>JARHVA010003689.1:1435000-1760000 GCA_037957365.1 Torreya grandis
TATCAATTATAGAGAAGGTGGTGCATACAAGCTTCTAGGTGGGGTTAGTGATGGATTTGGAGAAGTTTCCACTGATTGAGTCAAATAGGGAATACATTGGTCTAATTACCCTCATTACTTTTATAGACTTGGAGGAACAAATTTTCAACATACTCGAGAAATTAGAACATATTTGTGAATGCCTTTTAAATTTGTCCCCCTTGGGTAAGATACTTTCATCTATAGACTTGTTTTCACTCAAGCCTCCCTTGGTGTTGGTGGTGGTGGCTCTAAATTATTAGAAGGCATCAAGATATTCCTCAATGGTCAAGTTGTTGGTATGTTTGTTTGGTATTGATACATGGGTCCCCCTATATACTCCTTAGGAATAGGGGATGGGTCTATCGACAAGATTATAGGTAAGCTTTTTCCACATGTGCACTTTGTTAGAGGATGCAATTTATGATTTAGGTCTAGAAGAATTAGATAATATGTCTTAATGTTAGTATAGGGAGGATATGAAAGAGGAGTAAGTTAATTTAGGTGGAAGGGTTAGTAGTAATATAAATATGGTTCTAACTAGGTAGTAACAACACAACATAAATACTTTAGTGGATGCATGAAATGACAATCTAGCTGGCACCTATGGTGGTTTAGGCACTAGTAGTAGGGTCATTTTCATGGGTCCTAAAATTCATGTCTAGTTTTGTTCACCACCTTGTTAGGGATAACTTGTTCAGTTTAATATTTGGTGTTGTTATTAAGTTTGGGTCAATGATATTCATATTCCAAGTGGTTGGTTCTATAATCTTCATTTGGGTTGTTTACCTGTTGGTTAGTTTTCTCTTTTTAACTAGTCTCTTGTTTTGGTTACTCAGAATTATCTATTTCTTTGGCATATCACATTGAGATTATGATATTTTCAGGGGTTTTTGTATCTTTTTTCACTTTTAATGAAGGGTGAGGGACCCATCAACAATTAATTACCAATCAAAAAAATAAATCAGTAGATGTTCACATAAATTTTTACTAGAACATATTTTACAAAAAATTAAATTAAATGTTACGACTAAATAATATATGTTTATCATTACTAGAGTTGGTTTGTAAATTCATTTCATGATGGATGTTGATATATGGATAGATTTGGCATTATACCAAAGCATTGATGATTTTGTGGTGTGATCTCCTATTTATTCATACACATTTTTCAATTTCTTGATTTTAGTAAAATTAGATATTTGTTCCTTCTTATTACATTGTATTTTGGTTCATAATAGAGTAAGTGTTAAATTGTTATTTGGATCTAGGTGTTATGGAGACTCTCATTTACATTAAATTATCCACTAAGGAAATGACCTTTTGGGGTGAAGTATTTGACCATAGTTTGAATGGCATATTTTGGATACCTTTTGGTTTAGTAGTCAATGTCATCAAGGAGATTGTAGGTGAAACATTAATTTAATATACATATCAATGTAAGGTATATCATGGAAAGGTTTCCATTTATATAATTAATTTTTTTTAGATTCTCAGTGGTAAGGAGGATACACACTTGCTGGTGGTCAAATTTATGTGCCCTGAGTTTTGACATGATCTAATACAAGTGTTGAAAGATTTTTCATTAGATTATCCCTCTTATTTATTATTACACAAAACATTCTATTGTATGACAAATTAAAAACAAATATCCAACTACTTAGATATTCCCAACATTATACCACTTCCATATACCCTTCTCCAAATTGAAAAATAGGGTGTTGTTCCTTTATTTTCCTTAAGAAAATCATAATTTGGTTTTTTCAAAGTATACATGAATCCCTATTTCATTATATAAGATATATATAGGTAAAATATTTTCTCTTAAAATCTTGGATTGTATCCAACATTATAAACACTTGGTGTAAATTTTTTGTTTTGGGTCTCACAAATTAGAGGGTGTTTGGTGTCAAACACTAATTCCTTATGGAATATATTCAATGATCAAAGGAATAAATGGTTTTAGGAACTCATCAATTTGATATGGCAAAATTTTAGCTGATTGGATATTTGAAGTAGTGATTATAACTAAGTTAATTCCTAATTGACATCATTTCATTGAGTCTTTCAATGAGAGGTTTCTAGGAACTAAGTCAGTTATGGTGTTTCTAGGTTTTAACACTTTACAAGTTATGGTATTTATATTTTCTAAAAATTCATACTACTTTGATATTTTTAATAACCATAGTATCATGAATTTTGAACTTCTTGATATTTTATGATTTCAATTATTTTGGTCATTATAGTTTAAAGTTTCAGAGTCATTTTGGTTTAAGTTTATGTAACCTTTGTAGATGGTTAAGTTTTCACACTTTTGCAAGTCATTTAGCAAGGCATTATGGAAAAATAATTGGATACATATGAATATGAAATAATGATATCATGAAAACTAGAAAAAATCAAGGGATTCATAATTAGGGAAACTTATTATATTTAGACTATACATTATGTGGCATACATATAGTGGAGTGGATAAAAATTGACATGTTTTAACAAGTTGGAAAAATATTATCTATGTTTTTATTCCAAAAAGGTTTGTATGATGATGAATGGATGTTCCAATTTTAAAATGATTAATATTGTAATTGCTTGATAGTCTAAGGGATGTAAACATCCATTCAAATCCAAAAAATGGAAAATCATGTACAAAGCTATCAAAATACATTAAACAACTATTAAGACCTTCAAAATGATCAAGAAAATTTAGTTTGACCTAACTTACAAATTTAAAAGTGCTAAAAAAATACCGAGTCTACCTAATGATAGTGATTTCACAAATAGAGAAATTTCCCATTGTCATATAAAAACAAAAGCTTATGTGGACTAAAATTTTGAATAATAAAAGGAAGAATGAGATGGTAGATCTAAACAAATTTATCTTCACCTATGACACTTATCAAAACTTCACAGATATTATTCTAAACTTAGATTCATTGGTTTACATGTTTCCTCATTGCTCAACTATGTATATAAGAGTTCATATATAGAATATTGCAAAGGGGAGAAAGCCCTAACTCTAAAGATAACTATCATTTAATTGATTTTTGGCTATGTAGAATGTTATTTTTCAACTTACAAAAATGAATCTCAATGTATTTCTATGTCCTGACCTATTTTTCAATGTATTTAGGTATTCTAATTGATAAAAGGGTGTCATGGTGTCAAATAAAAAAGGAAATATCATATATTTCATATTGTGAATGGCTTTCCAACCCTACAATAAGCTTATTGAGTCCAATGTCATTTTTAATCAAGTTGTGTCACTTGATTTCCTTAAAAAATAATATAAATTAGGTATTAAAGGATTGGTATAAGAAAATTGACCATTATACCAACAAAGAGGACATAAAAAAATGTATGCCATATTATTTAGACCTGGTGTAAGATTAGGTATGGACCTGATAAATCAACTATTTGGTGAAATAAATAAAAACTCATATGGATAAGTCATGGGTTCTTTTACTTTATATTATTATTGATGACATGAAATTCTCTACAATGGAGAAGTCATCTATTTAAATTTAATTTAGAAACTCATTAAGGTAAAAAATAGGGATTATGTTTTCATGATGTCTTACCTAGTAGATGGTACTTATGGCACAATTGAGTTTACTTATTACCCAAAATAGACTCCTAGTTCATTAGAGATAGGTCATATGACCTTATAAAAATTGAAAATTCATAGTTTTTGGTATCATATGGAGGGTATTTATAATTAATTTTACCCATGGATCTATCAAACCATCAATGAGAAGCCCTTGCCTTACATTTTTGAAAATATCATCAAGATAGTTTCAATAATTAGATCTTATTGGTTGTATCCCACTGACATATTCATTAGGGTAGAGGGTGTATACAAAGGGAAATGCAACTGATCTATAAATCAATCCTAGATTGGAGAAGATAAATCCTACTTACAATTTTGATTATTGATACATTAGATATTTGGGGTCATGACCAAGATGGATCTGCTAGACCTAGTCAAGGGATCTCTTACCATAATGAAATAACTAGGGAGGGTTGCAAAGCCTCATGTCAATCAAAACTATGTAATAACCCTAATTAGGTTCTATGGTTTCATATGAAAAAAATTAAGTGACAAGTAAATCAAAATCTAATCTAGTGCTCACTGAAGCTTGTGGCATAATGTGGGGCTAATAAACATAAAAATTAAACATACATAAGACGTATATACTCAAGTCAATATATACAAAATATTAATGCATAGAAGATAATTAAAGATTTTAATCTATCTAATCTTATAAAGAGTAACAAAGTTAGGAATACTTACATTTGAAGATGAACCCACCGAGACTCAATCTCTCCCTTAGCCAAGGTGCTTTGCAAGAGGTTGTTGTGATATGTAAAGATGACAAGTATAAATCAACTCTATACTACATGACATATCTATGCATCTAAAAGACTTGTCTACAACATAAGCTCTGTATCTCTAAAGAAAGTATTAAAACCCTAAGCTATCATCCTCAATTAGAATGGTGGATAAGGAGATGTATAATATCTATCTCATATTTTCCTTTAATAAATGATGAAATTAATGTGTATATATAGTTGGATCTAACCCTAAAATTTTCCAAAAGTTTGGCCAAAAGGGTCAGGCCAATAAACTCTATCTCTATTGATAAAATTAAATTAGGTCTTGGTCTAGGTTAGTTATGGCTAACCTAGACCCTAAATGAGTTTTATCAATTAGAGTATAGGGTCGATGGGGCTGACATTGTATTAAATAATCAAAAATAATTTTAGGCTAGGGAAGTGCTAATGAAGGTATAAAATGACTAGAGGAGGGTGAGAAATAGGAGGAAAAGTTTAGGGAGTATTTTTAGAAAAGGTTATATTGATAATAAGTGGTATTAAAGGGATAATAATCCTGTAAAGCACCAGTAGTTTTCCCACCCCTTTCTCAGTGTACCCCTTAAGGCATGCACTTAGAGATAGTGAGACTCAATGTGTTTTTACAAGAGATAAAGTATTATTAACTGATAGAGTTTAAATTTTTTATGTTTATACATATTCCCCACTTGAAGGTCATCACATGTCACTTAGGTGTAATATGAGATGGTGCTTCAGGAAAAGAACATAGTAACACACAACTTTGAAGCTAAATAAATTATATTAAAGAGAAGATAAGATAAATGAAATGAATGAATTGAAAAACACATACCTTTACTTACCTTAGTGATGTAGATAAATAAGGAGATGTAATAAATGTTAAGGAACATTAGGAGAACCTTGATAAATTAGCAAAAAAGAGAAAAAAATTGAAATTATTGAAACATATACATGTAATAGGTAAAAATATTCTATACGATGTCAATATTCCATAATATTTTATGGTTTGGAAAAAGAGATAGTAGAAATAAAGATATGGTAAAAATATAGAATCTAGTAGTAAATATTTGAAAGGTAAATAATTTTGAATAGTAAATATAAATAGGTTGAAAAATAATTCATTTTTTATTTTTACTCTTATGAGAAATTAGAGCTCTGAGAGACCTAGTTTGAGACTAGAGAGCCGTCATGGTGAGGAGATGACAACTAAGATAGGGAGGAGACATAGCAGCCATAGTGAGTGCAACACAAGTAAGCATTGTGACTTTCAAAATTTTTGAATATTTTAATTTTAAATTGAGCAAGATATATAAAATTTATTGGTATGAAAAATATAGGCATTAGGATGAATCCTAGGAAATTTTTAGATAAACTAGGGGTAGAACAAGATATTAGGTAGGAATAATTAAGACCAATAAATACCTAAGGCACTTATGGAAAATGGTCAAAAATTTTCCATTGTGAAATAATAGATTTTACCTAGTTGACTTTATCTATAAGGCAATACAAAAATATAGGATAGATTGCATCAAAGTGGGCTAATTTAGTATTCTAATTGGGGGTTAACTACATAGCAGTAAGCCAACTTAGTTGGTAAAGAGGATAAGGATGATTGCATACCAAAGGGATAACTTAGTTTATTAGATAGGGTTGATATCGTATGAAAAAATGAGGTCTACTATGTATGATAGGGTTGATTTAGTATGATGAAGTAAGAAGATATCTGATTTAGTATTGAATGGCCTAATCAAATTGGAAATGAAAATGGTTGATTTAGTATCACAAATAAGATAAAAGGATGATTTAGTATTAAATGGGTCAATTCTATAGGAAAATTTAGGAACATGAGAAACTTAATCAAACTAACTAATTAAGTAGTTAATTTGTTAAGTTTTAAGAATGTATTTTGATTATTTATGACATGAAGATATGATACATCCTTTGTTATTTGATATTTTGCATAAGTATTGGAGGTATTAGTTATTGATAGATGCATCATGGATATTAGATCTACTGGATTGATTATTTGATGTAGATAGAGTGTGACTAGTCACATTGGACTTCAGAGGCATCATGGAGATGAGGCATATCCCACTTAGTGTTGATCTTGTTGTCCTATTTTTTGGAGCATGGGAATGGTTGACCAACACTTTTTGATGGGTGGTGGATGGGGTTACCATTGAGGTGGGTATCACACTAGAATATATACACGTATTATTAGGAGTATCAATATGATGGATGTCCATGATCACTAGTCCACTAGATGATTTAGAGGAGAGTCGAGAATTGGCGCAGTGGGTGATATGGTTAGATAGAATATAACATGGATTGAGGGTGATTTTAATTGATGTATATATTGAAAAATTCTAGATATATGGAATGCCATGATAGGACTTATGATATCATGAGTGTTGTGTCACTAGTTGGGTGGAAAGGTACTGTTATACATGATATCTTTATGTCAATCAATATTAGATTAGGGAGCACTCTATGATTTTTGTGTTATCATCTAGGTCTAACTCATGCATAATATGTATGGGATGTTATCTACAATGCATAAGACTATAGGGCTAGTTATTTTATTGAGTTTTTGGATATATAAAAATTTCCCCATGTGTCAACCATATGGGTTTCCCCATGTGGTCAATGATAGGTTACTTTGGGTCATGCGATAGAAGTATGACCATGTAGCTTGAATTATGCCCCATGTGCCAATGTTATAGAATATCACATGAAGGAATATTGTGTGGCATTTTTATATTCACATCACTACTACATGGCCTACATGGTTGACCATTGTTATAGGGTTGGCATGGATACAGATCACATGCCAATAGACCTCATGGGTAGAACCACACTTGGGTTCACACTTGTTAGGGTATTTGGGGATCTCACACTTAGTAGACCCTCTAGTAGTGTCTAGTTATTTGGCATGACATGATATTGATCCAAGGGGGAGATGAGGAGGAATACTATTAGAAATACATGTGATTATGCTGTAGTATGTTAGACCATAGACTGGTCAAGCATAGTAGCAAGAAGAAATGGGGCAACCAAGGTGATATGAAATGGATGTGGATGTAGGCCCATAGCAGGCACAAAAGTAGCAATAACCACCCTGGCCACACCATAGATGGAGGCATCACTAGTGAGAGTAGGTGTAGGTAAGGGATATAATGTAGGAGGACCCAATAATCACTCTATGACATAGATATTCCATATAGTCACCTCTTTAGATAGGATAATGACATGCTTGAGTGGTGACTCCTAGATTTATATTGGTGTGGAGGTGACCTATAGATGAGGTGCTTAGAGGAAAATTAGATAGAGAGACCGTGATTAGAAGGGGAGTAGATGGGGAGATTATAATTAGTGACACTAGCATTGGTGAGAAATGTTTTAAGTGTGATATAAGTTTTGATATAGGACATTATTTGGGTTTGATTATAGTAAATAGATAAATTTTGAGATATCCATGATCTTATATCTATCTAGTTTTGGTTTTGAAGATACTTTGATGGAGGAGATCATATGGGTATCTCTAGTTTATGGTTACATACCATGATATTTTGGACATGGTGTTGGCTCCATATTATGCCATCACACTGGATGATCCTATGGTACCATCATACCTAGCCCAAGTAGAATAGTTTAGAGTTGTAAGGGAGGTCATGATGTAGTTGTAGGCATGTAGGGATGGATTACTTGCCTCGAGAGGGGTGGGAGATGGAGAGGCACAAGACTAGAAGGCCTTGGCTTAGGAGAAAGTGCTGCACATGGATACCATTATCTATTTAGGATAGGTGCAAGCCTAGGTGGCCAATCTACAGGGATAGGTAGTAGGTTTGAGACCTAGATTACATCATTGTAGTGTATCATTTAGAGGGGATAGTCTTAGGAATCTATGGATAGTGTGGCTATGTCATAGGATAGGCATGATGGATTCCAACCTTAAAACTGGAGATATTTTTTACTTTATATTGTATAAAATAAATGATATATATATATATAATGATTTTTATAGTGGGATTTGATCTCATGAATTGTATTTGGTTGTGGATGTTGATGCATGGATATATTTATTTCTAGCATATGAATTTTATCTTTTGTTGTATATGCTATGGGAAATATGTGTTGAATGTTTTCCTTTTTAGCATTATGTGATACACATGCATGGTTAAAAATAGAAAGACAATAATGATTTAGAAAACTATAAGTAATCAAAAATAAATTCCCTATTATGTAATAACAAAATATCACTAAATTTAATAAACCAAAGATGTTAAAAAGGGTAAAAAAATGTTTTTAAACCATGTGAAATATTTGCACCAAGTTAAAACAAGATAAAATCACACTATATCATGTTGGGAAGTATGAAAATAATGTAATAAAATGAAAGGCACAAGGAAATAAAATGGTATAAAAATAAAAAAATTAAGTCAATAAATAATATTAAATCATGTTGGGAAGTATAAAAGAGAAAAAAATGGAAAAATGAATTTAAATTGATCACACTAATTCAGGCTGGGAAGTATGAAACTTTTAAGAAATTAGTTATAAGCATACATGCAATCGAAAAATAAGAAGATAAAAGTCAAATATCAATGAAGTAATCAAAAAACACATTATATCAATATGGGAAGCATGTCAATGACGTGCAACTCATAATCAATCACTACTTATCTCAAATTTAACACATGTAATTTCATTGTGACTTAGTTATTGGAATATATTTTTAGGAAGGCCTAGTCCTATCCATGGTATTACACTAAAACTCACAAAGGGAACACCAATGAGGTGGAAATAACTATGAAAATAATTGTATAAGTATTTTTATAATATGGTCATTTGTGAAGAAGGCCTAATCTTACCCATGGTGTTAAAATAGAACAAATGAAATTTTAAAGGGAATTATCAGTTAAAAAACAAAATTTATTAAGGGGAAATATTAGGATTGTTTTTAAATGAAAGATGGAATGTAAAAAGTACACATATGCATATATGATAAGTCCTTAGGAAACATGAGGCACACTAAGTACACAAAAAAGATACTAAATGGCTAGTGATCATCAAAATACAAAGGATACCCATTCACAATAAGCACAAAGGTATAAATGCAAATAAGTGCGATACTAAGATTGACTCATGTTGATTTTATGAACAATAAAATTAAAATAGACCTATCTTCCCACAACATATTCCCCGTTCCTTAGGACCTATTATATATGCATTGATTTACTATGAAGATTGGGTATTGTTGACCAAATTTTACCCTAGGTCAAATTAGGTCAACCCCCTACATATTCAAATGTTTCATAATTTCTTATAAGTTTCAACATAGTCATCATGGTCTTAAATGAAATCAAATCACACCTTTGTCACATTTGTCACATTTAAAACTTATAAGAAATTATGAAACATTTGTCACATTTGTCCACTTGTCTTAATGTCCTTTTATGCCACCTTTTCATCATTTCAAGGAGTTTTACATAAATATCATCAAAAGGAAAAATTTCAAAGAGAAATATAATTTACCACATGTTATATAATTTTAGGGGAAGGTTTTTAAATTGAAATTTTTTAGGTTCAATGTAAAAATAAGATCAACTACAAAAATGGTAGTGTCAAATGTTATACGGACTAACATGACTCATCTATCATGTGTGACTACTTTAATAAGGTGTATTGAGTCCCAAAAGGTCATTTATAGGATTATATGGATCAAAAAGATACAAAATTGTGAAAAATTGGTTTTCCTCTCTTATTGGTTCCTTAGACAGGTTAAAAAGGGTCAACAATTTTATTTTGGTATGGATTGGAGAAGAAGAGTTGGAGTGAGTGCACTTGGGGGATGTTAGCAGTCCTTATGAGATTATATTTAATGTTCATGGTTTTAATATTTATTATATATGTTGTATGAAAAATCATTAAGATTTTTAACACCTATAAACTACCTATGCAATCCCAATAGCTCAGTTTTCTCATCTGATTGCATTAGTTTGTGTGAACCAAGTAGTGTATGTGGACTTGTAGAGCATATCCATCTATTTCATGTTGGATTGAACTTGATTTTCATGTGTGGACATGAAGGGATAGGAATAATCACTCTCTTGTGTTAGGAGTGAAATCCAATGGTCTTTAGAATAATGTTTTGATGGTTATAGGTGAAGATGTGAAATGGAAGTTGGCATAGAAACTTTAAATGAATACCCTTAGTGAAATGTGTTTTCTAAATTTTAGTTTATCATGCAGGCATATTGTTTGAGGTCATAATGGACCTACATTATCATTATCATCTATAGGTAGAGTGCATGTTAAGTATGAATGGATCATAGGTTCGAGGTGTTAATGGTTTATGGGAGAGAAAATTTTTACTCTAAGCTTTATAATAGATTTTAATCACCTTTAAGGCCTATAACATACTCTTCTAATTCATTATGAGTGATAAATTTTCAAAATAGTGGGGTGATTACATAGAATCAACCTAGATGGAGAGATACAAGAAATGTGAATCTTGCAAAGGCTTGAGACATTAATAAAGTTGAGCACATTAAATAAATGTGAATTCTAAGTCTAACCACAAGTTAGATATCATATCTACTTGTTGAGATGTTAAGACATCCTCAGACCTCAGCTTAAGATAAAATACATTGATATCAATGATCATAGACTAGAACAAAGGTGAAAATGTCAAATCTGAAGAAAGTTTAAAATGAGAAAGTTTACCTTAACCTATTTGAAAAGGATTTTGATCATACATATTGTGACTTCATGGTGAGTTTCTATTAATTCTAAGACAGCCTAATGGCTTCATTCTTGCATCCTAGGCCTAAAAGTAACATGCCAATTAAAGAAGAGGTTGATTAAGGTAAAAGACTAATGTTTGAATGTATTTCAACTTATTAAATTTTATAATGTATAAATTAAATAACTATAGTTCCATTAGGACAAAAAAAAACCTATAACATTGGAATGTAACATTGACACTATAATAAATAAATGATAGAGGGATGATAACATGGATTCAAGGTAGGAGTGAGTCCATTTAGGTGTGATATAGACCTAGTGACCTAAGATGAAACAAAAATCATGAAGTAAAATTATCATAAACATATCACCACCTATATTAATATCTCATATTCCCTAATTAACACCTATAATTTTAAGTGAGAATTGCAAACTAACTTAGGCTAATGAAAGATACATGTTTGGTCGTTGGATATAGTTATAAGAAGGATCACATGTATAGTCCACTCTTAGAGTGATGATATCACACTAAATTTTATTCTCAGAGACAAATAAAAATAAATAAGGTTGATCAAATCAGTTCAAAACCTCATACTCAGTCTAAGCTTCTAAATCTTGCACACAATCATAGGCCAAGAAACTAGTTTTGAGAATTTGAAGTGTAGACAGATCTTAAACCATGATCAAGTATTTAAACTTGGTAAATTTGGTAAATATTAAATATTTAATACCTCCATGGTATTATTTACATCAAACTAACAGGGGAAGTTCTCTCTGTGTTGTCCCAGACCTATGGCACTCCATAATTAATACAACTTGCAGACCTAGTATATTGATGGTAAAAGGATGAATGAGAGGACCATAAGGAACTAAATAATGATGTATAGGATTTAATTTAAGATGAATAAGTATTTATAAGTCCCTAAAGTCACTAATGAACACTCATAATTGACAACATACTCAAAAGCATAGTCTATGCCTATTAGGCCTAGAACTAGGTATGAACCATCAGGTGCCTAATGTCATTCATATGACCATATAATCTTCCCAAGAAATTTTAGATCCTTCATGAGAGATTTTAGGATTGATTATAATTAGTGGTTTGCATAAATTAACTCATAATTGGTCATTTTGGCCTAAATTTGTCTCAAGGGTGTCTAGAATGCATAATAAGAACTCAAAAAGCAATTTATTTAACTCGTATTTATACAAAAAATATACATGGGGTCTCAATAACTTAGTTATATCTGGTTGGGGTCATGTAATTTAACCTTTTTTAGTTAGTTCAAAGGTTAATGTATTAACCTTTACAAATCACTTTTAAGAACCTAAACAACCTAAAACCCTCATAAGAGCTAGATGAGAAAGATGTGAATAATAATCCATACAGGAGGAGTCAATCAGCATAAAAAGTGATTTTGATCAAGTTGACATTGTCTAAGGCTCCATACCACTTAGTTATTATATACCATCACCTATACATATGAGAAATTTTTTATGTTGTATGTAGGATTTGAGGTAATTTGAAGGTGAAGAAAGGAATGGACAAGTGAGAATCATTATGGAAGGTGTATGGAGATGTATTTTAACTCCAAAAATCCCATTCTCACCCTAGTTATGCATGGATACCCCTCTACTAAACTCATTTTTGTAGACAATACTAGATAATAAAATGAAAAGTAAGGTGACTACCTAAGTTAGAGATAAAGCGTGTGATATTGAATCTTCTTGAGGTTCACCTAAAGGGATAGAAGACAAATAGGTTATGATTATTTGTCTCACATCTCTCTAATGAATTATCTTGAACATCTTTAGTTCACCCTAGTGACAAGTGTGAGAATTCAATCTTAGAGGGCTAGTGAATGATTGTAAGAAATTGAATGATAATTGGAAAAGAGAAGGTAATCAGTTGAGGAGTGTCTAATGAATTTCACAAATAATGTTTCCACCTTATCAAGTTAGGGTATATGTGTTAATGACTTCTAAGGTAGTTATAAGAATATAAGTGGCCTCTTCATCAAGAAAATAGTTTTAATAAGGATAATGAAATGTCCCTATGCCAAATTCAATAAGATACCATGTTTGAAATTGACATATGTTCAAGAGAACTTCATGACTTGTTTTATAACTTCTCTTCTTGCATTGTGACTAGTCTTCAAGGCTTGACACTTGGTAATGTGACTCTTCAATGTCAGTTTTTCTCTCTTCAATGTCACCTTTTGTATCTCTTATCTTATGCTTTATATATTAAAGCCATTTTGACATTCTAAATGATCCACAATTGGTATGGTGAATACTATCTAGTTTGACATCTTATGTTTCCTTTGAATAAATTTTTCTCAAGCTGATATATATCTATAATTATTTCCTAAGTATGTTAAGTAGTCTATTTGGATGACAAGTGATGAATGTTTTCTCCTATCTTCCATTATGCTCTTGTATGCATTATATGAATAACATTTATTCTAAAAAGTCTCATGAAGTGTATATGTTTTTTAGGTATATTTATAAGTGTGAAAGAGATTAGAAGTGCCTAAGATTAGACCTCCTAGTTACCTACCTTTGGAAATGTATGGAAGTCTGCCTCTATGTAGAAACACTTATGATATAAGAACCTTTGAGTTGAGATTAGTTTTAATAGTATACTTTCTTAGTGAAAATGCAAGTATGTTTATGGAGATATCTTTGGTGTATCACCTTAATTAGTGTAGGTTATTTTTATGTTTCCTTCTTCTATTTTCATCCCCAATACTGATTAGCCTAGTGCAGTGTGTTAGCCTAAATAAATAGATCAAGGGAACTATCCCATAATCTAGAGATTTATCTCTTGTATCAACTTGCCTATATGTAGAGATAGTTCCATGTTATCCCAAATTTGAGGTATGATTGACTTCTCTAGGGTGAAAATTTAGGGTATAACAGGTACTTGTATGAGAAAGCAGGTAGCACTAAAAGTTTTTCTATTCTCCTTTTCCAATCTATTGGTCTACCACACCCCAATGGACCTCAAATCTATAATGAGGCCAACTGTGGATTTGAGATTCAATTAGAAAAAAGATATGTTCTTTGAATCACATATTTTAGTGTGATTGGAATTTTGAATTTGGTATGTTACCTTTTGTATCATTTCTTTTTGTTTAAATTATTTGGTTTTAATTTTTTTATGTATTTTATGATTCCTCATCCATATATATTTGGAATAACCAATATGAGGGATAGAAGTGATAGACAAAAATGAGATTTACACATTAGATAAAGGAAGCTAAGTATCCAAAGACATGATTCACTAACATTTAGACTTACCTATGAACCAATATGTTATCTCAAGTTTCAATCATGTGTATGTTTAGTTTGTAAAAGGAAATATGGGAATAAAAGGAGATCCAAATTGGATTGATAAAATATAATTACAATGAGATGACTTGTTTGCTAACTAGTCATATGGTAAATAAATATTACTATGGGGAGAAAGGTTTGTATAACCAAGTCACAATAATAACTATCCATGTTGGATGAGATAAGGTAGAAAACAAACATGTGAGAAGACAAACACATCCATGAAAAAGAATTATAAGCATGTAATCATGTATATAATTCATAAGAATAAAATAAAAGAAATTAAACCATATACAACACAGAATTTGAAATATAAATATCTATGTAAGATAGATAAGTGAAGAAATTTTTTTACATAGATTCAAATGATATAAACTAGAGATACAAAAGTGGACCACAAGTCAAATACAAAATCAAAATGAATATCAAAGTGAAGGAACACCATGTTGTGTTCACAAATATTGATAGATATGTCCATAAATATTATCCATAACATTTGATATGTCTTTATAATTATGGATTATAATTTTATCAAGAGTCTCATTGATCCTTAGGGAAAGCTATGAAATACCTCTAGTTAAATATCCTGTATAAAAAATGTATGTATAGATGAAGGATCATTCTCATGAAGGCCCTCATATGTATAATACTCAATAAGAGGAATATATTATAGAAGAGGAATTGTAATTTTTAGATAAGGAATGGACACTACTAGTGGAGAATAGACCATGGGTAGGGGAGAATATGTAGGTGGTGTAAGAGCCATAGGTGAATAAGGAACCATAGGTGGATCAAGATACATAAGTGAATAAGGAGGAGCCTTATTATGTGGATGACCTATGGGAAGGGAAACATGGGGTATAATAATGGTCATTAGGTGATCATGAAAATGTTGTTGGAGGATGTGGAAATGATCAGTGTGATGGGTACCATAGTAGTGCTAAACACAATATACCTCTCCATATTTAAGAATATACTTAGGTAACAACTTAGGAGGAGATATATATTTATCTTTGGGTTGAGGAAGGGTAGGGTGTAAGATGTTGATATATTATTGAAGCTTTTGATAATGGGTAGATGAGTTATTATCTATGTCATAGAAGTAATAGATACATTTGTTAGTAGATTTTGTGGGTCTACTAATGAAAGGAGTAAAATCAAAAGCTGGGGAAGGTTGGTATAGCTAGAAATATCTAGTCCAATGACTAATAACTCTATGAGTTTCAAAGTAAGGGTGGTCATCCTATTGGGAAGGTAATGGATTAAGCTATGGTAAAAAAAGAAGAGGATCACTGATGGGAGGTGGGGATGGTGGAAATATTGGGTTAGGTGTGGTTTAAGAAGAAGTAGAATTAAATACAAGATGAGACTCAAATAAGGGTAGAGTCAGAGTAAGATCTACACTAGGCTCATCTGAGTTAGAAATAGGATATGTGAAGGGCTTAAGGGTAGTATTAAGCATCTTTGGGGGAAGCAGGCTACAAGGATCTTGGTATTTAGTGAAATGATAGGGACTAATCATAACATGATCCATAATCATGCTCCTAAGAGGCTCTATGTAAATTGGAGGTGTGCCATGTATATGTTCCATCTCTACCTTGAGAAAAAGAGGAATAATACTATAATTAAGAACTATATAAGATAGAATATGATAAGAGGAATGAAAATAATAAAATAAAAAAGAATGATAATGAAGGATCTCTATCCTAAACAAGACCTCCTAAAAATGGATCATCTAAAGTATAACCATTATCATAATAGGGTTTATGAAGGTTGATGGTATAGGTAAATATGGTCTTTTCATCAAAATTTACATGATGAATAGAATGTTGAGTCTTGGTTAAGACCACGATTATATCATCAATAGGTAACTGATGGGAACATAAAGATTCAAGGATGGTGCAAGTTGGGTGATGAGATGAGGGGATAAATCCAAAGTTTTTATCTTGAGGTTTATTTCATCTAGCAAATCATCATTGTAGAATAAGAGGTTAGGTGGTATTTTCTTGATGAGTTTAGGGTGACCATGATAACCTCAAGTATATTTGATAGGAAAATTGAAACATTGAGATTCCTAGAATGGAACACTTGTTAAGGGTTCAAGGGTTGGAATTTTTAATACACCACATTCATGGAATTGATCAAAATTCCAAGGGTTGGTATCTCCTTGAATCTTATAAATAGTACGATTATAGGGAAACTTGACACTTTGATGGGTACAAGAGGAAACAACCCTCATGTGATGATTATAAGTCCTTCCAGGTAAGATATTATAGGAAAGAGGAAAATTAAATATCATAAAATTCACTTGAATAGTGATAGGTGTGATGGTAATAGGGAGAAACACACAACATAAAGGAGGCATTTTTCATTGGTCATAACCTTGACACATGTTGTATGTGGACTTAAAATTACAATTGAAATATCTAAGAGTTTTAATGAAGTTGAGGGAAGAGACACAAGTATATAAATCATAATCAATTAAATCACACTTAACTTTTAGATCATTGATTTGAATGATTATAAATAGGGGAGGATCATTCGCATAAAGATGAATCTCATCTATGATCATGGAAGCAATAGGGAATTTAAGAGAAAGAGAAGTTTTCATTATTTTATCAATTTATATAGACATTTATTTGAATTATTGTAATATACTATCTTCTAACCTAGATAAGGTAGATTCATATATTTTGAGAGGAGGATGAGGTATTTTCATTTCTAATAATAGTTGTATCAGGAAGTTACAATGACATGAAGAAGTTCACATGAGTTCAAGAAAGGGTATTTGAGATGGGAGATTAGTAAGTTCCATGATGGGGTGCCATTAAACATAACTCATAGGGGGGATGTTAGATAAAAGTGTGTAATGTTGCAAGAAAGCTTGGGAAGGAGGATTAGAAGAACATTCAAACTTTTGTTAAGAGGATGTGGTAAATTTAGTCTGAGCATGAATTAAGTAATTGTATTGAGATTAGGGTAGTTGATTTAGGTATGTCATGTGATTGGTTTGAAGAGATTATATTAGAAGTTTGAATAATTTTATCGATGAGTGTAGATTTTTGGGGAGTTTTAGATATAGTGTGAGAAGTGTTATCCAATCAAGGCATTAGAATTGGTTCTTGAAAAGAGATAAGGTCCTTGTATCCAAAATTTTTTAGGTGAGATGGGAAATAATCTTAGATAACATGAAAAATTTGGTATGTTTGGTACATGTCTGTAGGATTAGAATCAATGAAAGAAACTACCCTTAATGTATTAGTCATATTGACCACATTCTCTTCAAGATTTTGCTCGATAAGTCTTCCAACATTGTTGGTAGAAGGAGTAGGCTTGTCATTATTGTCTTGATGATTAGGAAGATGGTATTTGTAGATGGAAATATGAGCATTAGCCTAGTTCAAATCTTAATTTTTTTTGTGTTTCATGACATTCAAAGGCTATTACATAAGATTGTTGGAATTTATAAATGAGTGAATCATGATTAAAATTTGGTCCAAGGAAGAAATCCATAGCTAAATTATGTAATTTCCTATGAGTCTCATGAGAGTAACCCCAATTGACATGAAAAAAACAAAATTTATTTGGATCATACCATGATTTCATAGGACTAGTCAGGTTAAGCTCTCATGGGAGAGATCTTGGTAGACTCTTTTGGAGCTAGGCTAAGGATAATGACTTGTGAACATTAATGTTGTTTATTTTGGAAAATTGAGGATTATGGGTGTTTTCTAAAGGGGAAGCTTACTCCATAATAGGGTTGGGAGAAATGGCTTTAATATTATGAATCAATGACACCATCATTGATAACGTGATGATTTTTATTTTTAGGAGCATGTGAGTACCCATGAGAGGTTGGGATGGATCAAAAAAATGCATGAGAACATTTTGGTGTTTGGCTTGATCAAGGGCCTCTTCTAAATTTCTTGGAGAGAGAGTCTTAACTTGATATTGTAACTTGGGATAAAGAGTGTTAGTGAATAGATGAAAGAGATTATCATCTGCCATGTTATGTTCACACTTATTAGACAAGGTATTCCATCATTTGATGAAATATTGTGAATTTTCTATTTTAATTTGCTTTTAACTAATAAAATGATCCAAAGTATTCTCATGGAGGTCACTAGTTTGAAACTATTTTACTAGAGAGTTAACTAGATCTTCCAAGATAGTGATAAAATGGGACTTGAGTTGGTTATACCAATCTAAAAAATCATTTGAGAGTATTTTCATTAGCATATTGGTAGCATCAAAAGTGTTTAATTTGTCCCAATATTTTTAGATATTACCAAACATTTTTAAGTGTAAGGTAGGATCAGTTGACCCATTGTAACTAATGGTAGATGTGATACCTCTTATGTCTATTTTGGCAATTTGAGGATTAAGAGGTTCATTTTGAATATGTTTAATCATTTTGTTAACAATGGGTGGTTGGGGAATGAGTTTTCCATGGTAATCCCTAAGGGGGGTAGGGTGTGGCATTTTGATTTTGTTCTCCCCATAGAACTTGTTGAGGTTGATTTTGAAGGTGAATAAGGTGATTCTATATTTGCATCATTTGATTGGCATTATTATCTTGAAAGGCATTCATTTGATTAAGAGTTTTTAATAATATTTGGTGGGTTTTAGTGGTATTTTACTAGTGTGTGTGGAATGTGAAGAATTAACATTAGTATTAGTGACTTGGGTTGCATTATGAGTAGTTTCATACACAACACTGGTGGATTGAGAGGCATTGGTATAAAATGAGGTTCTGGTAGCATTATTAGCATGTGTGGAAAAATATGCACTAGTAGAAGGGTTGGTTTTATAATAAAAATAAGCACTAGTTTCATGATGGCCATTTGTAGAAAATGGTGCACTAGTGGAATGACTAAGAATTTAGGGTCTAAGAAAAGGCCCACTAGATGTTGAACTTACCATGCTAGTGGAGACACTTGGCATGTAGGTTGAAGAAATAAAAGAAGAAGAGGTCATAATATGAGGAGTCAAAATAAAAGGGAGAGGTTGAGAAGCAAATAAGTTATCTCCCCCAAATCTATGAGAGAATGTGAGGGAAGGTGAATGGTTTTCTTCTATTTGAACACTTATCATGAGATTATAAATAGTTGAAGGGTCTTTTTCCCTATGTTAAGGAAACCCATTATTGAATAAATTTTTTTTAGGTGTTTACTTTAATTTTAGTTGATATTCTAAGGATAAAATAGGGTTAAAATATAAATATGAATGATGAGGAGTCCCATAATTTTTAGTACGAGTGGCCAAATGCAGATTGCTTTCATTTAAAGTGGAAACCACAAGTTGTTTTCAAGGAAACATATTGGGATTGGTAAATATCATCATATTTTTTGAGTTTAATTTTAATTTTACCTTAAACAATAATCTTGTGATAAATAAGGAAGATAAAATGAATGATACAAAGATAAAATCAAAAAATAGGATACACAATTGAATTGGTTAACTATGTTCTATAACCCAAGGAATATAATAGAAAGATTAGGATATGTAGTCATATATGTTGACTGTATATTACATTAAAGAAGGATAAATAGGTTTATAAGGATATAGAGTCATGCAATTCAATTAGTACAACTGAATAGAGGACTAAATAGGGAGATAAGAATACATAGTCATTTAGGTTGACTATGTATTATAGGTAAGAAGGTTAAATAGTATGCAAGAGACTTTATTGACCAAGATGAAAATGTTTTAAAATAGGAGAAAATTTTGCAAGATAATTTGAAGCAATAATGAAATCAAGAACATAATCAATAAGATCAATAGGACTGATCTAATTAGAACACATAGCTCAAAACTTGCACCAATGTTAGCCAATGTAAGTTTTGTAATACAACACATAATGATCAAAGAGAAAATAATATCTAAAAAATAAATGCTAAATAGTTGGTCATATTAAGTGTTATTAGGTTATAATAAAGTGTAATTTTAATGTGATAGAGAATTTGGCTAAAATAAGCAACTAAAAAGTAATCTAAGGTTAATTTCAAGATGTTTGAGCTGAGAGGATTTGTATTGGTGATGGTAATGGCTTGGTATTAGGTCTTACCCCTAATTTCATAATCCATTAGTGATAATGGCATTGGGTGTTTTTGAAATATATACCATTAACCATGTGTTTATACTTAGACATAATACCAAGTTGGTTTCCCCCTTGGTGATGAAATTCATGTGGGTAGACCTTGGAAAGATAAATATTTAATGTTTTACAAATGTAAAGTGATTTGGTATTGTGTTTCAAATAACAAAATAGTGTAACTAAAATGTTAATTGGAATAACCACTTATTTAATCTATACGAGTTACTCTAAGCATGAAAATAATTAAAAGGAAAGGTAAATTAATTACTAGAAAATAGATGTTAATTCCTTGATTGATAGTTAAAAAAAGTCAATTTAGGTGACATTTTATTTAAAAAGTACATAATAGAGTCAATTGGGTCACTGATATTCTATAGAATCAAGGTCTTTAAGAATAAATTCAAACAGGTCCACCATGTCTCTTAGATAGAAGACAGACTATAGAACTACATCAATTAGGTCAACCTAGTTAGCTGTAGGTTTGCAATTTTATAGAATAAAAACTTTTGAAGAACAAAACTAAAGGAAGAACTAGAATTAAAAAGAGAAAAAGGGAAGGAAATTTGGTAGGATTGAAGATGTTTTATCTTGATAGTTTTTATGCTGTGATGCTCAAATGCTACCTTCAAATTATGACAACTAGGTTGACTAGTTCAACTAAGTTTGCAAAACCCTGTATGCTAAAAAAGGATAATGAATAGATTTGACCTATTTTGTTATGTTTTTATACCTTTATGTTGACAAAAAAAAATTGTAGACATAGTCAATTGGTTTGACTATGTATGCTAATATGTAACTAGATAAGACTACTATGTCAAATTGCTCAATCTAGTAACTTGTAATTGGTGAAGACCTACATAGATAGAACAAAGTCATTTTAAATATATTATGTGTTAAATATGTACATATAAATTAAGAACTATATTGAATGGTTTGATACAATACTAAAACTATATAAAATTATAATATGATGATAACAAAATGGTGTGAAAGAAAAACCTACAAGGGTTAGATGCACATCAGGTTCACCAGAATGTATAAAAAAGGAAATGCAACTAATCTATAAATCAATCCTAGCTTGAAGAAGATAAATCTTGCTTACACTTATAATTTTTGATACATTATATATTTGGGGTCATAACAAAGATGGATCTACTAGACCTATCTAAGGGATTCATACCATAATAAAATCACCAAGGAGGGTTCCAAAGCCTCGAGTCAAGTAAAACTACGTGACAACCATAACTAGGTCCTATGTTTTCATATTCACGAAAGTAAGTGACAAGTAAAAAAATATACTCTAGTGATTACCAAAGCTTGTGGCACAAAGTGGGTGTAATAAACATAAAAATTAAACATTCATAGGAGATATATACTTATATCAATGTATACAAAATCCTAATGCATGGGAGATAATTAAATATACTAATCTATCTACTCTTACAAAGGAGAAACAAAGTTAGGAAACTTACCTTTGAATACAAACATGTCGAGCCTCCATATCTCTCTTAGCTAAGATACTTTGTAAAAGGTTGTTGTGGTATGTAAAGATGACAAGGATAAATTACCTTTAGGCTACATGACCTCTTTATGCATCCAAAACACTTCTCCATAAGACAAGATTTGTATCATCAAAGAAAGTATTGAAACCATGAGCTATGTTCCTCAAGTAGAATGGTGCATAAGTAGATGCACTATATATATATATATATATATATATATATATATATATATCATAAGTAGATGCACTATATATATATATATATATATATATATATATATATATCTCCTTTTCTTATATTTAATAAATGAAAAAATGAATGTGTATATATAGCTAGATCTAACCCTAAACCTTTCTAAAAGTTTATCTGATAGAGCCGACCCAATAAACTCTTTATCTTTATTGACAAAATAAAATTAGGTCTTGGTCTAGGTCAGCCATGGGCCAACCTAGACACTAAATGAGTTTTATCAATTAGAGTACAGGGTTGATGGGGCTGATATTGTATTTTAAACTATAAAAAAGGTTTTTAGGCTTGGGATGGGCTATTGAAGGGAAAAAAAATAATACAATATGGTGTAAAATAGGAGGCAAAGCTTAGGGAGTGATTTTAGAGAAATTTGGATTGATAAAAAGTGGTAGTGTTGAGATGTGAGATTGCACCCTTGTGGAGGAGTTATTCAGGCTCCTCCACTCCTAGTCATAATATGGGAACAACCCTAGGCTGTGGGTATCCTATGGTGGGGTTGAACCTTTGGATAAAGTCAACTTCCTTTTGATGGATCACCTAAACTAATGTTATCATAGGAAAAAGGGTTAGAAAGGGGAAAAGGGATCCTAATAAGGCTAAAAGGTGATGCACTGAATAAAAATGGGAAAATATAATAAGTGTGAACCCACACTAGATCAACATAAGATAATGCTAGCTCACACAACCTCACAATCTAGCTTAGTGCATAAGTGTTTCATGGACTAGGTTTAGGTAGAATAATAATCTAGACCTATAATAGCTTAAAAACACCTTAAAGGAGGTTAGAAAAGAGGACAATAGATGAGGAAGATTTTCCTTCACAATGTCATCATACACAACTCACTTAACATAGATCTAAGGCAAGAGATAGGTAAAGAAAGTCTTTTATTACATCAAGAGGTAGTTATTACAAATTCTTGATAGGATTTAGCCTAATCAAGAGGAGAATATCTTGGAATATCTTAGAGAATCCCCTGCTCTTCAAAATCAAAGAGTCCTTGTGGGAATCCAAAATTAAAGACTGGAAATATTGTTGGCATGTCTTTCCTCTAGTTAAATTTTGGAAGAAAGTAAGTTAGCACCAATGGCCACTTTAAATCAAATATTTTGGTTGTAACTAGCTGAGGTATGTCTCATTGAATATTTTGATCAATTTTTTCATCTCATTTGACATATGAGGTTGATATGAAAAAATATGGTTAATACCCCTATTAAGAACCTCCTTATCAACCTTATTGTAACCCATGTTATACTCCTTTGTAGTCCTATCAAAAGCCTAATCTTATTTTAATGCCCAATACTTGATAGGGGTGTGGGGGGCAACGCCCCCCTGCCAACCCCCCCCCCCCGCCCCTATGGTCACCATGGGGGTTCAGTGGGGGTTTGGGGGTAGCACCCCAAAATCCAAATTTTATGAAAAATACATTATAAAATATTATAATTTCATAGTTAATCTGGACCATTTACTATTAGGTTTTATCTAATAGTATAAATTAATTTAGTGAATTTTTGCCCTAATTTATAACCCTCCTTTGATATGAGGTCATTGTAATTAGTAAACATAGAGTGAGAGTGAAGAGGATATTATAATGGATGTATTGTACATTTTCCCCTTTTTTTTTGGACTAAATACTAAGGACTATTAGAGTCTATGTGGATGTAGCCCATTTTGGGTGAACCATGACAAATATGTGTCTCTATTCTATTGTGTTTTCTAAATTTTAATTCTATGTTTATTTAATTATTATTTCTCTACATTATATATTCCTAACATCAATCCTATGAACCATGTCAACCCTATGGTCATCCATTTCCCTCTCCATATAGACATTATTTTTTTAGACAACCCTATGAGGAAGGTTATCAAGAGGCCTATCAATAAATACCTTCCTACCAATTCCAATGTGACCCTTACCAACCATATCATTATTCATATCAACCTCAAGAGGACCCTCATGAGTCTTTTCATTATAAATATAATAATCCCATTGATTGTGCATAAATATACTACAAGATAAAGTATGAATTATCACAAGTTAAACTATAACAAGCTAAATTTGGTCTTGATCCCCGTCATTAACCTCTTGATCTTTCATTATTATCATCTTATTTCAAGTCCTTTTTTAAATCCATAACATAGTCACTAGCTAATGAAGATACTATGAGAATATGGTATGATAAGTATGTTGTGCTCCTTGATCATCTCATGGAATGGTTAAGAGGTGCTACCCAAAGTTGTATGTAGAGGTTGGAAATGTTTGAATGTCTAGAAGGAACCCAATGGGAGATATAAGAGCAAATGAATTTGGAAAATAAGTGCCTTCAATTATCAATATATAATCTAAGGATGTGGGAAGAGAAAGAACCTAAAAATGAGTATGTTTTTGTTGAAGAGCATCAATGAGGCTATCGATAAGGTACAACTTCTACTTATATAAGTATTCTTACTTCTAATCATCCCAAGAAATCTCACACGCATGAGCCTATCCATCAACCTTCCATCCCACACTTTATTTATAAAGAGTCCATTTTGAGGGAAGCAAATGAATAAAAAAGAGGTAAAGCTATAGATAATGAATAATGTGCTCCTTCCATTTCCCAACTCAACTTGCTTTCCCTAAAAAAATTTCATCAAGATTAAACCATTCCCAAGGTTCCAAGTTGTAAGAACATTCCCTCAATTCCTAGACCTATCCTTCAACCATCCATCATACCTCATACTCCATCTCCAACTTATCATCCCCCCATCACATCTTATCCTTCTCCTCAAACCCATGATACTATCCATCAACCTTCCACCTTACCCATTATTAGAAAAGAACCCATCTTGAGGTAAATAAATGAAGAGGAAATATCTCAAGTCATATATGATGAATAAGATGTCATGAGTGAGTATGAGGAATAAATCACCATAGGGACTCCCCTTGGTGAACACAAGTGTAACTTTTCCTTCTTGAATGAAGAGAAACACATTAAAGATCATACTATAGCTATCGATATAAAATTTGATGTGAAAGAGGATGTACTTGATAAATACCTCTTACCTATTGTCCATGATGATATAGCTCTTGAAGATGACATTCATGAGGAATATAGATTATGGTAAAGGTTCAATTACATATGCAAGGAATTTGACAAATTGGAGAATGAATTTAAATGTCTTTCTATTGGTCATGAACCTATAGTCATGAAGAAGTTTGATGCAAATTCTGCTCAAAAAGTTGTGAACATAGAGGATAAGGCCAAGGTAGAATTTGAGGCTCCTCAAGGATAGTCAAGATATCTATCTAGGTTTGAATCCATTTTAAGGATGTTAGGACATGGTGAAGTGAAGTTTGATGTTTCCAAACATCAAATACATTCTATCATATAGGAAAACAAAGTTGAAAATGTTTCCATATCTTTAAGCTTACAGATTAAGGTTTAATTACTTGAGAAGGTTGAGAAGAGGTTTTCCATGGAAGATAATGACAAAAATTGAGAAAAACATGTATAAATCTTGGATGAGCTTGAGTAAATTTTAGCTAAGAAGAAGCTTGGTCTTATGAAGGGCACCATGGAAATCAAGAAGGTATATCTAGTTGAACCATTATTGATGGTTGTAGTTGAGGAGCCATATGAGAAAGTTGAGATTGTCTTGATGAAATACAAGTTCATTTCCACAGCTAACCTAGTTACAACTACTTAGTTCTCATCGAACATCATACCAATGAAGTTGGTAGATACCATAAAGAAGGAGGCATCAAAGACAAGGGTCAAAATAATACATGCCTCATTCAATCCCTCATCCCATGATGTAGGAAGGTTTTCAAACTTCCCCTTTGATTTAGAAGGAAATGTTTCTTTTAGGTTAGTTAGTTTCCTTTCAATTGTGTGTTTCCCTTTCAATAAGTGCATTGGGCACAGTTTTTGTTTTGTTTCTTTTTTTTATCCTTGTTAGTTCAAGAAGAGGTTTTTTAGAAAGGGGGAATCCTATAGTTAGTTTCATGATAGCTGAGAGAAAATACTATAGCTCTAAATGCCCAATGGATTAGTTTAAGGCCACTAATTTTTACATAATAGGCATGAAACCCTAGAATGTTGCCAAAAATGTTGGCCAATTTTGGCCTACATATGGAAATTTTCCTAGATGATTAGTTTTTAGAGGTCTTGGTATGGAGTGATTAGGTGTGGAGAGTTCTAGATGGAATGAGTGGACCAAAGGCTTGGAAATAAGTCTAGGATTATAAAGTGAAAAATACCAGCAAGTTTTTATGATGTTTCACAAATTCAAGGAGTAAATTTGGTTTCAAAAAGTCTTAGAATTTCATTGGATCCTTCTAAAGAGACAATATTTTCTTACACTAGTCTAGAAGAACCAAACCATCACAACCACATCACACAGATACAAACAAGTTGATCTGGTTGCACATTTCATAAATACGCTTAGGAGGTCAACCAAAGCCAAAGGAATACATATACATGATGATTTTAGTCACATAAACACCCTCTAAAATTTGTGTATCTTGATGAGTTATCTATCTCAGGATATAAACTTATAAAGTTGATCTTATAGAGTGGGATGTCCATGTGGACATCAAATTTAAACTATGACAAGTAATCATTTAGATTAAAATGATCCTAAGGTTGAAAATAGATCTAATAGGTGTCAAAATATTATAAGGTTTGATCAAATCTGATGACATATAGGAAAGAGTAGTGTCGGTGGGTCCATCAGATCCAACAACATGTGTTACATTACACCAAAGTAGATAAATGATAAGCAGAGGTCAAAAAGTCAACAAATACTAAGGATGAATATGGTGAGGATAAGTGTATGAATCATAGTGCACTCTAAGTATATCTATGGTCCATATTTAATCTGGTAGACAAGGGATCCAATGGTGCACATTTAAGTACAAGAAAGTAGATCTAATGGTGCATCTTCAATCACAAAGAATTTTATTGATGGAAAGTGAGAGGTTAACAAGTTAGTGGATCTTGGGAATTAATTCAATTCTACCACATGGTACAAGTATAATAATCACTAAAATTAATAGTATAATCCCATGAAAGAATGTGTGAGCTAGTGTGGGTTTAAGCATATGAGAGCATCATTTAAATTTGGTGCATCACCTTTTATCCTTATTAGGATCCGTTTTCCCCTTTATAAACCTTTTACCTATGAAAAAATTATTTTAGGTGATTAATTATAATGAATTTGGCATTCTCAAGAGGCTCAACACTATTATAGGATATCCACAGCCTGGGGTTGTTCCCATATTATGACTGGGAGTGGAAGATCCTAAATAACTCTTCCAAAAGGGTGAAATATCATGTCACAATAGTTAGTAAATGGATAACAATCATAAAAATCACTAATGGTCTACCCACCCCTTTAGGCATGCACTCAAAGAGATTGAGACTTGATGGGTTCCTGCAAGAGAGAAAGCATTAGTAATTAATAATGTTTGTTAATATTATGTGTATATAGAGGGTTTACTAAAAACCCCATTCTAACTCCATTATTATGTTATAAAAAAACTTTCCAAGTCATAAATTATTTATTAGATATTCCATGGTATTAGGGGAAAATTCAAGGATAAGAAACAACTACCTTACCCTCATCTCCCTCTCAAGATCAATAAGTAAGAATCTATTCAATTTCCTAGTTTATGCCAATCTTGATCACATATAAAATCTCACAATTTGGGTGATCATGATGAGGAAATGGGATCTTAAGGGGAGACTAGGTGATTATTTGAAGAGTTTGAAAGGAATTTTCCTATTTATTATCATCATCACCCACATCCAGATGATTGAGTGTTCATTAATGCTATAGAAAATAAGGTAGTAGAATAAAACATGAAATTATCAGATGTCACATTGCCACCAAAGGAAACATTATAGAGACAACAAAAAACCATAAAGGAGAGGCCAAATTCCTTTACCCAAGAGGATAAAACATAAATCAATAATCACATCCCAATAAACAAAATCATATAGTAATTGATGAAGTCATGGGGGATAAAAAAATCACCTCTTCCTCTAAAGGTCAAATCTTCTCTTGTTATTGAAATTTTTTAGATATATAGTCCCATTCCTACTATTTATTTTAAAACTAATGCATCTATGTTTGATCAACTTATTCTTATTACTCCCATAGTTTATGTTGACACTACTGATGATCACATAGAAAAAATATATTTGGTTCATGTTAGGACTACCACTAATGGCTTTGAAGTTGGAGTAACCATTTTAGTTTGCCTTACCACCTCTGTAATGTCAATTAATGTTAATGTTAATTACCCTATCTATATTTACCTACTTTTAATATGACTATCTATTTTATAACTTATAGTTTTTCTATGAAACATATACCTAGAATTACCAATGTTTATACTGGGCATAATACCTCCAAAACTAGTATTCTTACATATTATCTAGGTCATAACTAGTTTCATCAACAAACATGAATTATTTATCATTATAATATTTAATACCAATAGATTTACCATCTATAGTTTCTACTGATGAGATGGATATTGAACCCAAATCATCAAAAGGAAAAGAGAAGCTTGTTGAATCCTAGGATGAGAACTAGAAATGAAAGAATATTTAGTTTGACTCTTCCACCCTTTCATCCATTCATGTCACTCTATATTTAGTCATTCTATCCTTGAATTAAATGGAACCTACTTTCACCATTTCCATTTCATTCATCATATTCACCATTCCACCTACCAATGTTTCCTCATCCACTTAATCTTCAAATGATATGACTTCATAAGGAGAAGACTAGATAGGGAAAATGGAAGCTACATAAACATAAAGACAATATTGGGTTATTATTAATGAACATGAGATGAGGATTGAATTGTATACGGCCACTAACACCATGAAGAGGGTAACTATAATAAATTTAACTATAGGTCAAACTCTATTTTGGCATGAATTTGAAGAGAAATTATTTTCTTTGACTAAGAATAAAAAGGATAGAGGTGAACAACTCCCTAAATATAGATAATACCCTTATTTATTTATCTTGGATTCTAGTAAAGTAGCCGCCATCATGGCCAAAGGGATGCAGTAGGATATTACAATATTTAGAACTCATACTAAGACTTCATACAACATGTAATTGTTAATTAGCTATCATAATCCCTTAGATCATTATACTATTTATTGATACAAAACTTGGAAGCAAGAAGATAAGGTGAGCTATTGATCCAAAAGGTTAAAAGATATTCTAGAAAAAGCATTCAAATAAGGCATAGGCTGATGAATTTAAGAAAGGTAATTAAGGAATATTATTATCCATATATGATTATTATGACCATTGAGGATGTAGGATCAGCTTAGATTTTTGTTAACATGATGAGATTTTATCTACTAGACTTGGACATAGAGATCACTAATGTAAGAGTGCATAAGATAGTGAAAGAAGACATGATCTTAGAATTTTTCCATGAGGCTACAATAGAAAACTTTTTTTTTCAATATGGACATAATATTGTTATGAAATATATATTTGATGCTTTATTAGGTAGTTTCAAGAGGGATTTCAAGGATATACTTGAGGAAGATAAGGATGGTGGTAGTGACAAGGTAGTTGATGTTAGGACTAGATTATTAATTCACCATTGAGTGGATTAATAATAAAAATTAAACTAATTTTTTATCATCTTACCTTAATTATCCTCTCTATCCCACTATTTTTAGGTTATTTTGCTTAGATGTTTCTCTTAGGGGTAGATTAAGAGAAATGTGATTTTATGCATATTTGAATTTATCTGATAATCTAATCATCCATCTTATGCAGATGTGATAATAAGTCAAATTAATATAATAATTATTACCATAGTTTATTATTAAATTGCTTAGAATTATATCAATAATATTTCATTTTTTGGATTACTACTAATATTTGGTATTAGAGCTAGAGAATCTCTAAACATATGAGGATTTTAGGAAAGATTTAGTTGAGCTTTGAGGTTTTATTTGAATCCTAAGAAATAGTGGATTCATATAATCCCCTTACATCTTCATATCCCTACCCTTACATCCACACTCTCTCTATAATCTCTAAGATCTTTATTTGTCCATGTTTCCAAATGGAAGTTATTGGTGGTATCAATAATCATTCTAAAAATACCACATTTTAAGTATCCTAAACCACATTTTGGTTAGACAAAACCAAGTGTGGATAATTAAAGGGCATTCTAGAAGAATTTTATTTTTTATTCAAAATTACTTTTTGTTGTCCAAAAACTATCTTCATTTTTCTCAAACCCACCATTCTTTGTTCAAAAATACCTTCTAAAGGGTTTGGATGTGGTATTCGAGTAAAATCAGCATAGAATTTGGTAGGAAAAAAGTGGAGGTTTTAAGAAAGGCACCAAACCCATCTTTGTTGCACCAATTGCTTTTGATTTTTTTACTTTACTTTAAATTGTAGTCAAAAACACTTTCAATCAAATCCATGGTATTAAGAAATAGGTATGGTTCTTATTTATTTTTAGATTGTAGGAATCGGTACTACAACATCACCGAACCGATACAGCATGGTCCCCCTATAACCTGTAGTACGCCTAGTAAAATTTTTAACATGACCGGTGATGATGGTGTGATGCCCTCTAGTACCACGGGGCAGGGGGGAACTCAAACACTTGACCAGTAGAGCCACAACGGAAATACTTAAACAACCAAACTAGGCCCCCTGCCCAGGTTGGTTCTTATTTAAGTGTGATGTTTTTCAACATTAAATTTTATTTTTATCTTTTATATTTTTTGTGATGCATAGAGGAATTGGTAACTGTTTTTTTTGATAAAACTCAGCCGTAAGAGGTATAGAGTTCAATTCTCAAGACTTGCATTTACACTAATTTTTTACTTTTGAAAATATATATATATATATATATATATATATATATATATATATATAAAATAAAAAGACAAAAAGGGGGCTAGATGAAACATATTGTTCTTAAAAACAAATAAGGATATTTTTCTAGTCAAAATTAGAAAGGGGGTAAATGTTTTCTTCTCATTGTAATTATTTTCCATTATAATTACACATTGTAATTTGAAAAAGCATTTTAAAATTTCTATTTTTCATAAATAAGAAAATTGAGACAAGAAAAAACATAAAATAATGCTTTTGGCACACTTCACAGCAATAAGTGCAAGTGATGCCTCTAGCTCATGTTTATGGCTAATGCCATCGTGCTTTGAGCTACAACATACATAGCCTAATATATCTATAAAAATGGCATCTAGGCATCAAATCTATATTTTTTGACACTTGCACTCATTTTCCATCCTTCCATTATACATTCACCCCAATTGAATGACATAAATCCTAATAGGTGGAAATTTTAATTATATAATGAATTGAAGCCCATTTATACAAAATTCCATCGAATCATATGCTAATTTTTGTAAGAAACTATTTTAGTACTATCTAGGTACCACATACTATTCTCTTTCATATATGTTAACACCTCTTTCACTTACCATTGGGTATATATAAAGAGTGATCTTATTCCAAGTACCAACATGTATATCAAAAGGGAGTATATATATAAAGGTTTAGTATATAGTCTAATAATATATAAAATGAGATACATTTATCCTAGAGTCATAAGGAACCTTTCCATCACCCATAGTCTTGAATATGGTTGCACAAGCTCCAGTTTTTTTCTATCAAATTATGTATGACTCAAAGGTGACAATTACTCTACTTGGAAGACAAAAATAAAAACATCATTGAAATATGAGGAAATTTTTCTTGTTTTACTAGTGTATACACTAAACATGCCACTAATGATAATCAATAGTGTAAATATGACAAAGCCAACTAGAAATAAAATTTGATCATAATGTTCAGGGTATTGTATGAGGTTCAACCACATATCTATGAAACAACAAAAATTAAAGAATCTTGGGATATGTTTAAGACTATGTATGAGGCCAAAAATTCAAGCAAAATTATACACATATAGAGTTAGCTTCATTAAATGGAATTCAAATTAGGATAAAAAGTATACTTTTTTTGAGATGTGTTTCAATCATAAGGTCATCATTCCAAGCCTTGGGTTAAATAATAATAAATGAGTCTCTTGTACCAATTTTATTGAGAACAATTCCACCCTCACATAGAATATTTGTGATAACCTTGAATGCCACAAAATCAAAATATAAGTTTTGAAAAATTATTCAACATGTTACAACAAGAAGAGTCTATATATACTAAAGAAGAATATGAAGAACATGTTCTTTTTTATCATCAATATAAAGGGAAGAAACCCATCAATTCTTCTAATTAATCATCAAAATAGAGTCATCGATAGAGTCAACCAAGGAATAAATACAAAAACCAATGTCTCATTTTGGGTCTTATGGGACATGAGATAAAATATTATTGGTATATTACATTCCAAAAGGGATCATCTAGTGTCCAAAATTTTAATAATAAACAATCCTCCCAAACAAATCAAAGTAAACCACAATGACATCAAAGGTGAATTAGCATAAGAAAACAAAGCAACAAGGTAAATTTTTTTATTAAGACACCTTTGAAGAAGGGTAATTTATTAGAATAACTTCAACAAGGAATCAACTTCTCAAAGTAATATCTGGTATGTTGATTTGGGTGCCACCCAACACATGATTGGATACAAAGACTGGTTCTTCACTTTTTAGGATGCATCCAATAAAAATCATGTTTCTTTGGGTGTTGATACCTCCTACAATGTCCAATGTATTGGAAAAATTACATTACATATTGGAACACAAAATTTTAAAATTACAGATGTATTATATGTACCTAATTTAACTAAGAATCTATTATTAATCAGTCAACTATTGGACCACAATATGAAGATTGATTTTGATTGTAAAAGAGGAAGAAAATGTGTTTGATTTGAGATAAATAAAAAATATTTAAAGTTTTTGCATGATATACCAATATGGGATGAATGTTTCAACTTGAATTTATTAAAAAAATAATCAAGCACTTATTGCAAAGGATACAAACCCAATAATTATGGAATAAAATATTTGGTCACATTAGTTTAGATATCTCAACACACTCCACCATTTTTACATGGTAAGAGGATTTCCACCTCTCAAAAATGGTACAAATAAATGTAAAATTAATTTAGCCAAGAAACAACATTGAGTTTTATATCATAAAATTTACATTTAAGGCCCATGTAAAACTTGATTTGGTGCATACCAATCTATTCATCCCCATGATACCTAGTCATGTTGGATTTAAGTAATTCATGCTCTTATTTGATGATTTATAATGGAAAATGTGATAATAATATTTCAAAACCAATATTCCAACCTTTAAAACTTTCAATAAATTTAAATTTGTTTTTAAAATAGAGAGAGGTCATAAAATTAAAACCCTCCACTCATTTATGGGGGGGGGGGAGTACACCAATAATAATTTCAATTTTTTTTTTGAATAAAATGGCATTATTCATCAATTGACACCTCTAAACATGACACAAAAAAAAAGTGTTACTAAATGGACAAATCATACTATCATGGAAATGGTGCAATGTATACTAAATGATTCAGGCTTAGCAAAGGTTTTTTTGGTAGAGGTAACTAAAATTATAGTATATCTACTCAATATAGTTCACATTGTATCTCTTGATGGGGTAACACCACAAGAAGCATGGTTAGAGTGAAAACCATCTATTGCACATCCAATATTTTTTGGATGCAAAGCATATATGCATGTTACTAAAAAGTAGAGAACTAAACCTTATATGAAATAAGATAATTATATATTATTAGGGTATAGTGAAGAAGCACTTAGTTATAGACAAATGGATCCAAATACTATGAAAATATACAATAGTAGAGATGTGGATTTTTTTATAAGAAATCAATAGAGTCTCTCTCCACAAGCTCACCTAGTCAACAAATTAGTCCCATAGTGAAATTAGAAGATGGTTATTCCTTAGATGGATAGTAATGATGGTAAAAATGGTTAAAATCCACCACCCATAGGAATCAATTAGTGTATGCCTAAATGGTATATAAGTACACTACATGATGTTAAATTGGATGACATTCTAGACACATCTACCATTAGACTAAGGATTCATAGTATGGCTCGATAAGAGGTAAATTTGGCCTTAATGAGTATAATTATTGAATTTTTTGATCCCTCTGTAATGAAATTACTTCAAGAATTAAGTATAAAAGCAGAATTATATCCAAATATATGATAATAGATAAGCCACTTTGAGGGGGCAACCTCCACAAGCTTTATTAAGAGCAGAATTCATAATATGATGATAAATGATTACCCACTACCTCCTATACTAGGCCATTGTTACTCCATAGGCTGACCTACTAATCTAAAGAAAGCATAGATAAATGTAATATAATATCAAAGAGGGATAAGTAAGCCACAATTTGGCTAATACTATCCTCATACATGTGATAGGTTAGGGGTGTAGCATGCCCTTCCCCTTCAAACCAATGTTGTCCTCAATGTTAAACAACTCTGGATGTTGTTGCATAAATTCTTCACCTTCCCAAGTTACATCTTCACTGCTTTGGTTTTTCCACTTGATAAAATATTCCTTAATCTCTCTGGTTCTCAACCTCTTAGTACGTGTTTGGAGGATCTTCTCTGGTTCCAAAATTACTCATCCTTCTTCATCTAGTTCTGGGAGCTCTGTCTGGGTGGAAACTTTCTATCCAATGACCTTCTTCAAACAAGAAACATGAAATATTGGGTGTATGTGAGATGAATGAGGTAACTCGAGCTTGTAAGCCACACTTCCAATTTTTTGTAGAACCTGATAAGGGCCATAATACTTTGGAGCAAGTTTGTTGTCCTTTTTCTATTGCTTCAAGGACATCTACTTGTAAGGTTGCAAATGAACAAATACCCAATCACCCACCTCAAAATTTCACTCACTCTAGTGTTGATCTGCTTTTTGCTTCATCCTATTTTGTGCCAAGGCCAAATTCTCTCTCAAACTAGCCAAAACCTCTTATTGATGTTGAATGTGCTCTTCCACATCTCAAACCTTGGTGTGCACCTTTAATGAAGAAGTGATGAAAGGTGGATGGTAACCATATAGTGCTAGAAATGGAGACATTTTAGAAGAGGTATGGAAAGATGTGTTATACCACCATCTACAAGTGGTATCCATTTAACCCAATGTTCTTGTTTATCTATTACAAAACAACGGAGATACCCCTCTAAACATTTGTTAACCACTTTAGTTTGTCCATCAGATTGGGGGTGGTAAGATGAGATATGAGATAGCTAAGTACCCAAACAAGAAAATAGTTCAGTCTAGAAATTACTAGTGAAAATAGGATCATGATCACTTACAATTATTTTTGGGGTTCCATGTAATTTGAGAATTGCTTCCATAAAAATATTCGCGACTGTACTTGCTGAAAATGGGTGTGAGAGAGCACAAAAATGGGCATATTTTGTAAGCCTATCCAAAATGACCAAAATAACATTCTTACCTTTAGAATAAGGCAACCCAGTGATGAAATCCATGGAAACCTCCTCCCACCTTTGACTAGGAATTGCTAATGGTTGTAACAAACTTGGGGTCTTAAATGTTTCACCTTTATTTTATTGGAATATCAAGCATTCTTCCACAAACTTTTGTACATCTCCCTTGAGTCCTTCCCAAAATAATCCTTTCTTAATTCTATGATAATTTTTCAAGAACCCTGAGTGTCCCCCAAGTGGAGATGCATGCAACTCTGCAAGAATCTTATGCTTAAGCTCTAAATTTTTTCACAAGTATAACCTACCCTTATACCATAAGACATTACCATTCCATTCAAATTTGGCAAAGGATAAATTACCTTGATAGAGATTCTAAATCAGAACCTATGTATCCTTGTCTTACTCCCATTCTAACCTAGCTTCATCCACCCAATCTGCTTGCAATATGGACATTGCACAAAGTAATGCTTCTGTGGATGCATCCCGTCTAAATAGTGCATCTGCTACTACATTATCTTTACCCTTCTTGTATATGATTTCAAAATCATAACCCAACATTTTGGTTACCCATTTTTGTTGTTCCTTAGATGATAATCTTTGCTCCAAAAAGTATTTGAGACTATCATGATCCATTTTCACCTTAAAGTGTCTACCCATCAGATAAGGCCTCCATTGTTTAACTACATAAAGAATAGCCATCATTTCTTTCTCATAGATAGGTTTTTATAGATTCTAACCTTTGAATTGATGACTTTTAAATGCAATCGGTCTTCCTTCCTGCATTAGTACTACCCCCAATCTAGACCCAAAAGAATCACATTCAACAGTGAATGTTTGTGAGAAGTCTAGAGTAGCCAAAACTGGAGTGGTGCACATAGCTACTTTTAGTTTCTCAAATGATTTGGTGGCATCGTCATTCTAATGGAAAGCATCCTTCTTTAGCAATGCAGTGAGTGGAGCTATTATGCTGCCATAACCTTTCACAAATCTTCTATAGTAACCTGTTAGTCCAAGAAACCCTCGAAGGTTTTTGAGAGTTTTTGGCATGGGCCATTCCATTATCACTTTGATCTTCTGGGGATCAGCTTTGACCCCTTCATGGGAAAAAATGTGACCAAGGTAATCTACCTCTTATTCTCCAAAATCAAATTTAGATGGCTTCGCATAAAGTTGGTGCTTCTCCAAAACTATCAACACCTGTTTCACATGTTGCAGCTGTGCTTCCCATGTCTGATAATAAATCAATATGTCATCAAAGAAAACTAGCACAAACTTCCTTAAAAAAGGCCTAAAAATAATGTTCATCAAGCTCTGAAAAGTAGATGGTGCATTTGTAAGACCAAAGGGCATTACCAAAAACTCATAATGGCCCTCATGTGTTCTAAAAGCGGTTTTATGAACATCTTCATCCTTGATTCTAATTTGATGGTACCCCGCGTGAAGATCCAATTTTTTGAAATAATTAGCACCATGTAACTCATCAAGTAAATCATCAATTACTAGAATAGGAAACTTATCTTTGATGGTGTACTTGTTGAGTTCCCTATAATCTAGGCACATCCTCCATGTGTCATCCTTCTTCCTCACCATGACCACTAGTGATGAATATGCACTTTGGCTATGCTTGATGATCCCTGCATCTAACATCTCATGGACCATATTTTCAATTTCACTCTTTTGTGCATATGGATATCTATATGGTCTGATATTTGGTGGTTGACTACCTAGAATTAGTTGAATGGCATGATCATGTTCTCTTTTTGGTGGTAGTCCTTTTGGCATGGCCCCAAAAATAGATGAGTGGTCTTCAAGAATTATTTGTAGATTAGGATGTGTAGATACCTGTGTGGGTTGAACTTCTATAGAGCATAATCATGCAATAATTCCCTCTGGCCCCTTTTTTATCATCTTGGTCATCTGATGTGAACTAACCAATTGTGGAGATTTTGCATGTAATCCATGTAGTTCAAGTTTCTTACCTTCAGAATGAAATCGCATGAATAGTTCTTGGAAGTTCATCTCAATGGTACCTAAGGTTGTGAGCCATTGGACTCCCAAAACAATGTTTTTGTTACACATGGGAATAACAAACATAGGAGAGTCGAGATTGTACCCACACATAGTAAGCTTAATACTATGGCATTTGCCTGAATAATTAATTGTGCCACCATCTGCAATCATGACCTAAAATTCTGGTGCTAGGTAGATGAAATAGTTCAATCGAGTGGCCAAATTATGGTTTATAATGTTATGTGTGCTCCCTAAATCAATCAACGTTGTCACCTTCTATTTATTGAGGAAACCCACCACCTTAAGATTTTGTGGAGTGTTAATACCTATAAGTGCATGACAAGAGATTGTAGGTTGGGAATCTTTAGGTATCTCCTCTATATATTCCTCATCATCATTGGAGGCATCATCTACTTATTCATCTTCATTTGGTCCCTCAATGTAGAATAACTTCTTCTCAGCACATCTATGTCCTTTACTCCACTTGTTATCACAACCAAAACATAATCCTTTTGCATGCTTCTCTTCAATTTTCTGAGGGGTCAATCTAGTAGGTGGAGGAAATGTTGGTGACGATATGCTATGATCTTTGAAGTGAGTGAATGGCTGCTTCTTATTGGCTATGAATTTTTCCTCATCTCTACGTGCTAGGATAATAGATTCAAAAATATTAAGTGGATTAAACATGTGTACCTCATGTTGAATGTGGTCCTTGAGTCCACCCAAAAATAGGTCATTCAAGTTTGCTTTAGAAATTGTCTCCACACATAAGGATAGGTTCTAAAAATGATGAATATAATCCTTGACGGAGCTAGTTTATCACAATTTTTCTAGTTGGTTGAAGTAATTATCTGTCACACTATTTCCATAGTGTAATTATAGCTCCTCTGTAAAAACTAACCAGGTGACATTGATAGTCCTCTTTTTCTTTTGAGCACACAACCATTGATACCAAATGAATTGATCAAGTTCAAGATACAAGGATGCCATGGTAACCTTCTATCCACTTGGAATCTAATGTAGGTCAAAAAAACTCTCCTTTTGGTTTAGCCAATTGAGTGGATCTTTTCCATCAAATTTGCGCATCTCCACCTTTGGTAATAGGTTCCTCTGTGGCCATGGAGTTGGATTTGAAGTAGACTAGTTAGGAGAGCCACCCTAGTGGATTTTTGAAATAGAGTTATCTTGATGATTTGACTAATTAATGGTCAAAGTCTTCATTATATCTCCCAAACTATCTTGTATGGATTGCATATTAGATTGTATGTCTTGCACCTCACTCTGAATGCCTTGCATACTATAGTCAAGCTGGCTCACTTTGTGATCTATGTCAGAAAACCCTGGTACAAAGGGTCTATTACATCCATCTTATAACTCCATCTCATCCTTGTTAGGAGTTTTACCTAGAGTTTTAGCACCCTTTCCTTGGCCTCGAGTTTGTGGACCTGCCATAAAAGGGTTTTACGATGTCGACCCTTATTAACACTTTTGACCCAACTTTGACCAAGCAATTTTAGAATTATTTCGGCGTCAAATCAAAATATACAAATAACAAACCGTAGCCAAATTTTTATAAGCTTTCCAAAAACATAAACAACTCAGAAAAATTCTTTGAATTGTGCACTAAAGAGCAATTTTATGAAAAACCATAAAATAGTTATAACTTTTGAAAAATAGATCCAAATGAGCTGAAATTTTATTGGAAGCTTAATTTGATTATTTCTCATCTCTAGTAAAACAATTTCAGATAAATTTTCAACCATTTTTTATATATTGCAAAATTTAAAAATTTAGTGTTTCACCCACAAGATTGCCCAAATCGCAGCTCTGATACCACTTGTAATGAAATTACTTCAAGAATTAAGTATAACGGAAGAATTATATCCAAATATGACTGAAATATATCCAAATATATGATAATAGATAAGCCACTTTGAGGGGTCAACCTCCACAAGCTTCAATAAGAGCAGAATTCACAATATGATGATAAATGATTACCCACTACCTCCTATATATAGTCTAACTAGGCCATGGTTACTCCATAGGCCAACCTAATAATCTAAAGAAAGCATAGATAAATGTAATATAATGTCAAATAGGGATAATTAAGCCACAAGTTGGCTAATACTATCCTCATACATGTGATAGGTTAGGGGCGTAACACCTTTTATAGTTTAAGAAGCCCGAAAGTCAAAATCTTGGAAAGATGCCATGCATGCAGAATATAAATCATTGATGAAAAATAAAACATGGTAGTTTTTAGACCTTCCACTAAGGAAGAATCCAATTTTATGTAAATGGATTTTCAATTCAAAATACAAAGTAGATGCTAGTCTCAACAAGTACATGACAAGGTTGGTTACAAATATGTATGCTCATAAATAATGAATTAAATATTAGGATACTTTTTCTCCCACAAATAAGATAAAAACTATCAAGATATTTTTTGTTTTAGTTTTACAATTTGGTTGAAAAGTACATCAAATGAGCATAAAAAGTGTATTTCTTAATGGAGATTTATAGGAAGAATTTTAATGACTCAACCAAAAGTTCATATTAATAAAAGAGGATAATGTATGCATACTTTTAAAATCACTATATGGTCTTTAAAAAGTTTTCTAGGCATGGTATATTAAAATTTATGAGTATCTCTTGAACCATAGATTCAAACAGAGTCCATATCATTTGAATAACCTCCTCAAACAATAGGGGGGAGATGGTAATTTTTGTATTATATGTTGATGATATAGTCATGAATGGTATTTTAATGAAGATGATTGAGTAAAAAATTAAATATCTAAATCAATCATTCAACATGATAGATCATAGTCTTCTACATTATTTTCTTGCTTTGGAAGTTTGGTAGAGATAAAATCACATCTTTGTGTGTCAGCTAAAATATGCCAAGCCAACAATCGAGGATTTATGAATGACATATTTCAACCTAATTTTAATACCTATGGAGATAATAAATTTAATTATCTTGAACATATCCATCACTACAAGTAAATACAACTCTATATCAATACTTAATAGGGAGTCTCATTTACTTGACACATACTAGGAAAGACATCAGCTATCCTATCAATTATATATCATAGTTCATTAGAGAACCCAATGTTCTATATAAGAAATAAATAAAATATATATTAAGATACATCATAGAAACCATGGATTTGGGCATATACAATAAGAAGAATAATAACTTATTCTTGATAGGATATTTAGATTAAGAGCATATTGGGAACATTGATGATAGGAAATCCATTTCAAGATATCTATTTTTTTGAGATATAGATTAATACAATGGGGATAAAGAAAAAAATATATTTCAAGGTCATATATAATCGTAATATCATGTAACAATAGGATTTATCTGTGAAGTGATTTGGTTTAAACATATACTTGAAATATTTGGAATACCACAAAATCATCTAACAATCCTCTATATAGATAATAAAAGAGTAGTGAAGGTTGTTCACAATCCTATATTTCATGATAACACCAAATAATCTGAGGTGTAAGTACATTTAATTTTTGAACATTTTTTCAATAAAAACATCCAACTCCAATATTTCCTAACAGATCAACAATGTGCATAATTTTTCACTAAGGCACTTGCATAGGATAAAATTTGAGGCATTCAGAGCATTTATCACCTATTCAATTGAATATATGTTGAATTAAAGGAAGTAATATTAGTAAATTATGATTGATTCATCATTTATTTGATTTATAATAAAAAATAAAAAATTGTTTATTAGCTTAGCTTAGTTTTTCCTATTTATCCCACTATCTGTGGGTAGTATTGCTTATATGTTTCTTGTAGGGGTAGATTAAGAGTAATATGTTTTTTATAAATATTATAGTTTATAAAAGAATATTATCATCAAAATTATACATATGTGATAAGTAGTACAATTCTTATAATAACTTATAATTTAATTTATTATTAAAATTCTCAAAATTACATCAACATTAATTTATTTTTTAGATTAATGTTAATAGTTGAACTAGAATCTAATGCCAAAGAAAAGATTAAAAGGGTATATTATCTAAATTAAGCACTATGAGATCAATTAAAAATGAATATAATATTGATAAGTCATATGAATATATTACTTAGAGTTCCCATCATGTCATTAGATAAGATCAATAATGGTTTTAATGCATTTAAATTGACATTTCAAAAATTGTAACTTCAACCTTAACCAACAAAATTTTATCCTCTAGCTAATTACACTTAAGATGCACCCTATAGTTTTCAATCAAAACCTCAACCAACTATTACTAGAGTTCCATCTAAAGTGATTATTAAAATTGAGACTAATTAAACACTATTAATTGTATGTATTTTTAAACTTGTTTCTAATAAGTTAACTGAAATGAATGGTATGGAATTTTGCATGAAAATTTTCTTGGACTACCTATTGGCATGGATTTGGACACTTTGTAATATATTTATACTCTTTAGGATAGGGTTTAGAACCATCATTTATTCTTAGTGGGTCTAACCAAATAAAAATAATGCTTGTAATATCTATCTTAAGATGAAACCATTAGTAATAATATGTTTTATCCATATAATATTAACTTGAAATTAATATCTAATATTTTTTTAATTAATGGAAGGAAAATGATAAATTTTAAAGGTTATGAATTGACTAACTTTCACTAAATAAGAAGAATTTTTATGAAAAAATACTTAATGATAAATATATGTTCATATTTGAGCCTTTAACTTGATATTTAATTTAGAACTATATATAGGTCTAGGCTATACAAGGTGTTAATCCAAGGGAAGATATTGAGACTATAAATTAATGGTGCTTGGAACTCGTTGACTCTTGAAGTCACTCAATTCACTAATAAGATAAATGAATGGTTTGAGGAACCCTTTAGTTACTGATGGCATGAAATTTTCCAATCAAACACTAAAAACATTGCTAAGAACCAAGTCAATGTTTTACTAACACCATTTTTTTGAATAAGATGATGGGAGTTTTTGGGGAACTAAGTCATTTTTTAACAACTGTCATATCACCAATAAATCTATACAATGTAATATAATGTTTAAATAAAATTTGAAATGTTGTATACCAATAATATATGCATCTATGATACACCAACTATGATTTATGAGTTACTTGACAAATTATAAATTCATTTACAAGTTGATTAACTTGCAGGTATAATTGAAATTTTGGATATGTTATGGTCTAGGGGGTAATAGTTATATTATACCTATGTGGTAATATTGATAGATATTTGTTCATTTCACATTTATTAAACCATGTTTCAACTCATTCTATGGTCTATGTGCTAATGATTATAGTAGATATAGGTGCTAATATTGATAGATATTTGGTCATTTCAAATTTAATAAACCCTATCCTTATCGATTCAATACGTGTCAGAATTAATATGGCCTACTTGGCATCATAATTTTTTAGATATTTGATTTGAACAAATTTTTGAAATTCCTTCAATTAGATCAAAATTATTTTTTAATTAAATATGGCTCATGGTGCTATTTTTGGTAATTTTTTAAAGTGTGTCCCTTTGAATCTATGATAAAGTATCTCACTTCAAATTTTAAGTGAGATAGAAATATTGTTTTGTTTGTGAAAAACTTGTAGACTAAAAAGAAAGCTTTGAGACATAAAACATTAGAGTTTGGAGTGAAAATATTTTATATAACATGAAACTTAAGATAATGCAATACTATTCACCAAAAATTTAAATTTTGATATTATTCCAAAATTTAAATGAAATATACATAACCCACAAAAACTATTCCAAAACACATTCAATCAAATCATAATTCTTATTCAAATTAAATAAGGCACATGGTATATATTCTTAGCCTAAACAATTTCAAATATGTCACTTCAAATTTAATTTGAAGATATATTAGATCTAGGTGAAAATATTGATAGGTAACAAAGTCATTAGTTTTTTAATAACTCAAAATAGTTACCATAAGTCCACAATTTCCATATCACATTCATGCACTTTTCATAAGTGAAGCTCTAAAATTATTGATTTTTTTATAAATTTTTAGAAGAAAATCATGAATATTTGGGTCATTTTTTGGATGTTTTGGGTTTAGATATTTCAAAAAGCCTAAATAATTATTAAATTTTATATTTTGAGTAATAACATATTCAAAATTCCTATGAATGTTATTTTCCTACTAATAAATTTTAATATTGTTCATTCATATATGTTGTATTATACTTCTTACTACTCTTGAATTAGTTTTTCCTTGAAATTTTTTTCTTTCAAAACCATAATCCAAATAACAAAGAATTTATGTGTTTAATGATAAGCAATGTGAAATTAGAATGATAGGAATAAAAAAAACATTAAGGTTAAAGGAAAAGGAAGTGATATCCAAAAAAAACATAGCTAGACAAGTCTTATTCAAAAACATTTGTGTTCTTTGTATGGGGATGACTCAAAAGGAAGTAATATCCCTAAAAAAAACCTTATTTAGGCACTCATGAGGGCTAAAACCCTTAATAAAATAATATCTTATCTATTGGATGAAATAATGGATTAGAATGAGATACATGCCTCATTTTCTCTTTCTAAATATCCCTTCACGGCACATGGGAGTGGAACATCTCCTTAAAAAGTTTGAAATATAGAAGTAAAAAATATAAGTAATAAAAAGGGAATTATAATATTGAAAGTATTAATATTTGGACTACTTTTACATAGGAGTATAATTGCACTAGAAAACATTAACAACCTCATATTTCCAAGTAAGGAGGAGGTTTATCATTAACATAAATTGAAATTTTACTTCTCAAATTCAAGGATATAAAACATTAAAAGCCTAAAATTTCCACTAATTTATATATAGATCTATCCTCCATAGATAAGATATTTTTTAATATGTCATCTATTTTTGTTTAACAATCGATTGATTTTCATATCATTTGTGTCCATCACATTATATTACATGATAAAAAAATTTAGTAGAAAGTGTTTCATGAAATATATAATTTATTTTGAATATTGTGCTCAGGGACTACCTTCATCCAAAAAATAGACATGCATAAGAAATGACACTTTTTTAAAGTAAGACTCATAAATATCTATGGCACCAAGCTACCAAATAATTTTCTATATGACATTCAAGTATGGGGTAGTCTTAGGAAGGAAATGCCTCATACTGAAATATTTTAGAATATCAAATATATATTGAATTACATAGATAGATTGGTTTATATAATTATTTCCTTGTTTCTTCTAACTATAATGTTTCCTAGAAATCTCCTCATGGTACTTAAACTTAGTTGGGCACTCAATATGGGCAAAACCCTTATTAAAATAATATCTAAACTACAAAATTAAATTATAGATTGGGATGAAATACAATGCTCCTTCACTATTGATACTTATCCCTTAAAAATACATGGGTGGTTAGTAACCCCTAGAAAAAATTGAAATATGGAAGGAAAAAATAGAAGACAAAGGGCATGCTGATACTAATAATATTAATAGTTGGAAAAATATCACATAGGAAAATAATTACAATATAAAACATTAACAGCCTAAAATTACCACATAAGGATGAGGTATATAATTAATATCAATTTAAATTATAATCCTAAAATTCAAAGATATAACAACACATTATTTCCTTCAACCTTTTATGTCCTTTATTCATCACAATATTTTTATGATTGATTGATTTACACTTGGTTGGATTCATTATCGATTGATTATCACAATGACATATTGTTTGCACTTGGTTGGATTCATTTTTGTAGAAAACCTAGTATAATATAACAATGAAGTAATTCAACATAACATGTAAAAAATTTATGACTTTTAGTTATAGCAAAAAAGATGTGTAGTATTGATTTTATTATATCCCTACCATGGTTCTCATTTAAAGTGGGAGTCCACCCACTATAAAATTCACATAAATATCATGATTTGATTAATTCATATAGGAGTAACACTAAAAATGTTGTTAATATAGGAAAATATTCTAATTTATAGTGCAAATATGATGAATATCATTGTTTTTCTTAGTATCCCTTCCATGGTTATAATTTAGAGTGGGTAGCTACTCACTCTAATATTCACATGAATCTCATGATTTTATTAGTGAATATAGGATGAGTATTAACCATATTATTACTCTAGGAAATGGTTCTCATTTATTTTTAAGCACATTAATGACACACTATTTTTAGTTGGTTGGATTATTGTTATTAGAAAACATAGTCTGATTGAACAAAAACATAATTCAAGAAATGTTTAAGAGTGAGCCACCCACTCTTCTAAGATTTTATAGGATCATATGATATATTTATAATATTATTCCTACTCTAAATAGATTTTTTAATAATGAAATCATTTTGAATATAATACAACTTGCATGCCAAATCTTATCAATGATGATATTTGAGTGTCCTAACAATAAATAAAATATTTAAATATTTTGAGAAGGTAAGAAAGAGTTGTCATTGGCATTTTAAATATATATTTTCTAATTTTTTTATATTATGTTAATTTAGATAAAAATGGCATTAACATAAAAAAAAAAAAAAAAGATATTAACTATTCTATGTTGTAGATCTTATTTTGCAACATTAAAACCTTAAGACTTTTTAAGAATGAAGTGAGAAATGAAGCTAGTTTTTTATAAGAGCAAAACAAGGAAGGGAGCCAATAGTCGAATAATTTTCATTCTAAAATATTATACATGTTCATTTATACATTAATTTTTTAAATATTATAAATAAAGACATATAGAAATAAGTTATAAATTCTTCCTATGAACATGTTATCAATATACATATACAAAATAAAATGCTTGCATCAATTTGTAGTAAAATAGTTATAATAGTGGAAAACACATAAGAAATAAGTTAAATATGTTAAGTAATAAATTTTATAGAATTATAAATTTAACTGATATATGTAAAACAATAGTTATAAATATTGTAAACATACTATAAATGGAACATAGAAAAGAATAAAAAGTATTAACATGATTCTATAAATTTAAGGTAAGTACATGGAGATAATGGATAACTCTATGGAAATTTTAGGATAATACATATGTGATATTGCTTAACACATATGCATTATATATAAAATGCATACACTTTATTTTAATTCAATCTTGGGAATTATTGAACCATAACTTATACATGCTATGCAAAATATACATAATGATGCAAAAATACTAGGCCAACCTTTCGGAAGCCATAACTTTTGACCTGTAACTCTGTTTGAGCTCTTCCATGTGCCAAAATAGCCATATCAAAAATTTCAATTCTTCCCTAAGCTGATCTATCCACTTATATTTTAATTAAATATTTTTTGGGGGATAAACATGATCATCTAAGGGTCTAAAATTAATGTTTAATGATTTTTTAAAGAATTTTCTATTTTTAGAAATTAAATATTTTTAGAACCAGAAGTCAAATTTAGTTGAATCTCATCCCATAGGCCAATTTTATTATTTAGGTTATTTCATAAAATTTTTAGAGACATGCACACTTTCATTTGAAACTTACTATAAATAGTGGCTACTAAAAATAAAGATTTTTTTTAGATGTTAGTTTTTTTTCAAATTTTGCATGTAGACTCTAATTTCCAAGTTTAGGATTTTTTAATCATGTTTTGGGTTTGTAATTATTTCAATTCATTCAATATGAATCAATACAATTTATTATTGAGAATCTTGGCCTATTGATAATTTTATTTGTCTTGTTAGTATTCAGGTTCAGTACATAATGGCTATGTGTTATGTATCCTATGCATAACATAAATAATGCATACATGTTATGTATACTATATACATAATGTGTATGTGTTATAAAAACTAAAAAATAAATAAAAAATACCAATCATATGCATTATTCATAGTATACATAAGGTGTACGCAATATCTATACTATACATAATGCATACACATGATAATAACTATAAATAAAATTAAAATCACAAGACCATGACCATGTTATTTCATTTTCATTTTTTTTTAGATTCCATAATATATTCCATATAACACATTCACATTGTGCTTGGATGAGGAGAAAACACATTATCATTTCCCGCTACCATGGAGGAGATGTAAGTAAACAAACAACCCCCCTCTTAACACTAGATTTTAGAATTTTTTTATGTGAATTTTTTTATTATTAAAACCAAATTTAATTTTTTGAACACCCCATTCAAGTGAAATGAAATAACTTAACCCTCATCCTAACCCTCCACCTAACCCTCCTATCCCACATATCCATCCTATAATTAAAAAATACCCCTAGGTAGTCAATAAGACTTGGCTACACACATATTCAAGAAAAACATACAAATTAGATAGAAAATTAGGAGAATGAGGGACCCAAATTTGACCAACACCCATTATACCTTTTTTAGTTAATACCCTAGAGTTAGTACTAGGCCAAGTTGACTCAATAATGAGTCAAAATTATAGATGACCATCATATAGGGATAGATGTAGGGATTACTTTGATAAACAATTGTTAGCATATGAGGTGAAGGTAAAAAATATCAAAATACATAATTTTTGCCTTATTCATATATCTAGAAACTAATGAAACATTTCCACTATCCACAAAATGGTTCCCAATCCACCGATGTAAGCAAAATTTGATTAAAAATGATTTTTAGGATTTATGGTGGATGGTATTTTATTATTTACCTTGAAAAAACCATGAGATTCCATTTTATTTTTTGAGGAAAATCTATTGATAGTTTTTACTCAATGAGATTCTCAACTATTTTGATTACTCTGAGTTTTAGGGCTAAGGGAAAGGATCTATGTAGGATAGACCAAGTGCATATCATGACCTAATCAACTTGAAAGAGTCTCTATCCAAAATCCACTTCAATCTGAGATACTCTTTATAGTGAAGAAGGTCATGGAGATTGACATTGTGCATGTGATTTGGGTACTTAATAACACACTCATTCAACATATTATTAATCTATCTAACACTAATGTTGCATAAGGTGGACATGGGGATACTCTACCTAGTTTGTGTACCTAACCTATGCCTTATATATGGTGTGGTACTATATGCATTATACCTTCAAATGATGATGGTTGTGCTTGTGAGGGCCTATATGCTAAAAATTTAAGTGATGAGGCTTTGGCATGTACATTTGGTGTTCACATGTTAACCACATGTATACAAGTATCTTATATATTTGAAATGTTAAATTTTATTTATATTTGTATTTAAAATGTAAAAATTAATTTGGACATAAATTCAATAATATATGTGTAATGTTTAATGTTTTGGGAGGAGATAGTACCATCATCTTCACAACCTATTTGTGGACCATCTAGTAATGCATGTGTTGATGTTACTGAGTCAATGTTTACATATATATAGGTAAATTTTCATTAATACTATATTTCATGTACATGTATCTATTTATATATATCTATGCTCAACTAAAAATCATATAATATTTTCTCATTTGATGACCATAATAGAGAATCCTCCATCTCTATACGATGAAACAAACACATTAATTGATGATGTAATTTTAGTTATGAAGGCACTTATTCAGGTACATGTTAATTTGTAATTTTGAATTGTCAATATATATTTATTTTAATAAATTTACTAAATACTTTGGGAAAATATAGCTCATGTGAATTCACTATATATGTAGCTTTGTCCAATGAAATATAATATTCCCATTCATATGATTAGCAAGGACATATATAATATTTTCTCCCCCTTTCACATGTTTGTTCATTCACATCAACCTATCATTGACCTTGTTGAGCACAACCATGAGATTACAATAATTGCATGTTTAAATAATTTTTGTATTATTTTGAAATTAGTTTTTTTAACTTGGTTTCATTTCTAGTATGTAAAGTTTATAATAATATTTTTAAAGAACAAGATCAACTACATGTGAGATATAAGCCTAAAATTACCCATAGTTGGACCTTAGAGGAATCTAAGGCATCTAATGGATCTCCATCTACAAGAAGGACATCCTAGGGAGAGTCTTATTCAAGGAAGGCAAAGAGAGGGAGACATTTTGATGATTATGATGTCTTAGATGATGTACTTGTTGGTATGATTATATGGTGATTTATTAATTTTTTCCATTTTATCCCTATATAAAATTCATCTAACATTGTATTATTTTCTTATATCACGTAATTTTTTATATGATTATATGATAATATGGATTTTTAGTATTGTATTCATATATGGAATTCAAGTGACATTCTATTATCTTCTTATTTTTTATGCCTTTATGTGTGTGTGTGTGTGTGTGTGTGTGTGTGTGTTTTCACATTTTTTGGTGATCATATTTCTATGTATAATTTAGTTCACATTATTATTACAAAACTAAATTTGGTGGTTTTATGGCCATATTTAAATATGATCATCTTTAGTATTTCCTTCATGTAATTATTAAAACTAACTTAAAATCCTTCAATATGTGTTACAATTAAAAGTATATGGCATAAAGTAGCATAACGTTTGAGATATATATATATATATATATATATATATATATATATATATATATTGAAATGATGCTCATGATTGGTATACACCATTTATCACTATTATAATATGGATACCCTTGGCTACCCTAGTTTAATATGATTTAGGACTTATTGTTCATGTTTTGTATTCATGAAATTTATAGACATAATGAAAATTTTAATTAGTTCCATCTGCTTTGACAATCCAACTAGCCTCTTTAGCAAGGGCATGAAGAACCTCATTCATATTTTATCTAGGTGAAAATTTATAATTCTTATGTCTCTTGAGGACTTGAAAATATTTTTGTGGTTATATCTCTTATATTTGGGTAGATGCAGGATAAAGGGGGACAAAAAGGGGGAGGTATAAAGTGACAATTTTTTTTCTTCTGAAAATAAAAATAATTGAAGTTGGAGAGAATATTAGAGACACTTAGAAAAGGAATTTTACAATGAAATATGAACATTAATTATGGAATTTTGATTCTAATTTCTAAATATATAATTTTTTTCAATACCCAGATGATAAAATTTACAAAATATATGTATTTATGACAATAGGTTAGTCATTTTTGGTGAAAAGATAAGGAGATTACATGTGTATGAACATAAATTTTTTTATTAAAAAAATGAATTTTTATATGAAACTTCATATATAGATATGTGAAATGTCTAATATTATATATATATATATATATATATATATATATATATATATATATATATATATATATATATATATATATATATATAATTTTACAAGTCATGATAGTTGAAAAAATGAAATTTCAAGTGTACGAACACAAATTTTTGACCTTAACTACATGAATTTAATTAAATCATAGTTGAAAATGTGTAGATTGTTGACATATAGTTTTTATAAATGTTTGATTAATATTCAAAAATTAATAAGAGAATTTGTGATGATATGTATATAGTTGATAATGAGGTATGTTATGTAGAAATCAAGTAATAATTATGAATAATATTCTAACATTAGAAAATATATATATTCTAAAACTATGCTTTCCCCTCTTCAAAATCATATAATTTTTTTAAAAAATAATAAAAACTACCAGATCAGACATGTTGACAAAGACCAAAAAACATCTAAATTTCTTAGAAATTTCCTTGGTTGGTCCATGACAGAGTTTGGACCAGCTTCTTGACCCCTGGCTTAAACCAAGGCAATTTTGGAGGGAAAGTGGCAAAAATATTTAAACTTGCAAAGGGCATATACCCTTTGCAAACTAACTTTTTGCTCATTAATTACTTTTGCCCATTTTTTCTTAGATCAAAAAGGGAATGTATGAATTAAAAATCATGCACACCCTTTTTGATTCACAAATTTAACCTAGATTTATCACAAAATTTTCTCATTTGTTTGTATGCCCTTTGCATAAGGTGTATGGCCTTTGCAAACCAACTTTTTGCTCATTAATTTTTTTACTCATTTTTTTGTAGATCACAAAGGGTATGCGAGCTTTCAAAATAAAACATTTCCTTTGTGATTCATGAATTTATTTTAGCTTTCCCATGAAATTTACTCATTTTTTTTAATTCTTTGCAAATTATAAACTGGTTTTTCTACTATAACAATGCAAATTTTGTAAATTTCTTCATTCACTTTGTTTGAATCACTATAAATTATTCAATTTTAAATATACAATTGTATTATTTTAGTAAATTTAAATAATGGGGTCATGAAGTCATAAAAAAAGACCAATCAAAGAGCTAAAAAATGAGGAAATTAAAGATAAAATAGAAAAATAAAGAAAAAGACAAGTAGATAGGAGATCATCCATAAAGGCTTCTAGGTAAGGTGAAGGTGCTTCCTCTTCACTAGGTAATATGTAAAATGAAAATAACATGCCTATATCTATATAATTTAGTTTAGATATGTATTCAAATGAGATAAGAGAATTCAATCAATCTTTATTTCATTATGAAATTCAAATTTTAGAGCATGTAAGTAATGAATTTGTAATGAGTGATGAAACATATGGACAAAAAAATATAATGAAACATCCATTCATAATATTTATTTTAGTATGATGATAATAAACATCAAGTAATGACCCCAGATCATGTGTCTCCTAATGAAGAATAATTTAATTTTCCTATAGGGTCTGATGTAGATAGTCAACCCTCTATTATCTCTACTATGGTTGAAGTGGTAACACCACCCAATTTAATAAAAAATATATCTTATACACCCACACCTCGAAGGATAATAAGATGAAAACCAAAGCATTTAGTTGAAATAGATGAGAAAATAATAAAACCAAAGGAATGTAAAATGTTAAAAAGATAAATTCAACATCATTCTCAATGTGTATGGGACTATGCATTTAAGAATAAAACCCATACAAAATAATGTTAACTGTTTATTCAATTAATGTAAATGCAAAAAATGCACCCTGTGATGCATAATTTGGGGTTAAGAACATTCAACATGGAGGGAGGAAATATTATAATAGTAAAGAATCTATTTAATGCATTTAAGGCAATATGCAATACAAGTCAAAAAAAGATAGTAATGTGACAAGATGAGTAATAATGGAATCTATAATGAGTAAGTCAACATCTAAAGCTCAAATTATTAGTGAAATAAGTTAATCCTTGAACTTAAATTGAAAAATTATAATAAATATCATAAAAACAATAATAAGGCTTGATGACCATTCACTCACGGATTCTTGGGTATTTAATGGTAGACATCGATGAAAAGATAACATATTAGTTATAGGAATAAGACATTTGATTGAAAAAAATGATGACAACATAAGGGTCTCATCTAATTTAAAATATGTTGTTAAAAGAGTAAAATTCTCAAAAAACTATGATCCATATGTAAAATAGTTCTTATACATTAACCAAGTAGAATTTAATAAAAATATTATTGAAAAATTGATTTGTAAATAGGTAGTGTCCAAAATTACACCAAATACTCTATTTTTATGGATGTTGTATAAATTCTCAATTTCTAATTAATTAACTTGAAATTGGAATAATAATTAAAATCAACACTAAAAATAGATAATAAGCAACAAGCATGAGTCACAGAGATAATATGCAAACCAAAATTGATAATGAAGTTTACCTGATCTAGGTTATGTCTTTGGGTCCTACTCAAAGGTGGAACTGATCAATTATTGATGGAAAAATCACTTTGTAAATCAATTATCCCCAATAAGGGTTATCAATCTACAAATAAATGTTTTTATGTCCTCTAGATCTAGCTTTAGCAACTAGCTCTGGGTCTAGCTCTAGCTCTTAGCTCTCAGCTCTAGCTCTAGCTCTTGGCTTCGGCTCTCGACTCTCAGCTTTGGCTCTTGGTTCTAGCTCTCAACTCTGGCTCTTACCTCTTTATATCAATTTCAAAATAATTGATGGTAATATATATTTCATAAATCTAATCTCATATGAGAAATTCTAAAAATGAATAGCCACAAATCTTGCTAAAACTCAATCATAGTAATCTTATCTACAAAATTACCAAACTCCAAACTAAGTTTCTTCTGATGAAATCTTATTCTCTTCTTGTTATTCTCCAATAGTTTCTTTGAGAACTTAGAATTCTTTTGAATTAAATTACAATGACCCATCACCCATTTATATACTTGTGGAGACTCCCCATATAGTGGGTGTGATAATTATCCCTTTACAATTTTTGTGGGATTTAGAGTTATCCCCTTTACAAATTATATGGGGTTTTGATTTATCCCCTTTACATGATATGTGGAAATACAATTATCCATTTAGAACAATAATGGGATTGAATAATATCCAAATTTTATATGGATTAAATATTATCCATATTTTAAATGGTTTTCATGTATCCCTCATAATGGGAATTAAATAAAAAAAGACTTAGCAAAATTAAATGCCATGTCCACCTTTAATTTGGTCATGTTGAATTTACTTTTCACCTTCTATGTGGGCCTTTATCATGGTTGAAATTAAATGGTAAGTAAATGTTAAATTTTTTAATATTATATCTTATCCTACCAAGTGTCAATATATGATTGTGCCACTTGTTTATTGGGGTTGGTCTTTTAATTTCCACATGTGCATATTACCACAACAATATTTTTCCACATGTCAATGTATCATTGGTCTATTTACCTATCTACAAAATCCATGCCACATCATTGGCTTGCTGGCCATTTTTTACTAGAATTGACCATCATTGACCCATCATGTTGGCTTTTGACCAATTTTGACCAAAACTTTAACCAACCATATCTTGCACATACAAACTCCATTTTTTGAATTGTAAATTTCATTAGAAAGTTATTGAAGCCCTCTTATTTATTGTTCTAGTTTAGAGATGAATTGAGACAATTTATTTTTGGCCCTTGTATATGATCTCTAGATCACACCTCCCTAATAAGAAGTATTTTGGTCTCTAAAAGTCATTTTTCTTCTATCAACCACAATATCATCCATTTGCACTATATCACATTGATCTATATAGGCTAAGGCAATTCTCTCCCATTATGAAAATGTAATCCATATTCTCCCTACCATTTCAACATTCTCACAATGACATAAAATTATGTTGCATACAATAAGTGATATCATATCATCACTTTTATAAATTGCCCTTCATGGGGTCTTACAATGCAACAAATATGTTACAAACAGTGCCATTTTTGGGTCCTTTACAAATGTGCATACAATGATTACACATGTATTTCAATTAAAATGGATATCAAACTTGAAGCATCAAAACAAAAATGCATAATTGAGTGATACTTACCTTGGAATCACTTCACATGTTGATTCATGCCTACTTGTCTTCCTTTCGAAAGAAACTCCTCATCTATGTGTAACTTGTCTTTCAAATTTGATTATACCCCAAATCTTATTTAGAGAATTTTTTTCGATGTTCTCTGTCAATGAATCCTCTTTACTAACATTCCAAATGCTACAAGAAAAGGTAAGTAAATATATACCAATGTAAATTTGAGAACATAAAATAATAAATGATACAAACTTTAACAATGGGTTATTCACAATATGCTTATCATCTGGATGGCTATGCCATTTTTCACCCTAAAGGAGTGATCTACCTCCACACTTGCTTAGACAAATGAGGTTAGTTTCTTTCATGCTTATTCAACAATGGAAACCAAATAAAAAGATTTGAAGGTGACTTTAAGCATGCTAAATAAAACTTATCTATGCAAAAATTCTATCCATTTCTTATCAATCCAATCTAATGGATTCTCCATTTTGGGATGCTTTATCTTGATGTAATATTATTTAGATAGATGAGATTCTTAATGGGTTGCCTCTTGGACTATTGGTGCTTTACCAACTCTTTCATTTGCTACCTCTTTCTTCATGGGTGATTTCACAAATTTATTCTTGTAAGTATCCAAAAAAAATTGTGGATGAAGTTTCCAGTACTTGTCAACCCAATGACCACTCATATTATAATGAGTGCAGTAATTATTATCTATTGATTTAATAATTTTAGGAATATTAGTGTATTATTCCTGATTTAGTTAAAGGGTCTGAGTAGTAAAATTAGTTAATAAATATGAAATAATTAATCTACTAATTTATATAAATTAGATTGCAATTTTGACCTTTCTAAAAATAGTAATAAGAAGGAAAAATTAAGACTTAGCTAGAAATTTATTGATATAGTTGAGATAGGGTTTGAGATTCACTATGCAGGACTGGGACATTATCATAAACTAAGATCTTACCTTTGTTTTATGATTGGATATGAGCACTAAAAGTGAATAGGAGTGGCATTGGAGCTGTAGTCCACCTCCACTAATATTATTCTAAGGATATAAGATTTCTTGGTTTTGTTCATTAGGTCTGTGTGACCTTGTCTATGATGTTTCAGTAACTAAAAGTTTGTATTGCTCCTTATAGAGCATTTTTATCTTTAAACCCTATACTCCATTATGCTTTGACCAATTTTGAGAAAGAAGAGGGGTGAGTGTGTGTAATATTCACTAAAAATGTATCCACACCCATTTTATGGGCATGTTGCCTATATACCAATACTCTGAAGAGGGATCAAACCATATTTAGTTCTCACACATGATATGCTTTGTGAAATTGAGTGTATGAATATGCAAAATGCTAAACCAGATATACTTGAGGTGGCTAGTGATTGATGTAAAGATTTAAATAAACTTGTAAGTATATTGGTTGGTTATTGCAAAGAATATGGAAGATTACTTGAATAGTCTTGCTTATATTCTTACTTAGTGATATTTTCCAACCTTTTCCAAATGATATTTGAATGGGATTTTATAGGGATATATTGGTCATGGGTTGAATGTGCTTTCATTTGGTTAACAAGGAGAAGGATGGGGGCCAAAAATGAATTTGGATAAGCGCATTGAAAGTAGACATGAGTGCCACCAAAACTATAGTCTAAGTGTGGTGTTATTATCCTAAGCTGATGGGACTTAGGGGGATGAATTAGTCATCAAAAATGGGTCTAGCTCAATTGAGATCAAGTTTGAAAAGCTACAAATGATTGAAAATCAATGAAAATATGCCTATGAGGGTCATGAGAGCAAGCAAGAGGGACCTAAGGGTTGGGTGTCATAATTCACACTCAAGTTACCAAATTTTGAATTTTATATGAATAAATTCACCCTTCCTTTATTCTAGTGATGCAACAAAGAAAAATTTTAAGATAAAAGAAAAATAGAAATTTTACCTAAACTTACCTAAAAGGATGAAACTCATGAAGTTGTGTGATGTTAGGTGTGCATAGAGAGATCACATTGTGAAGTGTGAATATGAAAAACAAAACAAAGAGTAGATTAGTTATTATTAGATACATTTTAGCTAAAATAAAAATATACAAAGCTAGGTAAGAGAGAGAGGAAGAGAAAAGAATGAATACACCTCATCGGGTACATGAACCAATACAAAACCTATTATGATCCTAAGTAATGCTAGATAATGTTGGATGATGTTGTACCAAGAGTAATATCATGAATAAAGATGAGTACTCAATTCCCTAAGAGTGGCTCAAGAATGTAAAGGTTTTCCCTTTGGCTCTATCATCTCCCACTAAATGAATATAGGTGGTCATGTGTGTACTAATCGATGTTTGGACTGCGTGTCCAATCCCTTTGGATAGATGGCTCAAGAATACAAAAGTTATCTAGTCCTTTGGCCCATCATTACCTCATGAAGTGAAGCTATAAACTAATACTGGTATGAAATGTGTAGTAAATGAGATGGATCATAAAGCCCTTGAATGCTCTTTAATTTGACAATGTTGGCATGGATAGCCAAATGTATGATAAAAAATAAGCCACTCTTGGCCACTCCAAAAGATGGAGATTAATATTGTATGAAAGCCACTCCAAAACTGGGGCACTAGGCTTATATGAAATCCATTTCAAAATGTAGAGGTTAGGCTTGTATGAAATCCACTCTAAAATGATGTCAACCATTTATAGATGGAATAAGGCATGCAACTACTAAGAATGCATTGGTAATGCTAAACTTAGAAAGAAAATAAAACAAATGTGCCATGCATATTGCCCCCAATCATTAGTGTCTAAAATATGGATTCTAATCTAGAAGTTATACCAACTTTTGTATCTAAAACTAGAAGTGAGATCGATCATGTCATATATAACTCCCTCTATATATCAATTCTCTAATCAAAAGTGTGTTAAAAACTATTGATCCTAAATTGGTCTGACTATGCAAAATTATAGTTGAACCTACTTTTTTGCTGACTTCTTGAAAGCTTGATTTTTTTACTATTTGAATAGGATCATCAAAAATGGATAGTAATGTCACTAGAAATATATTCCAATCTTGGCACTATTGTTATAGGTCAAATATAGTAAGATTTTCACTATCTGCCTAGTCTATTTTAACTATTTTGATGTTTGGTTATTGTTCTAGGTGTTTTAAATGCTATTTTTACCATTACGAGCTTTAATCTCTATGACAAAACCCTTATTTTTTGCCCCCTCTTCTAAAGATAGGAATGAAGACCCTGTAATGACTTCCCTTAGAAGAAAGAGCCATATAGGTGTGCTATGTTATAAATATACATGATATAGAAATGATAATCAATAAGATATCCAAAGATATAACATGGTTTGTAATGAGAGATTATTAGATCAATAGGGGTATGCCTAGATATATATAACAATGTAATATCATGTGCAATGTACTAAAGTAAATCTGGAAGTTTAGTTAGTTTTTAGTTTTTAGTTTTTAGCTGTTAGTTGACAAGGAGGGATTGATCATGATGTCCATCATGGCTTCCAAGAAAGTAAGATAATGCATGATGTGGATCATGGAATTGCAAATAATTAGAAGAAAAAAAGCAATCAAGAGTACAAATAAAGAAGAAAGAAGCATACAAGGGTGGCCAAGGGACAAGTAAACAAGGGACATGGGCACATGTTACTCAAACTATAAGGCAAACATACAATGCATGCTAAAATGCCACATACACATATAATTGAAACAAGCAAGGTTGGCATGAAATCCAAAATCACATAGAAGAGTACAGGTAAAGGACATTCACAAATATCCTAATACACACACATGAATATAAGCAAAGGACATTGGAAAATGTCCTAAACCACATACAAGAGAAAAAATAGGAACTAAGAAATGCAAAAAATCTAGCTACACCAAGCAACAAAGTAAAGCATGTAATAACTAGAAATATAATCGCATCTAACTAATCAAAACAGGAAGTGAAAGTATGTAAGATAGATTAGTACAAGACTAAGTATATGTTAAGAAATGCATATGTGTTATATATTAGTGAGTTTCAATAGAGTAATCAATGTAAGCTAGTAATTAATGTACATCAACATGATAATGAAAGTGTGTGGTGTAGGAATGACATAACTTGGATGGTGTAGTCATGTAGAAGATGCCCTTAGTGGGTATGTATATCAATGTATGTCTTGATGTAGAAGTAGGATGCCCCCTCAATGGGTAGAGTGAAGTAATTAAAGAGCTATATATCATTTCACACACTCAAAGGAGATCAAGTGAATTATGTTAATGTAGATAAATTGACAAATAATAATATAAAATAACAAATGTAAGTCTAGCATAGAAATATAAATATAAAGAATGGATGATGCATACATTCAAAATATTTTTGATGTTTTGAATTATTTGAATGTTTATGCATTTTTAAATATTTGAATGTTTTTTATTTTGAGTTGTTCGAATATTTTTGAAATGTTATGAGCTATGTACAATCAATCACAAGAATACTATGTACAATAATTTGAAAAAAAAGAACTATGTATAAGTAAGAAAAAATAAACTATGTACAATTAAAACTAAGGAGAAATGATACTAATTGATGAGTCTTATGGGAGACTCCCTATCATGGTTTCTTATATCAAGGAGAGGAATCATGCATGATCATGAAGCACAATGGAAATTCTAAGACTGTGGCTCTAAAAATTGTATATGTTGTAAATGCTCTAAAATATCTAAAGTGGAAACTAAATATGGGGTCCCCTTGTAACTCAAAGAAATGGATGCAATTATAGGGTTTTTAGGGACCCATCTTGTAGTAGGAGAAGCTCTCTAAACATGTGCTCTATGAGTGAATACATGAGATCTTAATGATACTACCCTAGATGTGAATATTGTAGTTGGAAGTTGTCTATAATCTTGAAGCTATGGAGGTGTATGAACTATTTGTGTTGGTGATGAATGCCTCAACTGTGTTTGAATCAAAACTAGAGGAAGAACTATAACTAGTGGAGAAACTAGAAATAGAGGCTGATCTAAAACTAATGACTGCAAAGTAGACGATGGATATGAAGTGGGAAGTGGTAACTCATATAGAACTCCATCAAATTTAACAACCTAATTAGTGTGAATGAGTTTAATGCATCTATGAACTATAGAAGGTACTACTCAAATTTTCTAAATCCAAGGTTGACCAAGTATCATATCAAAAAATCCTACACTGGGAACTATAGTGAATGGTGTGGCCACGTGTGTTAGACCAACCTATAAAGGAAGTACAATCTCACCCAATTAGCTTTGTATGTACCCACTAAATCCATTAATAACTATCCATTAGGGTAATATCCTACTATGAATATCCCAAATGTTGCAATAATTACATAGTGCACATGTTCAGATTGGATCCATTATCTATGAGAACACTATGAATATGATGATTATGAATATAAGTTTTGATAAAGAGTGCATGATAATTTGAATCATCCTCGACTATCTCCTACTCTAAGAAGGAGATATAAGGTCTAATTAGAACTCTAAAATTGTATACACCAATCATGTTACTAAAAATATGTGTCTTAACTAAAGGTGCCCTATATGTATATGTGGGTGGATGTGCATGATATGCATGGTGAACCCTTGATGTGTCCCTCGTCTCTTGTTTATAATGCTACAAAAAGGGATATGAGAAGATTTTTTAATATTTATCCTATTTTTTCTCTGCTTGAGGAGGCTCAAATAAAGTGCCAAAATCAATATGATTTCCATATATCAAATCATATATCTTGTGTCTCATACTAATGTATCTATTTTTTGTATGGCTTAGTACCCTGTGAAACTCATAAAATACATTCTGATCATATCCCTATGGAAGAGTCTTTTTTGGGTCAACTTCTTGAATAGGAGGGAGAGATATGATTTTACATTCCAATAGCTACTATAAACCTCTAGTTAGAAAAACTAGTAGATTGGTAAAGGTTCATTGAGGAGGTGTTAATAAAACCACTCACTGAGGGGGCTTGGAATCCACAATAACTATTGGTTGATTTTGACTCTAGATATCATTGACTTTGACTTTTTATGGGACCTTGTTGTTACTCTTATTTATTGTTTCTAAGATACTTGTGTACTTGATTTTTCTCATTGATATTATTTTGACTTGTCTTTCATTTAGTGTTTGACATAATTTAGTGAAGGAAGAGAAGCTTTTGAACATAATTGATTCATGTAAAACTAGCAGGAGACTCTATTTGAAGAGATCTTGTAACTCTTGATCAACCATGGGGATAGTCATCTTATCCAAAATAGTATTATATTGAAGAACACAATCTATGAGATTCTCATTTGACCTTTATTTCTATTATGCAACTTGGGAATATGAAACCTTATCACCAATGTTAATGTAAAAATGAACTAGGAACATGTTAGCTAACAGATTGAATGCATTGACTGATTGATTTGGTAGACTATAGAACCATTGTAAAGCATAATGATTTAGGATCCATCTAAATAACTTGATAAGTGGCCATTCATTTAGTATATAGTTTAAATATGATACATGAAAACATCTCAAATGTGGCTCTAGATCACCCTTGCCATCATACAGAGTAAGCTTGGGTCGAATAAAACCTTATGGCAAGGGTGTAGAAGCAATGTGACATGCCAATGGTATATGCAATAGTGTAAAATAATATAAATCATGCATAGGTCTAGAGGTACATTGCTCAAGATGTAGCACCTTGGATTGAAGATATTTTATCTCTTACATAAGGGCTACCACATCAAGAGACACAATTGTTCTAGTTGTAGCTAGTGGTATAGAGGTAGGTTGGGCTATTATAGGGGGTTGTTGAGACATAGATGTCCCTGTAGTGTCATTTGTAACTAGTTTCTCAGTGGGAATGGAAGACTCAACTTTTTTAGCCTTTTTTTATTTCCATGATAGATTTTAAAATAAGAGTAAGTTCTCGAGGTTGATCCCAAAGTCTTTCTTAAAAACTTTGTAGGATCAAATATTTGTTAAGGACATTTATATTATTAATAATTGGTGGAATTTGATTAAGGTTTTGATGTGGTGGATCATGAACATCAGTGTTTTTATCATCATTTTCATTCTCATATTATTCTTTGTCAACATTATCCTTATTGAAATTGGTGTAATATGGATGTGTAGAATCTATAGCAGGAACCTACGTTGGTTATTTATCCATGGTATATGGTCAAGTTGTAATAATTTGGGTGAATTTAGGAGGATTGCCACTAATTCTTGCACTTCATATTGAAGTAAGAGATGAAAGGGACTTAGGTGGCATAAGGAAAATAACATGGATAATAGTATAAAATATTATACATATATAATCTAAGTAACGAAGTGGAATGTGTATAAAAAGGATACAGAGATTACAGATATGTAAGATGATACCTCAAAAAGTAATGGGACCTATTATATGAAACCAAGGTTTTGAAAGATAATTATTTGAAAAAATAATATGAAAATTTGAAATTGAAAGTGAATTTTTGAGTTAGATATGCAAATAAAAAAGTAGAAATTTATAGGGAAATTTGTGATTTAATGAGACCTAGTATATGCAACTAGGGTTTAGAAAAATAAATATTTTTGAGAATTAATATTTAATTTTGAAGTGATTTTTTTTATTTTAATATGTTAGTAAAAATTTAGAAAATTATTAGAAAATTACTGGGAAAATACTAGGACCTAGTATGGACTAGGGTTTGAAATAAATTTATTTTAAAATTACTACAAAATTTTAAAATTAAATGATAAATTTTTGTTTTATTATGAAGGTAAAAAATAAAAAAATAGATGAAAATTTTGTAGGAATTTTGCCCTAGGGTTTTTAAGGTTTTTGTGTGTAATCGAAGTAAGTTAGGTTCACTAAATGATTTAACAATTTTAGGAATATTAGTGTATTATTCCTAATTTAGTTAAAGGATCTAAGTAGTAAAATCAATAAATAAATATGAAATAATTAATCTACTAATTTTTATAAATTATATTACAATTTTGACCTTTCTAAAAATAGTAATAAGAGGGAAAAAATAAGACTTAGCTAGAAACTAATTGATATGGATGAGATAGGGTCTGAGATTCACTATGCAAGACTAGGACATTATCATAAATTGAGATTTAAACTTAATTTTATGATTGGATAGTAGCACCAAAAGTGGATAGGAGTGGCACCAGTGTTTTAGTCCACTTCTACCACTATTGTCTTAAAGATCTAAGCTTTCTAGTTTTTGTTTATCAGGTCTATGTGACCCTGTCCATGAAGTTTCAATAGCTAGAAGTCAGTAGAGCTCCTTATAGAGAAAAATTTCTCTTAAAACCTTATACTCCTTTATTCTTTGATGAATTTAGAGAAATATGGGGGTTTAGTGTATGTAATATTTACTAAATGTGTATCCACACCCCTTATGTGGCCTACATACCAATACTCTGAAGAGGGATCAAGCCATATGTAGTTCTCCCACTTGATGTGATTTCTAAAATTGATTGTATGAATATGTAAAATGCTAAACTAGATGTACTTGAGGTTCCTAGGGATTGGCGTAAGGATTTAATAATCTTTTAAGTATATTGGTTGGTTGTATGTAGAGAATAGGGAAGATTACTTGAATAGTTTTTCTTGTATTCTTGCTTACTTAGTGATATTTTCCAACCCTTTCCAAATAATCTTTGAATGGGATTTTATCCATATCTATTGGTCATGGGTTGAATTTTCTCACATTAGGATGATAAGGAGAAGGATGGGGAACCAAAATAAATTGACAATTGGGGCTAAAAATACACTTGGATAGGAGTGCTAAAAGCAAATGAGAGTGGTAGAGGAACTATAGTCCAAGTGTTGCACTATTATCCTGAGTTGATGGGACTTGGGGGATGGATTAGTCATGTAAAAATGGGTTTGGCTCAGTTGGGATCAGGTCTGAAAGGCTATAAATGATTGGGAATCAATGAAAATATGCCTGTGAGGGTTATGGGAGTAAACAAGAGGGACCTAAGGGTTGGGTGTCACAAGTCACACACAAGTTACCAATTTTTTCATTTTATATGACTACATCCATTTTATTGGACAACAAATCCCTCTTGCCACTCTCCATATTTTGGCTTGGAGAATGGTTTTTACAACTTGTCTCCTTCTTGAGGGACATAAAATTTCTTTCTAAGTATTTTCTCTTCCAACACAAGGCCATACAATGGTTAATTATTTCACAAAATGTACATGGATATTTATACTACAAATTCTATGTAGCAAGACCATTCTTCTCATAATCAAATAAGACATTAGAATATTTATGCTTTCCATAACTTTTAGGGATATCATGTTTGCAGGAAAGACAAGGAGAAATTATTTTACTTTCTCTATTGAGATGTTCATCTCTTAATGGAGATGCCTTGCATCTATTCTAGATGTATTTTCCATAAATGAGGGGTTGTCCCTATCTAGATTTTAGCTTATAAACTCCTCCATCTCTTTGAATGGGCTAAATCAATAGTGGATTGGGATTATTTCTTGAAGATTCTCTTATTTCAACTTTTTTAGAGTATTCACCAATTTCTCAATTACCACTAAAAATCCCAAACCTGTATATTAAGGTCTTTCCTCAACCTATATGGGATTAGTAATTCCTTAGCCATTGATTTTGAGGCCCTTTACATCAAAACCCATCTTGATTAGCAACTTAGAGCCAATACAATGAGTATGCTTCTCAAATACCCCAAAAGAAGCATATTGATGAGAATAAAACGAATAACATGGTGAATTACTTATAGTACAAACCTCTATTTGGGTTTGTGTATTTGTGGTAGAGGATGGCCTCCTAAACTCTACTTTTTCCTCCATTTCTTCACCATTTTGTGACTATGCCAATAACTTATCCTTGGCTTGTAAATCAAGTTGTAACTTCTAGATGATCCTTGAGAGAAACTCCCCATGAGATAGTAGTTTGTCTTATAGCTCTTGGTTTTCATCTTCTAAGGACTTCAAAAGCCTTCTCAACTTAGATTTTTCCTTATGAATCTAATGTTTGAAGATTTCAAGCTCCTCTAGTCTTTATCTCTTCAGAAATTTTCCCATTTTTTAACATGTACCTTTAAATTACAAATAGACAACTAAAGGAATACTAACATAATGCAACAAAAGTATTAGCAACCCTTGAAAAAATACTTTGATACCAAATTTGATCTATAAATAGGTAGTGTATAAAACTACACCAAATGCTATTTTTTTATGGATGCTTTATAAATTCTCAATTTCCCATTAATTAACTTGAAATATCATAATAATTAAAATTAACACTAAAATTGATGATAAACAACAAGCATGAGTCATAGAGATAAAATGCAAATCAAAATTGATAACAGATTTCATCTAATTAGGATACATCTCTAGGTTCTTCCAAAAGGTGGAACTAATTTATTATTTATTCAAAAATAAATTTTTACATTAGTTATCCCTAGTAGGGCTTCTCGATCTACAAATTAATGTTTTTATGTCCTTTGGATCTATCTCTAGCAATTGGCTCTGGCTCTGATTTTGGTTATCAACTCTTGACTCTGGCTCTTGGATCTTAGCTCTTTATATCAGTTTCACAATGATTGATGTAAATTAAAACTAAACAAATCTCATCTCATATGAGAAAATCTAGAAATGAACAGAGTCGCAAGTCTTGCTAAAACTTGATCAAAATAATCTTGTCTACAAACTTGCCAAACTCTATACTGAGTTTATTTTGGTAGGCTCTTCTTCACTTTTTGTTCTCCTTAAATGAGTGATTTGAAAAATTAGAATCATTTTGAATGATTTTATAATGACCCATCACCCCTTTATATACTTTTGTAGGCTCCACACATAATGGGTGTGATAATTATCCCTTTACAAATTATATGGGGTTTTGATTTATCCCCTTTACATGATATGTGGAAATACAATGATCCATTTAGAATAATAATGGGATTGAATAATATCCAAATTTTATATGGATTAAATATTATCCATATTTTAAATGGTTTTCATGTATCCCTCATAATGGGAATTAAATAAAAAAAGACTTAGCAAAATTAAATACCATGTCCACCTTTAATTTGGTCACTTTGACTTTAATTTTCACCTTGTACATGGTACTTAATCATGGTCGAAAGTAAATGGCAAGTGAATATTAAAACTTTTAATATTATACCTTATCCTACCAAGTGTCAATATACGATTGTGTCCTTTATTGATTGGAGGTTGGTCTTTAGTTACCACATGTGCATATTACCAGATCAATAGTTTTCCACATGTCAATGTATCATTGGTTTATTTGTTAGTCTCCCAAATCCATGCAATGTCACTTGATTTTTGACCATGTTTGACTAGATTTGACCATCATTGACATGTTATATTGATTTTTTACCAACTTTGACCAAAAATTTGACTAACTATATCTTGTGCATATAGACTCCATTTTTTAAACCATAAATTGTACCTAAAAGCTCTTGAATCCCTCTTCTATACTATGCCAATTTATAAATGAATTGAGACCATTTATTTTTGTCCCTTGTACATGATCTCCAAATAATGCACCACATTGATAATTAGCCAAATTTCATTTGAGATGTGCAAGACTTTCTATATTAAAATCAACCAATAACACACCACATGTTGTTGTAGGGTACATTTTAATTTTCTATGCATTTCGATATTTTTTTAATATACATTTTAATTTACATACTAATAAGATTTTGTAGGAATGTATGGTGTCTTCCCCACCTAAGACATCAAGAGAATTAATTCAAGATCTTTTTGGTCAAATGCCTGAGGAACAATTTTTTTTCCAAATAATTTTTAGATGGAACATGTAACAGATGTGGTGGTTTAAAAAATTTGATGAGTTGGATACATGGTGAAATTTCATATTAATTTGAAAAGTAACTATTTGATTATAAGAAGTACAAATCTATAAAGTATGTGTTAAAAGATGAAAAGGATTCATCAAGATGTGAATTGGTTACAACCAAAGTTTCTATATCTAATTTCATGTTTAAATTCAAGAAGAATATTATGGACTAATATGCAAGACATAGACACAAGTAAAAATAGTTATATAATAAAATCAAGGTATGTAAGGATAACTTCCCAATTGGCACCATTATTTTAGTTATGGACTTACTGATAACTAAACACTATAACCATAAAATGAGGTGTAATCCCAACTATAATTTAATTAAATTTGGAATTTTTATTCATATTACATTCATACATGCACTTAATAGCATAAATGACAATAGAAATATTTTTAGGGAGTTCTACTTTTATATGAGTGATGATAGATTATATTATCCATAGTTTATCTAGTGTTGTTTTGAGATATTTTATATAAATATGGATGTAATATAAATCATGTTTGATATACACTACATTTTGTTAGACAATTGTGTAGTGTAGTTTAAGCATTAATTTTTTTTAATGTTTAAGAAAAATGCATAAGAAGAAAGGAATTCAAAAATTTTGGAGATTTTTTTAGGATGGGCATGGAAAAGGGCAACATAATGGTGCATGTGCATTTGTAAAAAAAAAAACCATTAAAAGAGATCAGGCAAAGCATAAGGATGATGCTAATTTGATCAATGCTTCAAGTATTTTGAATTGGTGTAATGAAAATATTTGTCATGGATTAGATAAACATTCTCATGTGTGAATATTCTTTTGTTTAATAGAGGAACAACACAAGGCAAAGTATTAATATTGCATTACACTACTTAGATCAAGTGTTTTCCACTCCATTAAAAGCTCAAATTCAAGTTTATGAACTATTTATACTAAGGATATGACATGTTTTTGTTCCCCATGCATAAAATTTAATTAGAATGAATGTGAGTCAAAATAATGGGTTGACAAATGGTATTGTAGAAGCATATCACTTTTAGAGAGTAGCCTTTCACTCCAACAATTGATAGATCTTGAGATGGCATCATCAGTTGAATTTCATCACATCTCAGATCTTGTGCAACAAGGTACAATTTATTATTTAATTAAATATAAAACCTTATTTATATATTAGTGATAATTTAATTTGTTACTAGATGTGCTTACAAATTGATTATACTTTAAATTCAAGGCATGTTTTTGTATTCATTGTGCCTAAGGACAATGATGAGTGAACAAACTACTAATTTTGTCATTATGTAGAGGTAGGAATAATTAATCATGAATTTTGTGAATGGAGAAGAGATCATTTATCCCACTAGATCTATATTGGTTATTAAAACCTGAATTAATACGTACTATTATATAAAAATAAAAAATATTATCTGAAGGATTTAAAACACACACGGTTGTGCTTCATTATTCAAACCTGGTTATTACTACAAATATTCAAATGATCAAATATATTAGAAAGCCTTGTAATACAACTTTGTGGAAAGTGAATGAATCTAAACACGAAGTGATTCTTTAAACACTTGAAAAAGAAATTGATACTACTGGTACATTAGATTGATTTAGTAATTTTATCTAATGTTTCAAATTAATATAGTAAATTTATTTGAATTAATGTATTTTAATTTTCAACTATTTTATCATTATGTTTTTATTTATTTTTTACTAACAATTTTAATATAGGTTAGTGTTACCAGATGATCTTCCACCTTCACATGTTTGGTGTCATGAATAGAAAATATTGTCTTCTTGAAATGAAATGAAGACAAAAAATAATTCATATTAATGTTATCTACCTTAAGTAAACTATTTGTTAGCTTATGTACATTTATACTTTCAATAAAACACAAAAATAGTCTTATCTATTCTCTCTTAGATGACCCATTCATGTAAGTGTAGGAGCTGATGGCTCGTCTTTATCCCTCATGGTTCTCCTACAATGCACAACAAAAGTTTGTTCATTTTTCACACTTAGGGACAAGTGGATTCTCTTATGGTATGCCTCTGATAAACTACAAAATTCCCTCTTGGGGGCTGATCAAGACTATAAAATGACCATTTTATACTTAAAATGTCTTTCCCAATGTGTTTGCACATATGGTTCATTGACTTGGCTAACGAGTCATAATATACGACCCCCATTGACCAACTTCTGGCTTATTCTAAAATATTTAGATGTAATAAAAACCTAATTTCCACATCTTCTTTAGATCAAACTAGAGATAATCATCTTGGGGTATCTTAAAAGACTTTTTCATGAATGTGTAGGACCTGATGGTTCATATTTATTCCTCATAGTTCTCTTGTAATGTGCAATAAAATATTGCTCATTTTGTACTCTTAGGGATGACTGGATTCTCTTAAGGGATGCCTCTAATCAACTTCAACCTCTACTCCTAGGGCCCAACCAAGACTAGATAATATTCATTCTAGAATTAAAATGCCTATCATGACATGTCTTTATAGATGGTTCATTGATTGGGATAACGAGTCAGAATATACAACACCCACTGACCAACTTTTGGCTTGTTTTGAGAGATATGGCTACAAGAGATACCTAATTATTGTGTCTCTTCCAAATCAAGTTATAGATAATCCTCTTAATATATCTTAGAGTAATGATGATTTATCTCTATCCCTCATGGTTCTCCTGAAATAGACAATATAAGTTTATTCATTTTGCACTCATGGATGAGTGGATTCTCTGAAGGGATGCCTCTAACCAACTGCAACCTTCACTCCCAGGGCCCAACCAAGATTGGAAAATATTTTTTAGAATTAAAAGACTTATTTAGATGTGTTTGTGTAGATGTTTCATTGATTGGGCTGACAAACTAGAATATATAGCCCTTGATGATGAACTTTTGGCCCATTTTGAGAGATTTAGCTATGAGAGAAATGTCATTACCACATATCATCCATATTGAGTTAGATAAAATCATCCTAGGATTTCTTAAAATACTCATCTATGAACATGTAAGAGTTAATATATTATATATATCCCTCATGGTTATGATATAATGTGTAATACAAGTTTGATCATTTTACACACTCAAGGATGAGTGAATTCTCTTAAGGGATGCCTCTGATAAACTACAACCTTCACTAATGGGGCATAACTAAGACTAGACAAAGGCCATTATAGCCTTAAAATTCTTATCTAGATTTGTCTAAATAGATGGTTCATCAATCGGGTTGATGTGTTAGAATATATGGCCCTCGTTGACCAACTTTTAGCCCATTCTAAGAGATTTGATCACAACAGAAACCTCATTGTCATATCTTATCCATCTAAAGTTAGATAAAATACTCTCAATATTTATTAAAGGAATTGTCTATGCATGTGTGGGATATGATATCTTGTCTCTATCCTTCATGATTATGTGATAATGTGCAATTAAAATTTTCTCATTTTGTATACTCAGGGATGAGTGAATTATCTTATGGGATGCCTCCAATCAACTGTAACCTTCACTCTCGAGGCTTGATTAAGATTGGAAAATGGTTTTTATATCCTTAAAATTCCTAATCAAACATGTCTATGTATATGGTTTATCGATTGGGATGATGAGTTAGAACATAGGCCCTCGCTAATCAACTTTTGGCCTATTCTGAGAGATATAGTTGCAAGAGAAACCTCTTTGCCACATCTTGTCTATCTCGAGTTAGATAAAATAATACTATTTTTTCTTATAGGACTCATATTTGTGTGTGTAAGAGATGATGGCTAGTCTTTATCCATCATGGTTATGCTATAATGCATGACTGAAGTTGGAGGAGGATCTGATGGCTCATCTAAATCATTAAAATGCCTGAAACATGAAAGGTAAGGTGTATAGGTATTAAATACAACTTGAATCCATGATATTTTATTTATTACCAAAAAACAATATATAAAACCTGATAGATGATGCTTTTACATCACTTGATGACCTTTGGTACTTTTACTCTTTCACTTTGAACAGACTATGATCAAGTACAACTTATAATATTTATGTCCCTATAATTGATCACAAGTCTACTTGCATCACAATTTAAAATTGATATTTAATTAAATGTAAATGAAACAAGTAAATATTAAATTGCCCCAGCATCACTAGACCTCCTAACAACTATGATCGAGTACAATTTATAATATTTACATGTCGATGAAATTTATCCCAAGTCCATTTATGTAATAATTACAAATTGATATGTAATTATATGTAAATGAAATAATTAAATAGTAAATATCACATGTAATTGTAAAATATACATAATGATGAAGCACCTAACTTAGAGAATAATGTGAATTTTTTTAACCCCTATGAATTAATAATTATAATTTACAAATAATATTTGTAAACATTAAATGATCAAAATAGAAAATATGCATAGGTAAAGAAATCATATTTTTTAATAACATATATGTGATACATGCAAAGTTATGTGTCATAATTTAACATAAATAATATAACATATATCAATAAAAAAATGTATAACATAACATGTACATAGACAAAATGTGTCATATAGTCATATAATGTGGGCCATATCAACATGAAAAATCAATTTGCCCTACAACTAGACCCCTAGCATAACAACTAGCTCTCCTATTCCTCATTGCCTCTAAATAAGTTGTGTTTTGTTGGCATAGATGTACAGTCAGGTGTGTTGGATGCCTCAATATGAGGAGAGAATCTCCTATTAGCATATAATTCATCCATTATTTCATTGAAAATAGTTGAAATTTTTTGTCTATATAACATATGAAATATAAAAATTAATGCATTAAAATTGTATATTGAAAATTTGATAAATTTTTCAAGAACAAAATTTTGTAAAATGATTCTACACTCACTACATTCCACCTAAATTATTTTATAGGGATATGAGATAACATAAACACCTACAATGTGGAATATTATGGAGCATACATATATCATTAGATCTAGATGTGCATAAAATTATGTAAATATGACATAAAATATCATTGCTTAAAGATAAAAACAATTTTACTATGTGTTCTCACTAGTATCCATCCCTAAATCATGACCTGCTATAGAGATAGTGGATTCTCTAAGGTCACTGTAACATCATCAAAACCTTATTCTCATCCATAAGGGGTGCCCATAACATCCCTCATCATCTATAAAACCAATAAATGAATAATGTGTGAATCCAATGAAAATGATAAAAATCTATGATTGTAATATATATCTTCAAACATAGTTTTTTGTTCAAGGTAAAATAAACACGTACATGAATAAATATGTTATTTAAAATTTTTCAAACCTATGTATAAGTTATACCTATGCTAATTATGGCCTCTATAATAGATTCAAGGCATATTGAGCTACCCAAAATATCACCAATCATCTATACAAGAAACAAATAACAATTTCAGTCAAATAAATTAGTCAATTAAATAAACACATACTAAAAAATAAACTTAATATTATTTTACAAACATTAAAAACCTATAATTAAAATTAAACATGTGTATCAAATATAGATGGTGAAGTTAATAACTCCTGCACAAGATGGCATATCTTGATAGGAGTCAATGAATCTAGTACATTTAGAGTGTTTGGCATGCTAGTTTCATGCACTGATGAAGCATCTATAGGTGGCATATGCTCTATCATGTTATTTTTATGCACTAATAAATCATCTATAGGTGGCATACGCTCTAACATGCTAGTCTCCATAAATGTACTCTATGTATGTTGAACCCAAATAATAGGTCCTATATGCTTCCACATGATTTTCAATAATGAAAAATAACTATAACATGAGTAGGAAGAGGGACAATATCACCTATACTAACACAAATAAAAACACTAATTCCACTACCAATACCGCCAATACAAATACCATCAACACCATTACTACTACTATTACAACTTTTAGGCTAAGTATAAGTCTTCAATGTATGCATACGATATTCAATAATAACTTATGTCAGACTTCTAACCACCTCAAGGGTTTTTATCAATACATTACAATGTAAAATTTTAGGAACAAAGGCATGTGATATTATCCTTATATTTATTCAAGCTTGGTTATGACAATTTTGGTCTCACCTATCACTAGGTCTATCAAATGAAGACCCACCTCCCCTACCTTGGGAGGCCTTCATGTCAAATTAGTTTGGAATTTATTACAACACAAACTCACAATATAATTTTCTCAAAAATTATAACACAAACTAATTATTTTTTTATGGAGGCTCATAAAAAAAATCCACCACCTATCCCAAAAGTTATTTGTCATTTCCTTGTGAATACACCAATCAATACTAATATGTTTTCAATTCATTGGTGTAGTTTGGTTAGTTTCAAGATTAAAAAATAAAGTGCACAAATATTATTTTGTTAATTTTTTTCTTAACATATTCAAATGAAAACTTATTGGAATAAAATTATTTCATGTCCTGTCTTTGATACAACATTGAATCAAAGTACAAAGTTACATTTCCCACTTCATTAAAAATATTCTCTACTATATTAGAAAGTTAAATATGTGTAATACCAGCTAAAGAGTGATACAAACCATTGAAAATTATTTATAATTGTTGACATTTTGAAATGTATTATTCATAAAATTGAACTTATACTTGTGAAAAATCAAATTATTCAAAGTTTTGTATAACATTTTCTTCATGCAATGGATCCATCAAAGCTATATATCTAAATTTAAATAAAAATACTGATTTTTTTAGGTAATGTAATAGAATTAAATAAAAACTTAAATTAAAAACCATAATTTAATAAATAAATAAAAATAGAAATGAAAAAATCTAAATCTAAAAATCAACATCCCTGACCTATAGCAATCCGAATGCCGAATCTAAATTTGACAAAATAAGAGAGGAGAAAGATGAAAATGTAATGGATGTTGCTTTGATCTACATAAAAATAAAATTAAAATTAGAAAGGGAATACTCCCTTTATGCTTTGTAAAGGGTTTACACCCTTTACAAAGGTCATACACACTTTGAAAAGGGTGTACACCCTTAAGGCTTGAGAACAAGCCTAAGCCTTAAATTTTTTTAAAAAATAGCATAGACCCTTTTAAACAGGGTGTACGCCCTTTGTAAAAAATATTGAAAGTTGGGGTAATATCATACTTTTTTTCCCCCAAGTTCTTACATCAACCCATTTCAGTTCCTTAACTTTATTATCTCCCTCTCCACTACATTCAACTTGGCCATTTATTTTCTTCTCATCATATTCCAACACTATAATGTTAGAAATGATACAACCTCTTTGATGAAATGGGTTGATATAAATTATTATTCTCAAATACATTGGTTGGATACTCCATATTCAGCCTTGAGGAGAAAAATTTATACTTACCTTCTCATGCAAATGGGGTCAATTAATCATGAAGTGATGTTGTATTATCTCATTTATAGAGTTTTTTTCCTTTCTTTTAAAGACTTTTCTTTGGACCTTTGAAGTGGTAAAATATTTTAATTACCATGTCTCCTAAAGCGTTGGAATATTTTTTTAGTTATATCTCTTTTTTTTTCTTATTAAAATTTCTTAACCACCATTCCATTAAACTTATCTTGGTCATTTCTTCTCTTATCATCATATATCTGCTCTCACACACACATAAATAATCTTAACATGATTTTTTTCAAAAAGCATCCCCATAATGAGGAAATAATGCAAAAAAATAATTATTATTACAATTTTATGATTAGGATGCTTTAAAATATTACAACCATTCCCTATGATGTGCAAAATGAGAAAATTAAACATCTTGATGTATGACTGTGTTGAGATATGCTTTTACAATTGTGATAATTCAATATCTCCATTTAATATGATTCATGGCTCAAACATGGCACTAAAAAATCATCCAAGGTGGTGTATAATGTCTAATAATAGGTTCTTGGATTCTAATAATTCTTTTTTGAGAGACCCACTACCCATTCTAGCCCTAAAAATGCCCTTCCTCATACAAGGAAATTGTAGGTTTTTGGTCTAACTTCAAACATGCATAAAAGGAAAACCATAATTCATTGTAAAAAACTAAAAGAAACATAACATTCATATTAAATATATATAATTTAAACCCATATCATGTTGATGTAATCTTGAGTTGAATCTATGGCACACACTATAGTAACAAGTCATGAATTGTAACTTTTTTGTAGTGAAGAGATAGACACTTGTCCTCTAATTGACATTTCCACATCCATTACTTCAAGGTGAATGTTCATCACTTATAAAAAATTTATACATTAAAATTACATTTTATCCCATGACCATGACTAAGACATCCAAGTCTAACTTGATGCATGTTTTATGAACTATTCAAGATCATGGAAACAAAAACAACAAATGTTGTCAAAGTTGAAGTTGTAGTTGGGAAACTCCACCTCTAGTGATTTGTGTCTTAAAAATGGATCTTACAACATGTTTTTGTGCTAGATAATTTATATTACCAGGTTATTATCCTCACATCATGCATGGTTGAGATACACACTAGCCATTATGACCTCAAAAATGCCCTTTCCAATAAAAGAAAGTTGTAGTTTTTTCCCTAACTTTAGATGTGCATAAAATAGAAACTATAAGTCATTGGAACAAACCAAAAGAACTTATATTTAAATTTAAAATACATAATTACACCCCATATCATTTTTATGGAACCTCTGATATGAATCTATGGCATACTCTTCAATAATGGGTCCTAAAATGTAACTTTTTCATAGTGAAGAGATAAGTTCTTGTCCTCTAACTGACATTTCCACCTATAGGACCTCCAACTAAAATAAATCACTTTGAACACATATGGGTATTAAAATTACACAATATCCCATGAAAATTATGTCCAAGTCTACCTAGATGCATATTTTTTTACTATTCAGGAGCATGGAAACTTTGATAAGAAATGTTGTCAAAGTTAAACCTACATTTCGAGAACTCCACCTCTTGTGCTTCATGTCTCAAAAAAGACACTGAAAAAATATTTAGGGTGGTATATATCATCAAGGAGAAGTTTATTTTCCTCTAATAATTCCTAGTTCAGAGACCCACTACCCATTTCAACCTCAAGAATGTCCTTACCAATATAATAAAATTATAGTTTGTTGGCCTAAATTTAGACATGCATAAAATAGAAACTATAAGTCATTAGCATGAAGCAAAAAAAAAATCACTTGTGTTTTGAATCCTTAAAATTTAACCCTAGATAATTTTTATAGAAATTTGATAAGAATATATGTCACACACTATAGTAACAAGTCTTGAAATGCATTTTTTTGTAGTGAAGAGATAAGTTCTTGTCACCAAATGACATCTCCACCTTGGGGACCTATAGCTAAAAATACATCACTTACAACATTTTTGGATAGGTAAATTACACATGATACCATTAACATGATGTCCAAATCCATTTGGATGCATGTTTTATATATTGTTTAGGAGAATGGAAATGCTGACAATAAATGTTGTCAAAATTGAAGTTGTAGGTGGAAAACTCTACCTTCAATGCTTTGTGTCTAAAAATAGGCACTGATAACACATTTAGGGTGGTGGATAACATCAAATAATATGTTTTCATACTCCCATAATTCCCATTTGAGATACACACTACCCCCTTTAGCCTAAAAAATGTCTTTTTTTAATAATTGATTATTACATTAAGCTTCTCTTAGCTTTAATAATATGAAATTCCTTACTAACAGTGCTAACTATGTGAAGATGGAAGCTTATTTGGCACCACTAACCTAACAACATTTTATAGGAAATAATTAAAATGTAAAATTATATGTACTACCTAAAAAAACAATAAATTTTGGTACAAATAGATATATCTACATTTGATAACTCAACATACCTTGAAATTTCCATCCAAAAAACCACTAGGTTGTTTCTAATATTGATATTCTCAAGAATAGATTCATGGTACCAATCATGAGCTTTTCATATATTATTTTTTAATTTGATACCATTGTATTTGACTAGTTTAATATTTATTGTAAAAACCAAATTTTAATAGTGTAGTATCTACCAGTTTATTTCAAAGTATTCAAACAAGTATACATCTAAATTTTTGATAAGATGTTGTCAAAGCTATGTTCTAGTGATTACCATAGACCTAGTAGAATAGTTATTTTTTCTCCATCTATGACTAGAGAATTTGAATAAAATTCCTCTATATACCAACATAAGTAGTAACGTATTCCATCTTCATTGATTTCTTTATAAATAACTACAAAAACATCCCATGTATCAAAAAACTAATGTCAATATCAAGATACATAATGATAATAAATATCACATAATAATTAATATTATACCTAGTTGAACTAGATAAAATACATCATCAAAGTCATGTTACGTGCTATATCTTTAAGTTTTAATTCTAGTGGAATATGACATCTGTCAATTATAATTAGAGGTTTGTATCTCCATCATCCACCCACCTTTATGACTCACACTCATTCCAAATAGATTCCATACATGCAAAATATAAACATTCTAAGTCTCTAATATGAATAGCATTTGATCTATGAAATGAGTGGATCTCACTTGATCCCATTATGGTCATACAATCCTCATAATTTTCCATGTGTTCTTTTTTCAACTATAAATATATATGAATAAAAGAATTTTATTGATAGTTATTATCCATTTTCTCATTACACCATTCAATAATGGTTGTTGCATTAGTCAAAACAACACCATCATGCTCCCATTTTACATGACAAACCTCATTGAAACTTCAAATATGTTCTATACCATTGGTATCATGCATCCTGATCAACTAGTAAAACATCAATGCATTCTTGAATTATGATGTGTAATTATCTTACTAAATGTAACGTTGATTGAAATTAATGTTCCCCTCATTCAACTTTTCATATAACATCTCAAAATAACCTTGCACATACTTTATAAAATGTTATTAGTCATCAATAACATATAAATGGTACTTCCTTAATATTTTTTTTATCTTTCTCTTTATAATCATGTGCATGCATGAATATGGCAACCTATACCAAGTTGTAATATTGTGACTAAACTTCTATTTATGGTTTGAATGTGAAATTATTAGAAACTTTGGCTAGTAAAACAATAGAACCAAGTGGGAATGTGTCCTTGTTTATATTTAAATGTTCATCCAACTACCTAGACCTATGTATGTGTCTTGCATACTCATAAATAATTTGCTCCGTGAATTTGACCATAAATTATGAAATAGGTATCTGTTTTATAACAAGCTCACACCTTTTATATTATTTTACATATTTTACTTGATAAGTCATAGATTTATATTTTCTCAAACCAAATAATTCTTGTCCAATTACACTTTTACTCTTCTCATGGATACATTTTTAAAATTTTGTAAATCCACCACAAATTTTGTTATTTCCACCCAAATATGTTTTTTTATAAAAGAACTATCCATATATTATTTCAAAAAAATGGTTATAATAAATTACCTAACTTATTTTGGTAGAACTTATATGCCATACTCCTACAAAGTGTTGTTAATATTCAAATTACAATACATATGGTGAAAAACATCATAGTCATTGAAAACTCAACAAGTTTCCTATAACAAGTGGTGTGTGTGTGATATTTATTTTTACATAAAAGGGTTTAGACATCTCAAAATATCTTTGACAAATAATTTTTTTGAATATTTTCAAAAAATGTATGAGTATAATTCTATTTGGGTGATATCTAAGAAATGTTTTAAAGGTGATTCATGGTTATGAGAACCAATTTTTATTTTCACTAAATCTCTTGTACTGGGTAAAACTCTTGTATTGTATTTCCAAAATTATAAATGTAAATCTTTAAGAACATCGACTATAGCCTTATCCTTTCATGGAAGTATACTAAAGAAATCCTAAATCTCATTGGTATTTGCATAATTAAGTCTTTGGTGTATTCAAATTGTTTTCAGTATTATTTTTCTATTTATGTCTAGTGATCGGATAATTTTTGAAATCAATCATTTTATCCCTATTTGACCACTTATATTACAATTTTTAATTATTTGTGAGGCATCATTAAAATCTTGGTTACATGATGTCATGCCTATAGCATGATATGCATCATGTATATTTTTAATTATTTCATTTTTTTCCTCATACATGTTGGACATTATCAATCTTAGGCTATATATTATAGGTCTCATCTTAATAAATTTCATAAATGAAACAAATAATTGACATTTTTTACTATCAATGACCATTTTTACAAATAAATTATTCTAATTTTTTAAACTAGTCTTAATGAATGATGGTCATGTATTTTGTTATCCATTGGTTTTAAAATGTTTTCATTATCTTCAATTAAGTAATTTACTTTTCCACACACAATCATTTGATGTATTATTAATATTGGAATTTGTTGAGAGGATGTTACAAAATCATTACATTCACTACTAATTTTTTCATTTCTACTTTGATTATTTAGTGTTTCCATGGCATTTTCTTCATTGTTATTTTCATAATTTTGGGTTTCCAAGTAATTTTATTCATTTATAGGGGCTGAATCATCATGCATAGATTCATAATCAATAAAATAAAAAACATTATACTTTTAAAGTAGACTTGTAACATAATTTATACTTCTAGATAATCATTCATTAGTGTTATTCAATTCATCACTGTCAATTTCATCATTATCTATGACATTTAGTTCATTAGGTATAGTGTTTTTACCTTGTCTCACGTTAAATTCTTGAATTCATACCTTTTATTTTTATCTCAACTCTTGTAATTAATTTGGTGTTTTTTGTTTTAAATTCTTCCTCTTATTTGAACAAGATCTATTACCCATGACTAGATAATTATTAGTTTTTGAAGGTGGGGTCCCCAAAAAAACTTGATATCTTTTATCATTGACTTGTAGACCATAAAAATATGTAGAGATTGTTTTTAGGGACATAATTCTCAATTGAGGTTAAAAATAGTCATTTAAAGAAGATTTTTTATGTATTTTGGACATAATATGTATGCACTATAACATGTACATGTTATAACAGTTACAAGATATATTTACATAATTATATATCATATAACTATATCATTAAAATATCATTTGATGTAACTTACTCTTGTTTTATGTCCAAATCACATCCTATATTGAAAAAAATTAGGTTCAATTATCCCAAAGTAACATCCTATACTCACAACTATGTTCAATGTATTTAGATTACCCCTATGATTACATTTGTGATAAAATTAGGGATGATTAAGACTTAGATCACATTGTATAGTTGTAATTAGGTTGAAAGGGATGAAATAAAACCAATTTTCCTTCTATTTAATTTAGGGTGTTATTCCAATGGGGTCGAGTAACCCCCAAATTACACCCTACATAGTCAAAATAAGGTTCACATGGTTTAATTTCATCCAACTTGCATCACTCATTATAACAATGGCTTAATTGGGTTAATATATCAAGAAAAATGAGTTAATTTAGCACCAAATCACATCCTAGACTTGTAGTTAGGTTCAAATGGTTTATATTAGCCCCAATAATCATCATTTTGTATGTTTGATATAATTAAGGTAGAGTAAGTCATATGTTACATCCAATACAATTGATTGAGCCATAAATTAGGTTCATCAAGATTAATTTATCTCAAATCACATCCCTAATTACACTAATTGCCTAATAAAATCAATTCATGACAAAATCAAACCTAAGTTAGCTTGAAATCATGAATTTATCTTGTAGTTTGTTGAAGGGTCTCAAATTGGCCCTAATTTCTTCTGTGATTAAATTGGTGGACTATTTAGCTTATTTTTTTATGATGTTAGTTTAGATACTATAAAATCTACACACCATGATTCTGAATGTCAAAACACCCTTAGACCACCTTTGGACCCCATTTATACCAATAAGACCCTTCAACTATAAACCAAGCCTAACCATGGTTAGTTCAACCAACTAAATTAACCACCTTTTTACCCACTTTTTACCTTCACCCTTGACTATTGATGGTTAGGATGACCACCAATGGTCACTCAAACGATGATCAAGGTGCACCTCCTTAACCAACAACATGCAAGTCACTTCACCTTCCTTTTCTAAATATAACTTATCTAAATCCATGTGTGAGTCATTTCATATGTGAGTTAAAATTATAAATCCTAGTTAACATCTTATTGTACCTTTCCTTCCTTGCCTATAAGAAGAGAGGAGTAGGGAGGTGAAAATCATATCTAATTCTTATCAAGATCTTGTGCATATAGAGTTTATTTTTTGCATGTCAATCATCATCATCATTCTATCAATCCATCCATTATGTTAGAGATCCAACTTTCTACCACCACTCCACTAAAGCATTGAGTACCATTACTCTGTTAGGATCCACCAATAGGATAATCACCTCAATCACTCATCTAATCAACCTTTGATCAGATAAGAACTTATTTTTTTGATATTAATTTACTTTATTTGTATTTCACAATTAACCCAACACCAAAACATCTCTCATAATCTAGCTTTGTGATCCCATCAATCAAAAAATTACCAACCCAAGCCTACACACAATAACCACTGATCATTGCCTCAACCATCGATGGTTTATCCAACCACTGATGGTCACCTTGAACTCTAACAATCACCTCAACCACAAATGGTCATATTAATCATCGACACTTACTATGGTAGGAAATAACAAGTTATTTTGTCCCTCTTACCCCCAACCAAATCTAATTTTCAATGTTTGTGCTTATTCACACACCCATTTAGCACTAGTGTTCACTTGCTTATTTATATATTAGTCATTTTAGTCCATTTTATTACCAAGAATTTATTGTATTCAATTTAAATACATTTTGATTATTGATATAAATAATTTATCTTTTGTTTATAAACTTAATTATTTAAAACATATGGATTGACAACCCCTGAAGAAGCTTTCACTTTCAAGATCTAGCTAGTGCTAGGAAATCCACCCAGCTATTTATCTAACCAGCTATTTTCTTTAGTGTTATCTTATCTTTAAGTCATCCTCCCAAGCCAAAGAGGATTTATTCATAATCATCATCTGATGTAATGCATGTAAAATCAAATAGTTTTTTCAACCATACCTATATTTAGTTTCTTCTTCTTCTCTTTCAAAAATATAAGCTAAAATTCATTGAAATATTATGGCATGCTTGGTGGGACCCTTGTGTATTTACTTGGGTTTCTTTTATTTACATCTACATATTATTTTTTCTATTATATGCTGATAAACAAAATAAAAAGTTACTTTTGGGCTTAAAATTAAGTGCATACATCAATTTCTTGCCATCTTAGCTCACATAGTTTAACTTAAATCAAAGTAATTCTAATGTAACATCACCTTTTGTTGCACACACTAAACCAAACCACCTTTATTAATTAAACATGAAATAAATTTGAGACAAGGCCCAAATAGGATTTCATCACCTATCAGTCACCTTACCCTTTCTTAGCAATACTACTTAGAGGTCATTATCAAGGGAAGAACCAATTTAGCTCTCTAGTTGAGTATAAAATTTGGGAATCAACATATATTAGAAAAACACCTGACACTCTTATCACTGTAGTGTGTGAAGTGAGGGGGTAGGCCCCTATACCAATCCATGTATTGATTCCCCATATAAATTCTTTTTGAGATCCTAAACACAACCTAAAACTGGCCATAGACTTCCTTTCTAGTACCCACTCTACAAGCCAATTTTAGTCACATAATTTATTAAGGTATAAGCCAAAAGAAAGACTAAAAAGAACTCTAGGACTTAACATAATTTTTAGTGTGTGTTTGATTTCCTTTCTCTTTTCTTGTCTTCTGTCTCTTTGAGTGGTGAGATTATTTGTGTACTCTCTTTCCCTTATCTCATATGGTTTTAACTGGTTAGCAGTGAAAGAATGTACTAGAACAAAACCCATCACCAAACTAATTGGCCTCTTCTACCCCCTCATCCATAGACTGCATCTCCAAACTAGAGACTCTCCTCACCCTTTGGGAAGTCCTTATTTCCCTTATGAAGTTACCTAAGGAGATATAGAATTTTCCACCATCTTAAATAACAATATTTTGGCCCTTTAGTATTATCTTAACACCCTACCTCACTGTACCCCTACTTCAATTCCACCTATGGATCCACCTTATGACATGCCTTCCCACCTTATGGTAAATAATTTTATTTCCATGATCACTACACAACCATTGTCTAACCAAGCTTCCTCATCCACCAATATTCACTTTGACACTACTGTGGAAAACCAACCTACCCAACCTACAAACACCCTTATACCTTCCACCCCTACCAACAACTCCTCCACCCTAGGAGCAACCCAACCATTAGCCACTTATAATCACCTTACCATGGGATTACCTACCACTAAAATTTTCAACTTTACTTTAGCTACCTATGATCTGTTAACCACTAACCCACTTCAAAATATCATGCTACCTATGCCTTCTACCCTACCACCAATCACCATAAAAGTCACTACCCTTCCTTTGATCACCAACCTAACCATCACCTCTACCCAACAAGTGCCCATTTCACCAAACCTAGGTTACACCCCTAACCCATAATGACATGTACCTCTATCTACTACACAACCACCTATATCTACCTACCCTTATGTAGTATCCACCCAACCACTAATATCCATATACTAGTATGTGGTAACTTCTCAACCTCTAACTAATTATCAATATGCTACCTAACCACCACAATATTTTACACCCTAAAACATTCTAGGTACACAAACCCAAATTGATCTAATGAATATGTTGACAGATAATATGACCATCTTAGAGTAATCCATCTCTGGTGCTCACAACATCTTTTCATATGACCATATCTTTAATGAGCCCATCCATCCATCTGTGCCTATCAGACCATATCCTCCTCAATGGGAATTTCCCAAGTTCTCTAAATTTCAAAGTAATGAGGACCTCCAATAACACCTTAGGTAATTTAGGCATGCATGTTATCTTATTTCCTATGATGATATCCTCCTTCTTTGTACCTTCACCATGTCCCTATCTAGTGTAGAATTAGACTAGTATAGTGTCATAACCAAACACTCTTTGTTCTCCTTTGCCTAGCTGGCCCAAACCTTCTTGGATCACTTTTTGATAAATATATTTGAGAAGGTTTGCATCACTAACCTTTACTCTATCTATCAATTTTATGATGAATCTATTGCCAATGTTTTAGCTCATTAGAGGAGCCTGATCAATTAACTCTCCTTGTCTTTATCCCAATCTAAACTGATAGAACTTTTTGCTCAAGCATGTGCCAAGCACATCAATTATAAATTACATGTTTAGATATTTATAACTTTTGAAAAATATTTTACCATGGCACATAAGCTATAAAATAGATCCATCAACAAAGGAAAGCTAAAACTAAAAAATAAGAACTTTACTTAGAAAACCAATGAGGATTCTTCCTCTAAACTGATAAACTAAACCAACACTGGGACTAAAAGTAAGGGAACTACAAATGTGGTTTTCCTTAAATTTTCTTCTCCACCATCTATCAACCAACCAAGTTCCTCTAGATCCTTAAAGCAAAACACGAGGAACCAAAACTAGAACCACCAAAAGCAATTTACCCCACTTGGGGAATATTATGCTTCAATCCTATAAAATTTACTAAAAGTTAATATCATGCATCTTCCTCATATCAAACCCCCAAAGTAGTTTGAATCTTCACATCCTACACCTAGTAGTATAATGAGAACTACTTATGTGCTTTCTACCAAATAATTATGCATGATGTTATTAGGTGTAACACCTTTAAGAGCTTTGTCCAATCTGTCATTGATAAGGAGGAACTTGTGTTGGATAACCCCAATGCACCTCAAATCAAAGCCCTTGATATTTTCAAGAAACCTTTCCCTAATCATGCACCTACCAAAAATGAGAGCAACATGGTTGAGTGTTATCATGATGCCCATACTATTAACATGGTTCTTGGCATGCTCATTGTTGAATAACCTACCACCTAATCTATCTATTATTCACCCTCTCCACTTATTGAGGTAATGGAATTACCTAATCCTTTTTTGGAAACCTAAACCAAGGAATTAACCCTTTTTCATTTTCCACTTATTTAGGTAGTATAACCATCAACCCCTCCTTCAACTAACATACCATAACAAGAAACCATTTTATCATCTTCCTCAAATACCAAACAACTCACTTTTCCTTTAGAGATCATTCCTAAAAAGGAAGCCACAATGTATACACATCCCATAGAGGAACCAACCATTCAAACCTTACATCCTTTGATTGAGTAAAAGGATGAGGTTACCATCTCTCTTTCTCAACCTATGGGCTTATATTTCATGTTCACTATCTAGGGAATGAAGCCAATTTATAAACTATTCTCCAAGTTAGTTCAAAGATTAGAATTTATCTCTAACCCTGACATAGATCAAGCCACCTTTTGGGAAAAATTAGGGCTCCCTTACATTTCTAAACAAGAATCTCCAACCACATTGTTGGTAGACCTACCCACCACTTCCATTATCCACACTCTTATCTTACCAAATAAACCAAAAAAACCTCTATCAACCCAATAAACCATCTAATTCACCTAAACTCCAAATAAACAAATCATATTCTCCAACCAAACTAACCAAATTAGATAAAAACCTTGGTGTCTTCCTTATGCTGAGCCTTAATCACCTATCCTTGAAAGTAGAGCTAACCTTGCCAAACCCATCAACTAAACATTAAGCTAAATCAACCAAGGAGGTGAAGCTAGAAAAAGGCTAGAGAGACAAACTTCTACCTCTGTCAACCCTACCCTCTATCTTGGGACCTCATCCCTCTAATTTGACTAGAAAACCAACTATCTCAACCACACCACCACTTTTGGTTACACCTTAATATTTTCTTTATAACACACCTATCTTCACTACACCAACAATAAACAATCTTCTTGCCTTGAAACCTCCTACCTATACTTTATCAAACTCCACCTTACCAAAACTAAAACTACCAATTGAATGCACCACCTTACCCAAACCTTCCATCACCAAACCCACTCCCAAAAGGACTTCCACCTTATCAACCAAGACCAAAACCTCTAAACCCTCTCCACCTTTAGTTGTGTCCTACTATACCAATTTTTAAAGGTTATTTCATGCTTATTTCTTAACCTTACCTCTTATAAAACCATTTGACCCTATTTGTTCAAAACCCACCTGGTATAATGACCACCATATGTGGTCCTATCATAGGACACTAGGACATGACATGGATAATTACAAATCTCTCCAAAGAATAATCCATTTAATCTATGATGAGGATGATCTATTAACATATGAACCTCCCATGATCCCTATACCAATCTAGCCAACAAAAACTCCTACCCAATACCTACCTACTCCTTTACTCTCACCTCAGAGTAAAAATGAATAAAAACAATCCCCTACACCAACTCTTCACTCTGTCCATAATATCTATGCGGTCACATGATCACACACTCAGTAAAAGGATAAGGGGAAAGCTAAAGTGTCTATTTTATGGACATGCCCAACTCCCACCTCCTAACCAAACCAAAATCAAACACCTTCACCTTGAACCAAACCCAAGATATCTATCTTAGCTACCTCCCAATCCAACCCCTCTAGATAAATTAGGAGAATGGTACCCTCAACCATGATAGAATAAGTCATACCCTCTTCTACCAATGAGGTATCAACTAGCTCATCCATCCCATTTGATTAGACCCCCACCTCAGACCACTTGGAATCCACATTCTAACATCTTTCACTGGTGGAATATTACCTCCTCACTCTTGATGTTTTCCTTACTCCCCAAGAGTATGGGAAACTTGACCACCAACTTGGGTATGAACCTAAGCTCATAACCATTATACCTTTTGGACCTCCCCACTATCAAACATGTTTCATCTATGTGGGACTTGACAAACCCCTTGGTTCTTCTACCACCTCTCTTTCACCCTAAACATTTACCATTAGTTTCTCATACCTATATAAATTTATTTTCACTAAGACATACCTCCATAGGTGTGTTTGGAAGAGATTTGGTCTTGGATAATAATAACATAGCCCACACGAGTTGATTTTTATGAGACCAAAAATCCTCATGAGAAACATGGCCTCAATTTCATTCTACCCACCAAGAAGCAAACCAAACCACCTACCACCACCATTGTTGAGGAAGACACCCCTTCTTCACCAACTTCTCTTCTGCCTATGTGTGAAGATGATTACATCATCCCACCTATTTTTTTTCATTGCTATGATAATATTAAGACCCCTAACTTATGAAAAGGAAGGGGAAACTATAACCATCCCTTTTACCCATATTGAGATGATAAGAGATGACTCTCCTACCATTAACACTATTTAGTGCCAGGATAATGATTCCATTCTCACTTACTTTGGTGCCTTAAATTATTCCATCCATAAATCCATTATTCTTGAGACTTCAACCATGTTGAATGAATCTACCATAGATATCAACTTGGGTACTTTGGATGACCCCCACATTGTCAAAATTGGCCAATCATTGAATGTCAAGAACTTTGAGACTTCCCCTCCTTCCTCTAAGACCATAACATAGCATTTTCTTGGTCTTATAGAGACATTCATGGAATTAACCTTACCATTACTATCCATAACATAGTCACCAACCATGATTCCAAGATTGTCAAATAGATACTTTGATGCATGTACCCCCACATAGCCCTTCTCATCAAAGGAGAGCTTCATCATCTTATATTTGTTAATTTCATTCAACCCATTAACAATCCCCAATTATTCTCAAATCTCATGCCTATCACTAAATCCATAGGGGGACTATGTATTTGTGTGGACTTTCATGACCTCAACCTCACTTTCCCCAAAGATGACTTTCTTTTATCAAGCATTGACCAACTATTTGATCTTATAGCTAGCCATGAGGTGTTATCTCTCATGGATAGATTCTAAAGTTATAATCATATCCTAATTACCCCCAAATATTAGTATAACATGACCTTTACCACCCCATGGGGAACCTTCTACTATAGAGTCGCACCTTTTAGATTAAACAACACTAGTGCAACCTACCAATGTTCCATGACTTATATATTCCATGACCTTATCCATAAGATTGTAGAGGACTATGTGGATGACCTTCTTAGAAAATCCAAACTCCAAAAGGGTCATTTAGCCATTATCAAGATCATCTTTGAGAGATTTATCCATTACCATGTTTACCTTAACCCTAAGAAATGCATTTTTAGGGTCTTATCATGAAATATCCTTGGTTTTATTATATCCTTCTATGGAATCAAAGTCAATCCCACTAAGATCAAAGCAATTTTTGACATGTTTCCTCTAATTAACCTCAAGCAACTCCATAGTTTTCAAGGGAAGATCCAATCCATCCATCACTTTATTTCCCATCTTTCAGACTGATGCCAACTCTTCCACCACCTTCTAAAAAAGGTTGTATCTTTAAACTAGAATAACAAAATACCAAAAGGCCTTTGATTCAATCAAAAATTTCCTTTTGTCTCCACCTATCTATACCCCTCCCAAGGATGACCAAAATTTTTACCTTTATATCTCTACCACTAACCACTCCCTAGGGGTAATTCTTGATCATCAAGATGAAAAATACAAAGAGCAAGCCATCTACTACATCAACCACACACTTGTAGAGTATGAGACTCAATATAACCATACTAAGAAGCTTTGCTTAGATTTAATCTTTGTGGCCACCAAACTTTTCCACTACCTCATTAACCACAAAACTTATGTCATAAACAATATCAACCCACTCAAGTACATGCACTTCAAGCCATACCAAAACTAATGTATGGCCAAATGGATCATGATTTTAGTAGCATTTGACCTTAAGTTCTTTTAGTAAAAAATAATTAAGGGGTAATTTATTATTGACCAACTAGCTAAAGCACCACTAGTAGAAAACCAACCTTCTCCTCTTGAGTTTTTTAATGAGTCCATCATGACCCTCTCTTAGATAGACTTCACCAATCAAGTCATCATGTTCTTTGATGGATAAAAATGTCAATGTTGTAGGGGAGCTAGCATCATCCTTATTCCCTTTGATAGTGACCCATTTCCCTTGTCCTTCATGATTGATTTTGAATGTACCAATAATATGGCTGAGTAAAAAGCCCTAGTCATAGGCCTTCAAACTAAATTAGCCATAGGAGTCAAAATAATCAATATCTTTGGTGACTCCCAACTTATGGTCAATCAAATCGATGGCTATTACCAAGGTAAGAATGATGTTTTGCAATAGTAAAAACAACTAGTTGATGAAATCTTAGCATCATTTGTACACTATTACATCCAATGAACCCCATGATCTACCATTAAGTTCATCGATACCATAGCTTCCCTCACCTCCTAGATCCCATATGCACCTCTTGAATCTAATCTATTTGTTTTTATCCATAGACTTACCTAGCCTTCCTCTGTCAAACTAGATTCTCCCACCATATTTAATGTGGAAGAGACCTAACCTGACCTTTGGTATTGATATAACTTTGACTATCTCAACCTTATCATCATTCCTTCTAGGCTCTCTAAAAATGATCAAAGAGAATTTATCTAGATTACCTTATGTTATACCATTATGGAGGGAATTATTTACAAAGACAACTTTGATATCCTCCTCTTTTATTTCCTATGTAGTGAAGAAGCCTCTCACACCATCAGGGAAATGCATGATAGTATATATGGAGGACACTTTAGTGGCCTTGCCATAGATAAATGCATCCTTTGCCTAGGCTATTACTGGCCTACCCTTAACCAACACTATTATGATTATGTGAAAAAGTGTTTTAAGTGTCAACAGCATGCTAATTTACATCACACACCTAACCATAGTCTTCATATTTCCACCAATTTTTAGCTTTTCTCATAATGGGGTCTAAAAATTATTAGTGAAATTAATTCTCATTCTTCATAGTGACACCATTCTATCATCATTGTGATTAAATGTTTCACCAAATAGGTAAAATATATTCCTTTAGTCTTGACCAAAGTGGAGAAGATTGTCAATTTTATCAACCATCACATCATTTCTCATTTTGGTGTTTCTCAAAAAATTATCACCAGTAATGGTAAATATTTTAAGAACAAATAAGTCCAAGGTCTATGTGAGAATTCAACATTAATTTAAGCTTCTCCTCACCCTATCACCCTCAAGTGAATGGATAAGTTGAGGCCTCTAACAAAAATCTTAAAAATATGACAATTAAAATGGTCAATACATCTTGTTAGGATTGGAATTTGCACATCCCATTCACCTTATGGGCATATCATACTAACATTAGAACCCTTATGAGTACTACTCCTTTCTCTCTTGTATTTGTATTAGAGGCCATCTTTCATCTTGAAGTCCAAATACCTTCTCTTCACATATCTTTGCAAGATCTCATTTTTGAGGATGATTATCATCAACACCACTTAGCCTAACTTGAGCTACTTGATGAGCATCAGTTAGAAACCCTTACCCATCTTTGTGTCTATTTAAAGTGCATCAAGCATGCCTATAACAAAAAACTTAGAGTGTAAGAATTCAAAATTGAAGACCTCATCCTAAAGGAAAATTAACATGTCACCAATATGGAGAGAAGCAAGTAGGTAAATTTTACTTTTAATTAGCTTGAACCCTATATCATATCCCATAAATATGGATCAGAAGCTTACCATTTGTCTACTCTTGAAGGAAACCTAGAACTTGAGCCCCATAATGCTTCACATCTACATTCGTTCTTTTATTAAGAAGGATTAAGTTCACCTTTTGTCTTAACTTAAGCTCATCCCTTGATTTCAACCAAATTCATCTCCTTATTTTAGGAGCAACTAACTAAAACCAAATCATGTGATTATCCATCATATTCATAGCCTAATCTTGAACAATGGGTAGCATGGTTCTACCCATGGCATGCTTCTCATGGTGATTTTATCCCCTCTCTTAGGATGGATTTCCATGATTGTTGTCACCTAAACCTCTTTCACCTACTAAACCTTCTTATGATTTTCATTTTTCCTTTATAAAGGTTAACCCTTAATCCTACATAAACAAGTTTATGTCAAGAAAAAATCAAACAAAAAAAAATCAAAATCCAAACCAATAACAATCATGGGTTATTCCTAAGCATTCACAGACTACTCCCTTGAAGGGTAGCTATTGAAAACATATTTGAAAGTATTCAACATAAGGTGGATTGCTCCCTTGAAGGATAAATATCAAAAGCATTAATCAAATCACACAAAATTAGACCACTCCCTCAAAAGATGGCTGAGTAAAGCATTTATCAAAGTAAAACATTTATTGGAAGCTTCCCACATTGATCAGCTTCCCCAATGCTCCTAAGAAAATAAGTAAAATACCCATTATCAAGTCATGACAAAATCAATGTAATTTCATAAGCAAATTAACTTTGAAATCTGAAATTAGATTTCATTAGTAGACTTCCTACATTGATTAGTCTACACTTTTTATGACATAGACTTATGTATACTAACTCTTCAAACACCTATATAAAAGGAATGCTAGTCTCAAAATAAGGTTACATTTTCATCCATCTTCCATTTATACACTATAAGCAAGAGATTTTGAGATTACTTAACATTATGTGATCCAAACACCTTTTTTTACCAGCTAACGAATGCTAATGTGAATCATTCGAAGGGATTCTGTTCATTAAGCCAATCCAACTTCAGTTGTGTTTTAGTCCTTTTCAGTGAAGAAGAATCTTGATCTCTTCTTATCCTCTCATGACTAGTTGGTATTTTCATTATGATGTTTGTCTCTTGATTATATTCTTTGTTCTGCCATATAGTATTGTTAATTAACTTACCTCATATATTTTATCTTAAAAATTAACACGTATATGCACATGTCATAAGTAAATGCATAACCATAATCATAACTGTAACAAGCATAATAACATTATCGCATTCGTGAGAAACAAAATAATCAACCATTTTCATCACATGTCTAAATCTAAATAATGAAGTATATACTCATTATAATTTAGCATGTCATAATCAAACAAGAAGCATACCCATAAATAAAAGTCATCTCATGCCTAGCTAGGTGATTTTACATCAATGTTTATCACCTATAACATAAGAATAAATCCATAGTCAATACAAACATCATATCATAAACATTAACATCAAAACAAACCATATACCATGAGTGTGAGCAATGAATAAATATCACATATATAAATCATGAGTCAAATACCATCATAATGTGTAGAAATAGATATACATGTATTTCTCTCTCAAAATTAACATCTGAAGACATTGGCTCACATGATAAAATAAAAATGATATATAGCATAATATAGTATGTCATAAACTATGTCTTGTCTATACCCTAGGGGTACCACTATCTCTTAGATCACTGTTAGAGTATGGTACCTTCCCCTTATAGTATCTACATGTCTCTAAAATGTACCTATCTATCAACCTACATATATTTCCAACTTATTTAGAGTTACCATGCTTGCACCACTTTCCAACTTACTCTATACTCACCCCATCGAGGCTCCACTAGGTAGTGAGTGAAGACTATAGCCTCATAGTGTCATAAATCTTGAATGGTGGCTATGCACCTCTACATATCAATGGTCCCTATTGGACCTACTAGTGATTATACTACTCCTCTAGCCTATCTCAAAGCATCTCACTCTTGGGTGACCTAGGATAGTATAGCTCTAGCTTGGTCCCTCTCACCCATCATAGTGGTTAGCTGACCTTATAATTTAGCAACTTGGCCATATAACATAGCCACATACCCATATAATGTTGTGACCTATTCTTTTGTAGAGCCTAACATCACTCTTACCTATCGATCAAGGCCAATTCCTTATGCTTTTTCCCTTTATCCCCCTCTCCCAACTGTGTCCACAGCCATTAGCCTCCTACCACTATCACCATCATTGAAATTTATAGCCATATATAAATATTGGTACCATTCCATATACATATCTACAAAGATGACATCATCTATCTATGGCCTAGATGGTAACTCCATATGATCAAGAAAATTTGTTACTAGATTTGGCTCAAGAAATAAAACCTCTAAGTCCTCACACTTATATCTAGGGAATGCATCTAGAATACCCTAAACTAGGCCAAACTATTTATGCACCGTATCAAAGGGGATAAGTTATACCTCCCCATAATACATCCTAAGTATCCATCTATAAATATATAGAGATAGGGTTTCCTTATTGTATCCAAGCCATACTAGAAACTAAACATAGGGTTTCTAGGTAATGTCACTAATTACTAGTGCACCTAAGCACCCCTGAACCAATCTACATCATGTGCACCTCCCCTTGCACCTAAAGAGGTTAAGTCACCTCTCCACCACATGAATCCAACTGAGAACTCTATTTAAGTGAATCCAATACATGGTAACCCCAATGGCCTTAGCAACCAGATGTGTTCATAGGCCCAATAGTGTATAACTAGATTGACATTGATGCCATACCTTATAAGGGACCTAAATCCCCACAACCCCCTATATATCTACATCAAGAAATAGGTATCTAGCCAAATATAATCCTCCCTAAAATTATCTCAACTAGCACCCCCAATAGCAAGTATGAGAACCTCCCACTGTTCAATTAAATAAGGGAAACTCAAAAAATGACCATCATAATCATATTCATCAATATCCACTCACTTGGTTCCCTCTCATACAATGTGTTTTGGATAAATCTACCAGTGTGCGATCTAACTAAATCATGGTCATCATTGTATAAAAACTCTAGATTTTCCTCCCACTCCTCTCACTCTATGTGATAGATTAGATCACCTTGAAGAAGTAGCTATGTGATCTTATACACATCCTCTAGTAAGATCATCTTACTGATCATAAGTAAGAATATTTTCATAGCCAAATCCCATCTCTCGATGAGAGCTATGGTCATTGATGCATCTTAAGGGACATGCTAATAATTCCTCATCACTCTTAGCCTAACTTCCTCTATATGGGCCCAATCAATTGGGGTCATACCCTGGTGGATCTCTATGAATATGTGTGGCACTTGATTGTGCATCTATATCTACACCCAAACCTATAAAAATTCATTAACACATAACTTAGTTCCCTATACTATTCACCAACCTTACCTACCCTTAACCTATTTAAAAATCACCCTTCTTAGCATTTAAATCTACAATCTATACTCCTTTATTACCCACTCATTCTTTATTATCAACTACAAACATTTACCTGACTCACCTAATATCAAACATATATAAATCCAACACTATCTCCCACCCAACCTAACCTAGCACACTTTTATAGATTTCAAATAAAAATTTAGATGGTTTGACCATTGGTGGTCATGGTGACTACCAATGGTTAGATGTCCATAACTTTATATATATTGACCATTGAAAGTTAGAACTAACCATTGATGGTCATTTTGAGTGTTCTATGAGTAGAACACCCAAACCTTTGACCTACTCAAAATACCAAAAGATTACCCAATTACCCATAGATTCCATTACTTTACACTCAAAACCACCCCTACCTAACCTACCCCTAAAAAATCACATATTTACCTACCTATTTTACCAAAATCACATAAAACCCTATCTAGGGCATAAACTCTCAAACCTACTTAACCAAGCAACTAACCAAGAAATCAAATGCAAAATTAAGTACTATAGGTAAACAACCTAATCTATCAATTTTAAATCATCTCCTACCTCATTCTATGACCACCACTACAAAGTCAGCCATAGACATGCCCTTCCTCATTTGCATCTATGTAGGCCCTATATCCTGTCTTGGTATACCTTAGTTTACCTTAGCTAATAGTCAATGCCTCTTGAGCAATCAACATCAATGATTCCTCACCTAATATGCGAAATACTAGAGCTCTAAAGTTAAATAATGCTAAGCATTAAAATTATTAAAAATCAATTAACTTTTCACTTTTGTCCCATGACTTTTTAGGGTTTGCACCCTGACTATTGATGGTTAGGGTGACTATTAATAGTTTCCTTTGAGCATGCTAACCATCAACAGTCAAGGGGCTCACATTTTTTATCTCAGTTAGATCAAACCCCTTTTTTCAACAAAACCAAATCACAAAACCCATCTTTGGAGACTACCTTCTCTGCCTACCCTGACCACGTCATCACCTCACCATTGGTCTATTTTATCCCAACTAGCATGCCTTTTGTGATAATATTTTACCCAGTCATTTGACTACCATGACAAAATTTCCATGTTGACCATTTTTTTCACTTGCACCAACTCGTGCATACTATAACCACTTGTGTCTTCTTGAGAGACTTCTTACCTTAGATACCTGTGACACTTGACCAGTTTATGTTTTCACCAAGAGTACTTATTTCCTTGGATACCCATCAAAACATATACATTAACTAATAAACTTGCATTGATGTGTGTTCTTAGCCACCATACCTAAATATGGTCATGTGGTCCACTTTTCACTTGTCCTATTGAAACATACCTTTTATTTTTACCAACTATGGTAACCTCATTATTTAATTATTTCTAGAATGTTGGAGTTATATTCCTAAATAATAAAGGGGATGAGCAATGTAAATCAACAAACAAATATACTTTAATTAACCTACTAATTTATGTAAATAGATAGTTTTTTTGAATTTTATAAATATAGTAGGGAGTGAGATAGATTAGAACTTAGCCTATTTTGACTTATTTGGACTGAGACAAGGTTTGATACTAGAGGATTGAAATAGAGAAACACTTAGAAATAGGTCTGTAGACTTCATTTTTTGATTAAATATGAGCACTAAAAATAGGACACCCTACTATCTAACACCGTAGTCCTATTTTGGCACTATTGTCTTGAGAGTAAAATATTTTTAGGTTATATTTTGAATGTCTGTGTTACCTTGTCACTAAATTTTTACGGTCTAAGACCTCATGGAGCTCATTGTGTGCCTATTTTAATCTTCAAAACTCATAGGAGCTCTTGGTGCTTAAACTTAAATGCAAACTTAGGTAAGAGAGAGAAGGGGTTAGTGTGTAAAGGATACGCTAGATGCACTTCACACCCTATGTGTGGGTATGCTATCTACATACCAATAATCTAAAGAGGGATCAAGCTGATGTAGTTCTCTTATTGAAGTGCTTGGTGTAATTTGTGTATGATCAATGCAAATAGAATGTGAAATTAGATGTTCTTAAGCTATCTATGGATTTGTGCAATGACTTAAGTAGGCTTCGAATAATATTAGAAGGCTATATGCAAAGAATAGAGAAAAGTGCTTGAGTGTACTTACTTGTATTCTTGTGTCTCTCTTTGAAATAAGTGTCAACCCTTATAAATGGACTTAGAATGGCCTTTTATAATGAAATAGATGATCATGGGTTAAATTAATTCACATTATACTAATAATGGAAAAGATAAAGAATTGAAAGAATCTAACCATTATGACAAAAAGTGAACTTGGACAATAGCATCAAAAACATGACACTTGGGTTCCATCACTCTTGTCCTATTTGGGTGATATTGTCCAAAGGTAAAAATACTTGGGGGGATTGATCTAGGGTTAGAAGGGCTACCTATCTATAAAAAAGATAAATCCAAAAATCTTTGGATGATTGAGAATCAGTGAAAGAAGTAGCCTAGAAGGGTTGTGTGAGCCAACAGGACGACCTATGGATTAGGTGTCTTATCCATACTAAAGTTGTACAATTTCACATTTTACATGACTATATTTACCCCCTCTTTATTATATGATGTAGTAAAGTTAAATACTAGGATAAAGGAAAATAAGAATCATACCAGAACTTACATGTAAGGGTGATGCTCATGAAGTTGTGTGATGTTGGATGTGCATAGAGAGAGCACACTATGAATTATGAATCTAAAATGAAAACATAAATTAGATTAGTTCTTAATATTTATTCTATATCTAAAATAAGAACATGCATGAGATGAGTAAGAGGAAGATAAAATAATGAATACACCTCATTGATTATGTGAACTAATACAAAACCTATTGTGATTTTGGAATGTGATGGATGATGCTAAGTGTGCATTGAATTAAGAGTAATATCATGAATGGAGCTAAGTGCTCAATTCTTTAGAAACTAGATCAAGAATTTAAAGGCTAGACCTTTGGTTCCATTTTTTCTAATTATGTGAAGTTAATAAATTATGCATGTGCTAATCAATGTCTAGACTGTGTGTTTAATCTCCTTGAATAGGTGTCTCAAGAATAGAAAGGTTAGGTATACCTTTGGCTCCATTGTTTTCCACTAAGTGAAGCTAATAAGTGATGTTTATATAGAATATATATCATATAAGATGGCTCTTAGAGCCCATGAATGCTCTAGAAATCTGACAATGTGGCATGGATAGCCTAAATAAATGTTGGAAACTAGGCCATTCTTGGACATTTTGAAAGATAGAGGTTAGGATTATATGAAAGCCTCTCTGAAACTAATGTAAAATGATTGTGAAACCTAACTCAGGAACTTGGAAAGTTAAACTTTTTATGAAATTTTAACTCAAATGTGATACCAACCACCTATAGATGGAGTAATGTATGTAGCTACTAAGAATGCCTAGAATAAACTAAACATGGAAAGAAAATAAGATCAATGTGCCACACACATTTCCCCCAATCACTAAAGTATAGAACATGGATTTTGATCTAGAAGTTATGTCAACTACCTAATCTAAACTAAAAGTGATAACCATCATGTTGTGCATGATAACCCACTATATTTGAGAATTTTGTTGAATCTGACTAATCTGATAGTGTAAAAACTATCCCTAAACTAAATTTTATGCCTATTTATGGAAACCTTGAGTATTATTTTGACTAGATAGGAGCACAAAAATTTGGGCACCCTTATGTTTGGCACTATTGTCCATTTCTAGTGTTTTTGTCTAGTGTGAAAATTGACTACTGATTTGAAACTATCACTATTTATTTGCTCTATTCTGATCAATTTGACCTCTATATTTAGTATTTAGTGTTATAAATGTTGATATTTTGACATTATGAGGCTTGATCTCTATGAAAAACCCTTGTTTGATTCCCCCTCTTCTGAGGGTTGGAATGATGAACTTGTAATGACTACCTTCAGAAGAAAAGAGTCTTGCAAGTGTGTTAAACTATATAGATATATTATATAGTATTAAATATTTGATAATATATTTCAAGATATAAAAATATTTGAATTTATAGATTTTTCTATCAATAGGGGTATGCTTAGATAGATATAACAATGTGAAATCATGCAAAAAGTACCAGTCTAGAACTAGAAATGTTAGATATTAGTTGTTAGTTATTAGTTTGTTAGTAAGCATGGAGGGATGGAGCACGATGTCCATCATGGCATCTATGAAGAAAGATAAGTACATGATTATAATCATGTAATTACATACAGTGAGGATCAAAAAATAAAATAAGCATATGAAGCAAGAAGCATACAAGGGTGGCCAAGGGGTCATACAAATAAGGGACATGGACACATGTCACTCAAACTAGAAGACAATCATGGAAGGAATTTTCAATTACCATATAAACATATAAGTGGAAGAAGAAAAGTTGGCACAAGGGCCATAAGCACATGAAAGAGTAAAAATAAAGGACATTGACAAATTCTTAAGGCACACACATGAATAGAAGAAAAGGACATTGGTAGATGTCTTAAGGCACAAATAAAAGATAAGAAAGAATTGGAAAGTACAATCACACAAGCTATGATAAACAAGGAATGAAAGCAAAAGTAAGAAATAGAAGATACAAACACATCTAACTAATCAAATCAAATGTGAAAGTATGCAAAACATGTGTAGTACAAGACTAGGTATATGCTAAGAAATACACACGTGTTAGGTACTAGTGAAATGTTGATGTAGTAATTTGTACAATCTAGTAAGTAATGTGTATTAGTATGATAACTCAAAGTGTGTAGTGTAGGAATTACATAACTTGGATGGTATAGTCATGTATAATATACCCCTAGTGGGTATGTATATTGATGTGTGTCTCAAATGTAGAAGTAGAAATGCCCCCTTGGTGGGTAGAGTGAAGTAATAAAAGAGTTGGATTTCACTGTGCACACTCAAAAGAGATCAAGTGAAGCATGGTAGTGTAGATAAATTTACATACAATAACATGAATCAACAAATGTAAGTCTTAGCATGATATTATTAATGTAAACATGGATGATGCATATTATCAAAAAATGTTTTTAGTGTTTTTGTAAATTTTTTATGTTTTTGTATTTTTTAAAATATTTAAACTATGTATAATGAAGTAGGAGATAATATGTACAATCAAAGATGGAAATAAATGATACTAACAAATGATTATTAGATGAGACTCCCTATCATGGTGTCATATATCAAATAATGGGATCATGCATGATCATGAGGCATGATGGAGTGTCTGAGATTATGCAGCTAAAATATATGTACATTATAATTACTCTTACATCTTTGAAGTAGAAATTGAATGTGGTCCCCCCTATGAACCTGAGAAGTGGATGTAACTATAGGTATTTTAGGGACCCATCTAAAATTAGGAGAAGAATATTTATGAATAGGTTATCTATGTGTAGCTATATAAGATCATAATGTAACTATTTTAGGTGTGAATATTGTAGCTAGAAGCTATCTAGAATCCTAAAACTATGGGGGTGTATGAACTGTCTATATTAGTGATAGATGTTTCAATTATGGTTGGATCTAAACTAGAATCTATAATAAAACTAGAGGAGAAATTGAAACTGGTGGAAGAACTACAGTGGTGATTACAAGTTGGTAAATGGATTTAAAGTGGGGAGTGGTGACTCATAAGGAAATCCATTGATTGTGATAACTTGATTAACATTAATGAACTTCATTCATCTATGAATTGTATAAGGTACTACCCTAAGTTTTAAATACATGGTTGACCAAGTAATATGTCAAAAAATCCTACACTGGGAACTATAATGAATGGGGTGGCCACATATGTAGGAACAACCTATAGTGGAAGTAATATCTTGCCTAATTAATTCTAAATAAGCCCACTAAAACTACTAATAACTATGTCTTTTGGAGTTATATCATACTCTGAAGAAATCAAATATTGAAGTAGTGTGAAGGTACACATATTAATATTGGAACCATTGTCAATGAGTACACTATGAATAGGTTGATTATGAATATGTGCTCTAATAAAAAGTGCATTATAGCTTGTATTTTCCTCCACAATATCCTAATCTAAAAAATATATTGAAGGCATAGCTAGAACTTTGGACTCATACACACCTATCATACCTATTAAAGGATGTGCCTCAACAAAAGGTGCCTGGTATGTAGTTGGTGGAGGATGTGTATGGTATTTATGATGAACACCTGATGTGTCCCCATTTTATTATTTTAAATACTATGGAAACGGATCTAAAAATATTTTCAAATCTTTATCATGTGTTGGCTTTGTCTTTGGAGGCTCAACTAAAGTGCCCAAATCAAGTAGATTATTGTCTATCAAGTCCTATATCTTATGTTGTAAACTGATGTATCTATTTGTGGTGCAGCCTAGTGCCCTATTAAAATTTATAAATACATGTTGATCATATCTCTATGGAAGAGGCTTTGTTGGATCTACTTCTTAGATAGGAGGGAGAGTGATGATGTTATATTCTTATAACTACTATAAAACCCTGGCTAGAGAAACTAGTAGATTGGTAAATACATAATGAGGTGTTGATAAAACCACACACTAAGGGTGTTATAAAGTTGCATTGACTATTGGTTGATTCCAATTCTTGTTTTCACTAATTTTTACCTTGTATGGGGCTTTCCTATTACTCTTGTTGGTTGTGTCTAATATACTTGAACACTTAAGTTTGCCCATTACAATTAGCTTGGCTTCTCTTCCCTTCAGTGTATGACACAATTCAGTGAAAGAAGAGAATATTTTGAACATAATAGATTCATGTAATACTAGTATAAGGATTAGTTTAAAGATGTCCTATAGCTCTTGATCAGACATGGGGCTAGTTAGTTTAGCCAGAATAGTCTTGTATCTAAGAACATAATCCATGAGGGGTTCATTTGACCTTTGTTTCTACTATGTAATTTGTGCATATGAAACCTTATCACTAATGTTGATACTGAAATGTGCTAGGAATATGTCTGCTAAAGGATTGAAGGCTATGATTGACTGATTTGGTAGACTATAAAACCATTATAAAACATAATAATTTAGGATCCATGGCAATAGTTTGGTAAATAGCCAGTCATTGGGTACATAATCCAAACATGCTACATTAAAATCTCTCAAATATGTCTCTAGATCATCCTTACCATCATATATAGTGAACTTAGTTTGGACAAAACTTGATGGTAAGGGGGTAAAAGTAATGTGGCGTGCCAATGGTGTATGTAGTAGAGCAAAAGAACCTAATATCTATGTATGTCTAGAAGAACCTTGCTCAGGATGTTGCACCTTGGACTGAAGATATCATATCTCTTTTACAAGGGCTTCCAAATCAAGGGATAATGACATACTAGCTACATCTGGTGGCATAGAAGAAGGTTGGGCTGCTATAGGGGGTGGTTGAGATATAGTTTCCCCTATAGTGTCATATATAACTGGCTTCTTTGAATGATTAGAAGATTCGACTTGTTTAGCCTTTTTTAATACCATGATAGATTGTATAATTAGTGTATGATCTTTAGGTTGTTCCTTAAGTCTTTATCTAAAATTTTTTAAAACCAAATCTTTGTTGAGGACAACTTCATCATCAACAATCTATGGAAGTGGCTCAATTGTCTAATCTGGTGGAGCATGATCATCTATTTTTTTGTCCATTTCATATGAACAAATTGAAGGAATCTGGGTGAACTCATGAGGATTACCACTAAGTCTTGCACTTCATCTTGAAGGAAGATATTCAAGGAACTTATGTGGCATAAGGAAAACAACTTGGATGATAGTAGCATAAATTAAACTGATATAATCTAAGCAAAAAACTGAAATATACATGAAAAGGATATAGGACTCTGAAACACGTAAGGTGATACCTCAACAAGCAAAAAGGATCTAGTAAATTCAACTAAGGATTTTCAAAAATATTATTTATAGAATACTATGAACTTTTAATTTGAAATTATTTTTTTGATTTTGATATTCAACTTAAATGTAGAAAAATGATTGGAATATGTTTGAAAAATAATTGAGAACTAGTTGATGCAACTAGGGTTTGAATTGTTTTTAAATTTTATAATAATTTTAAAAAAAATCTATGAATTTTTATAATTTAGTTTGAAAAATTTAGGAAAAATCTGAAAATATTTCCAAAATTAGCAATATATTTTTCCTAGTGGTTTGAAAGTGTTTGTTTGAAAATAGGACCTAGTATGTGCAAACTAGGGTTTGGGTAAATTTATTGAAAATATTTAAATTAATTTGTAGTTTTATAATTTTTAAATTCAATAAAAAACAAGAAATTATGGAAAAAAATCAAAAATAGCTATCCCTAGGGTTTTTGTGTGAAAATTCAAAGTCAGGTTCACCAAATGTTTTATTGTTTTCAGAATGTTGGAGTTATATTCTTTAATAATAAAGGGGATGAAAAATGTAAATTAGTAAATGAATATACTTTAATTAACCTACTAATTTGTGTAAATAGAAATTATTTTTGCCTTTTCTAAATATAGTAGGGAGTGAGAAAGATTAAAACATAGCTTATTCTAGTTAATTTGGACTGAGACAAAGTCTGATACTAAAGGAGCAATATAGAGAAACAATCAAAAATAGGTCCTTGGAATTTATTTCTTGATTAGGTAGGAGCACCAAAAATAGGACACCCTATTATCTAATGTTATAGTCCTATTTTGATGCTATTATCCTAAGGTTGAAAGCTTTCTAAGTTTTGTTCAAAATGTCTATGTTACCCTATCACTAAATTTTAGGGTTTAATACCTCATGAAACTTGTTGTGTGCCTATTTTAATCTTCAAAAATCTTAAGAACTCTTGGTTATTGAACTTGAATGCAAACCTGGGAAAGAGAGAGAAGGGGTTAGTGTGTAAAGGATAAACTAGATACACTTTACACCCTATGTGTGGGCACAATACCTACATACCAATACTATGAAGAGGGATTGAGCTAATGTAGTTCTCTCATTGAAGTGATTGGTGTAATTTATGTATGATCAATTCAACTATAATTTGAAATTAAATGTGCTTTAACTAGATAGAGCCTAATGCAATGATTTAAGTAGGATTTGAATAATATTGTAAGGTTGTATGTAAATAACAGGGAAGAGTGCTTGAGTGTGCTTACATATATTCTTGTATCTCTCTTGAAAATGAGTGATAAACCTTCTAAATGGACTTAGAATGGTATTTTATAGGAAAATAGATGATTTTGGGTTAAATTAATTTACATTAGGATAATAATGGAAAAAATAAGGAATTGAAATAATCTAACCATTAGGACAAAAAGTGAACTTGGACAATAGCATTAAAAATAAGACACCCTAGGTTCCAGTGCTCTTGTCTTATTTGGGTGATATTATCTAGAGGAAAAAATATCTATAGGGATGGATCTGAGCTCAAAAGGGCTTCCTAGGTCTAAAAAAGGTAAGTCTAGAAAGCTTTGGATGATTGGGAATTAGTGAAAGAAGTAGCCTAAAAAGGTTGTGTGAGCCAATAGGAGGACCTATGGATTTGGTGTCTTAGCCATACTAAAGTTGTACAAATTCACATTTTACATGATTACACTCATAAATGTGTAATCTTGTCTATCTTACTCTTTGTCACACTTTAGACATGAATTTTCACTTTAGTGCCCAACTTATCATTCCCCCCTTTTAGCATCAATTCACCCACTCATCAAACCCACACCTAATTTGGATTCACCTCATCACTTCTTAGTTTGAGGGAGAACACCTCCTCCCATACTTAGAGCAACTAGACCTTTGATAAATATATATTTTTTGTTTTGTATCTTGTTAATTTAAAGTTGTATAGCACAAAAAGATAAAATGTAGACACCAAAAATTTACACACCATGATTCTAAATGTCAAAACACCCTTGGACCACCTTTAGACCCCCTTTGGACCAATTTGACCCTTCAACTATAAACCAAGCCTAGCCATGGTAAATTTGACAAACTAACTTAACCTACCTTTTAACCCACTTTTTACCTTCACCCTTGATTATAGATGGTTAGGATGACCATCGATGGTCACCCTAACTTCCGATAGTTAGGGTACACCTCCTTAACCGACAACATGCAAGTCACTTTACCTTCCTTTTCTAAATATAACTTATCTTGATCAGCATGTGAGATTTTCATACACATTAAAATTAGAAATCCCAATTAACATCTTATTGTACCTTTCCTTCCTTTCCTATACGAAGATAGGAGTAGGGAGTTGAAAACCATATGAAATTATTATCAAAATATTATGCATCTAGAGTTTCATTTTTGTAGGTCAATCATCATCAGCAATCCAATTATCCAACCATCATGTTAGAGAGCCAACTTTCCACCACCACTCTACCAAAGTGTTGAGTACCATTATTCTATTAGAAGCATGTTATAATCCACCAATAGGAAAACAACCTCAACCACTCATCTAATAAACTTTATAAAGATAAGTACTTTTTTTTTGATATTCATTTACTTTATTTGTATTTCATAATTAACCCAACACCAACCCATCTCTTAGAATCTAGCTTTATGATCTCATCAATTAGCCATTTACCAACCCAAGCATACACACAATAATCATCGATGGTTTCCTCAACCATTGATGGCCTGTCCAATTGTTGATGATCACCTTGACCATCAATGGTCACCTCAATTATTGATGGTCATCCCAACCACTGATGATCATTGTAGAAAAAAATAATAGTAATTTATTTTCACCCTCTTACCCCCAACCAAATCTAATTTTATGTGTCCCTACTTATTCATAAACCCCTACCTAATTTTTTGAAGCACACTTGACACATTTAGCACTAGTTTTGACTTGCTTATTACTATATTTGTCATTTTAGTCCATTTTTTGCCAAGCATTTCTTGTATTTAGTTTTAGTACATTTTGATTATTGATTCAAGTACTTTATCTTCTATTTATAAACTTAATTATTTAAAATGTGTGGATTGATATCCCTGAGGAAAGATCTCACTTATAGGATCTAGCTAGTACTAGGAAATTCACCCAGTTATCTATCTAACCAACCATTTACTTTAATGATATCTTATTTGTAGGTCATCCTCCCAAGCCAAACAAGAGTTCTTCACAATAATCTTATTCAACATGAGTACAATTAAACAAATTTTTCAACCATAACCATATTTAATTTCTTCTTCTTCCCTTTCTAAAATATAAGCTAAAATTCACTAAAATAATTAGGGTCAATTAACCCCCAAATTACATCGTTTATATGCAAATTTAGGTTTAAAGGGTCTAATTTTGTCAAAATTTCATCACTAATTGTAATAATTAACTAATTATCTTAATATCTCAGGAAATATGAGATAATTTATCCCCAAATAACATTTTAGACTCATAGTTAGTTTTAATAGGTTTAGATTGTCCCTAATTAACTTTATTTAAATGTATTTAAGATAAAAATTAGGATTTAGGTTTTAGGGTTGTAATAATAAACTAATTGGCTCAATATGTCAAGAAATATGAGATAATTTATCCCCAAATCACATCTTAGACTCATAGTAGGTTCAATGGGTTCATATTGGCCATAGTTGCCTTCATGTAAATGCAATTATTATAAAATTAGGGTTTAGGGATTAGGTTTATAACAATCAAATTATTGGGTCAATATGTAATGAAATATGAGCTAGTTTATCCCTAAACCACGTCATATACTCATAATTAGGTTTAATGGGTTTAGATTGGTAGGAATTGCCTTCATGTTTTTATTTTTTATAAAATTAAGTTTGATTAATCCATATGTTGCATCCTATACAATTAATTAAACCATAAATTAAAGTTCACCATTCTGAATTTAGCATCCATCATGACTCTAATTGCACCAATTAACTAAGTGGATCAATTCATGACAAAAATAGAGCTAATTTATCCTAAAATCACATCGTAGACTTGTAGTTAGGTTGAATAAGCTCAAATTCACCTCAAATGCCTATTTGACTGAATGAATCAACTATGTGGTTCATTATATGATTAAATTAGTGTCAAATTCACTCCAAATCACATCATATATATTTTAAAATAGCTTCATGTGGTTTAATGTCTTAAAAATTGTCACTGATTACACCATTTGACTAATTGGCTCAATTTGTGATGAAATCAAAGCCAATTTAGCCTCAAATCATAATTTATAGTTATAGTTAGGTTCAATGTACTCACATTGATCTTAATTCCCTACATAATTGAACCAATCAACTATTAAATTCATTATATGATGACATTAGAATTTATTGATCCCAATACCATATATTATACATGTCAAACTTGCATCATTAAACCAAATGATTGTTTACTTCCTTATCTAGTTAAATTGGAGATGATTAAGCCCTAAATCACATTTTATATTCAAATATAGGTTGAAGGGGTTTCAATTATCCATAATTACCTTTAGGTTAAATCAATGGATTATTTGGTTTATTTTGTTATGACATTGGGGTCGACAACACTAAATAAAATTATTTATAGTCAAAATTAAGTTCATGAGGATCCATTTCACTCAAATTTCATCATTAGTTACACCAATTAATTCAATATCCTAGGAAATCTAAGCAAATTTAACCTTAAATCACATCCTATACACATATTCATGTTCAAAGGGTTCAAATTGGTTATTATTACCTCCACTGTTAAACTAAATTTACTTGTTCATTCATTTTTAAATAAAATTGGGCCTTGTTGAACCCTAAATCATGTTATATACAATTTAAACTATGATCACAAGCAAAAATCACCAAAATTGCATCACTATATCCATTATGTTCTTTTTGTGGTAGTGTATATAATGACACTCTCCAATTTAAAATAAAAACATATAAATTATAAATGTGAATAAATACATAGATAAATATAAACATGTATACATATATTAAATCCATTTTCTTATGCTATGTCAATATAGTTCATATGTGCTATGTTATGTTGGAATTCAAAAACCAATCCTTTTGGCTTAGAAATGGCTTGGATTCCTAAGACAAAGGCTTGGACCTATCAACACATATCTAAATCCAATATATTTGACATAAAATAAGAAAATTCAACTTCCATCACTAAATATATGATTTTATTTAATTTTTAGACTATAAAATTCATAAAAGTATTATCACGATGATGATAATTCTCTTATATACATATACATATATATACATATACATATATATATATATACATATATATATAAATACATATATATATATATATATATATATATATATATATATATATATAAATACATATATATATATATATATATACATATATATATATATATGTATGTATATATATATATATATACATATATATATATATGTATATATATATATATGTATGTATGTATGTATGTATATAATATATATATATATATATATATATATATATATGTATGTATGTATGTATGTATGTATGTATGTATGTATACACACACATACATACATACATACATACATATATATATACATACATACATACATATATATATATATATATATATATATATATACACACACATACATATATATATACATACATATATATATATATATATATATATATATATATATATATATGTATGTATGTATGTATGTATGTATAAGGTTTCCATCTATGTTGATTTCTAACTATGGCATTTTTAGGCCACTACATGCCAGAAATATACATTCCTATATATGTCTATGTATTATTTTTATTTGATCCAAATGAAAAAAGAATTATGTGGTCATAAAGGCTTAATTCTATACATTTTTTAAAAAGAACTATTTTTCATTTTTTTAAGCTAGTTAGGGGAGGTTGCATGGCTAGATATCCATGTCTTGTCACTTTACATGATCTATTTACTTGTAAAAATTTTATTAAAAAATATAGGTCACAAACTAGATAATCTTATCTAAATTTTTATTAAAGGGTTTCAAATAATATTAAATGATGCTAAAGCAATGAGGGCCACACAATCGACTATCTACTCTATTTTATTTTAAAATAGGAGCTCCTCTTAAAATTTTAGATGTTTGACCTAGTTATACTTAATCATTTTTTAAAACAATAGTGTTTTTGAAGTTTCACTATACCATCTTAAATTATTTAGTTTAGCCATCTCAAATTATCTACAAAATTTCATATTTTTTAATTTTCAGTAAAAACATCTCCATGGGTAGGCCCCTTTTTATCCACTATCTTTCTACACTTACCTTTCAATATGAATGATGTAAGGCTTAACAATAATCTATTTTGACATTAAATACATATGTTGGAAAATTTTATATACATTAAAAATATTATATTAAACATATTAGTATAATTAATTGAATTTTATATGATATTATTAGAATCACATGCCCTTGCTCCTCTCTTTTGTTGCATTTTAGCAGTTGCAGTGCATCACCTTGATCCTATTCATACCCCTGTATATATATTCAATTTATCACCATAATCATTTTTATATCCTTTATCATGATTTTATCCCTACTTGTATATTAAATATATATCCATGCTCATGTTCAAGCCCCTAATCATATATTAAATTTATCTCCCCACTCTTGTGCATCACCCTCCTACTACTTTCTCTTCTTCCCCTCACTTTTCCAATGCAAAAAATAAAAATAAAAACCAAACCTTGAAAATTTGTTTCTATAATATATACATTGTAGTTTCCCATAAATAAATCCCACTAAATTCTAAAAATGAAATTTTAAAAATTTTAATATGTTATCTTAAATTTTCATTCCCACTCAATTTAAAACATGTCATTTTCAAATTTTAAATAACAAGTGATAAGATGTATGGGTCACATTGAAATATGTGGTTGGAAAAATTAAGGTGATATATTCAAATTTAAAATATGTCATGGGTACATAATTTTTTTAAATTTTAATGTGTCCAAATAGGTAATAAATATTTTTAAAAATAATATTTAATACAAACAAATATTGACTTATAGTACTTGTGTATCAAAATTATAAGAATAAACATTCTATAATTAATGTTGTTTTAAGTAAATTTAACTTTATTATAAACTTGCCTTACAACAAGCATAATATTATTAAAATATTACAAGTAAATTGAACCAATTTTTAAATAAATTAATATTATAATATTAAATATATGTCTACTATTATTAAAAATTTATTGTAAACTATAAAATAATCTTGAATGTTAGAATTATATAACTAATGTTATAAAGGTCTATTATAATATTTTATATTGAATGATATATATGTAAGTATGTATGTATGTATGGGACACACACATGTTATATTACAATCTTACTATATTTTAAACTGTAATACTGTTTTGAAAAATAAAAAATCAATATAATAGTCAAGTAGAAGACTATTAAAAATATTAATTGTAATATGTTATATTAATTAAATATTTAATAATAATTATACTAATTACATGAACAATATTATTTAAATTATTAACCACTAATAATTACATAACCAATCACATTTTTAAATGTATCATGATTTGATGACATCACAATTATCTAAAAGCTAGGAAAAGTTTGATATCTCATCTTGTTGCATGGAAAAGTTATCATGGAATGTCATGCATCCAAATTTTTCATCTTTAATACTTATAAATATTTAGAAAGGTTTAGTTGAGAAACAATCACTGCAAGGACACTGACCAATAGAATTTCATCACATGTCTACAAATTGGGAAAGTCCAAACTCTTGTGATGATACTAAGCAATCACATCTCACCATGTGCTTCATTATCGCTCATTCTAAGAATATGATCATGTTATATTTATGTAATAAGGTCATCATAATTATGAATTAATATATTAAAAATGAATTCATACTAATAATTATCTTTTAGAGTGGGAGGCCACCCATTCTAAATGTGAAATTACTAATCCAATTTAGACCATTAATATTTGAGATAATTCATATTATGTTGTACCATTACCTAGAGTAATAATAAGTAGGAAACTCATTATTATTTTTTCAAGTTTATCCTGATGATTTTCTCTTAGAGTGGGTAGTTCATTAGCATACATTAGAAACTAATAATCATATATGCACTATTACTATTAGAATTTTTTTACATGTTATGTTGAACCATTACACATATGTAGTAACAAGAAGTAGTTATGTCCTTTTTTCAACTTTATCCTAAGAATTAAATCTTAGTGTGGGTGGCCACCCACTCTAAATTAGAAATTGATAATCATTTCACTATTATTATATAAAAATATTAATATTTTAATAATATGTTGAACCATTTAACGTAGAGTAATAACATGAAGTTAACATGTTCTTTTATCACCATAACCATCATGAGGATTAAAAAATAGACTAAATGATCACCTAGTCTAAATGAGAAACTAATAATATTATTTACACTATATTATTATTGTAAAACATTTACATGTTACGTTGAACCATTACATCGACATAGTAAAAATAAGTAGTTTACATGTATTTTTTTCACCAAGTCCATCCTTATAATTAGATATTTGAGTTAATCCACAAGCACACTATATAGAAGTCTCCTCTAGATGGTTGGGTGAAACTTAACTTTGATGGCACCTCCAAAAATAACCTAGGTCCTACAAGGTAGGAGGTATTATAATGAATTATAATTGGGAGATGTTGGTGGTTTACGTGGGTCCCATGGACAATCAAACAAACCACCTAGCTGAGGCCAAGGTGACCCTCTAGGGAATATAGTTGGCATCAAGCATCAACCATAATATAATCATTATTGAGCGAGACTCATTAAACATCCTTAATGCTTTGGAAGGAATAAATATAACCTCCCATACTAGTAAGGACATAATTGATGATGTGAATCACCTCCTAAAGGGTATACCTCACTTTCAACTCATACACACTTACAAGGAAGGAAATAGGGTGACCAACCTCCTTGCCAACATTAGAGTTGATCTCCACCTTTTAAAAAACTATCATGATGTAGGTAATGTCCCATATAATGTCCTTAATGCTATTCACAATGAAAGTACCAATTTAGATTAAAAAAATCGTCTCTCTACACATGCATGATCTCACCTTAATGGGGTAGATCTTAATCAAGTTGATCTATAATCATTTCAAAAAAAGGGGTCTTAATTATTTTTGTGAGCCCTTTGTGGGCCTTCCCACCCATTTGTGCCGTACTTGTCTCTAGTCCATCCAAGAGATTCATCTCTCCTAGTTTAATTCTACATTCTTGGTCCCCATGGGTGGTGAGAGGGATCGATTGGAACCAACATCCTGTAAGGAGGTTTGTGAGAAAAAGAAAGTTTGGAAGAATATCAAAAAGGGGGGACTCATAAAATTATGGTTCACTAAGCATAATGCCAAGATTTTATGAGACTTCATGGTGTCTTAGATAAATTGAAGGTTTTATATGCATGGCATCACCATTAATGTCTCAAAGGATTTCATTAGTGATGCCACTCACATGTCATGTGTAGGTGCCAAGGAATTCAAGGACTAGTAAAAAAAGCAAGAGTCCCTATAATGGTTCTTTATAATATATGAATTCATGTAGATGGAAAAAAAGGGTTTCCTATAGGCTAACCTCCCATGTTACGAGATCGATGTTTGCCTTTATATCATGTGATATATGATTCTAGAAGGTAGATATACACTAATATTTTCCCACCATTTTCTACTTCTCAATCATTTCATTTCATATAAAATTAGTCTTTCCTATTTATTGCTTAAGACCCTTGAGAAAAATATCTTACTTCACAAAGTAAATGATACCAATCCCATTTTACATCAAGGTCTAATCCTCCTATTTATTAAACATGATAAAGCCATTTTAGGCTAGGAGGTTCCCCTAGGGGTTCCTCTTCTGGGGAGGACTCCCTAATGGAGGATCCTACTGAGGTATCCCACTAGTCTTCTAAAAAAACCCTAAGAATAGCTTATCCTAGTCTTCCTCAAATGACCTCCCCCTCAAATTGTTCTTTATTATAAAACCAAAAACCTATTGAAATAGGGACCCTTGTAAAATTAGATTGGAAATGGAAAACCATGGTTAGAGAGGAGATGGAAAGAAACAAATAGCTAATAGAAAACTTTAACTCAAAGGTGCAACAAGAAATCTTTGGCCTATCGAAACTCATCAAAGATTATAATTCATTACATAGATAGGTTAAAGCAACTATTCAGGACTTTGTTCACTTTGCTTAGCCCCCATAGTCCCCTATTATGATTTCACCTAAGGTTTTAAAATCCTCCTAGGGCTCTCCCAAGGGAGTCCCCCCATAATGGTCTTCCATATAGATAAAAGGTAAAAAATGACCCAAAACGATCCTCCATAGTGAAGTGGTTGAAGGCCCTAGAAACCACACTCAGGCCAAAGTTTTAAAGGACAAACCAACCATCCCAATGAAGGACACTGTTGAAGATGATGACCCTCAAGAGGGACCTTCATCCTAGTTTTGCTATCTTTTCCTATTTTTTTCATTCTAAGTATTATTTTTTGCTTTTTGGTTTCTCAATGCTAGTTAGCCTATTTAAACTTCTATAATGCACTCTTGTGGTTCTAGGTCCCTGTAAAACCTAGATTTTACCATATCAAATTAAAAAATTAGATCTTAGAGTGGGTGAATACCTACTCAAAATGAGGAAATGTTAATCCTATAATAACTATTACTATATGAAAATATTTACATGTACCACATCCCTAAAAATTTCATGTTAGCTATTCAAAATGAAGTCACTTTTGGATAAGATGATGATATGATTGCCACATGTGAAAATTTTACTTATTCAATGAAGGCTTTAAAAAATTATGACCCACCATCATTATATCGTATGGATAATCAATTACAAAGGGTTGGGAAAAAAATTTACTTCAAGTTTATTTCAAGCCATTAGCTCTAAGTCTTACCAGGTTTTAGTAAATTCCATCTTTAGCTCTCAGCCTACTATTGAGATGGATGGAGACCTGGACCGTCTAGAACTAACTTCCTACTCAGAGGTCAGAATCATGAACAAGGTTTGGAAGATTCTTCACAAGGGAGGCCTCATATAATTTATGTTGAGGGTCAATGACCATAACACTAACTTATTGAAAGATTTTTTTTATGTGGATCAAGAGGGTTGTAGAAGTAAGAGGTGTTAGAATATCTATAACAAAGGAGTTGTTTGGTGATGCCACAAGGATGTCATATGAAGGAATAAAAGCATTCAAAGATAAATTAAAAAAATAACTTCTAATGAGGTTTTTTGAACCAATGAGTTCATTAAAATGGATAAAAGGGGTTTCCTTGCTCAGATATTCTGCATCACTATCCTTATGTCTACTTGAAAATAATGAAGTATCTCACACTTGAAGGTAAGTGTTGACCAAATTTGATTTTTAGTAAAATTTGGGAACCCCAAGGTAAAATTTTTGATTTTAAACATTTTATGGGGTCCTAATATATTTTCATATGAAGTATACTTGTTACATGATGTCATTTAAGGTTGAATTAGCTTTAGTCTTAGTTACATTAGTCATTTTGTCCATTAGGAGTCATTTTATGAGCTTTTGGGGCTCAATAAAGAATTTTTCATGATTACTAAGGTTCCTAGGTGTCCTACCTTCATGAAAAATGTCAAATAATTCATTTTAGGTGTTAGGGATGTTACTTACCTCTGATTTTTGTAGGTTGTTCAACTACCATTATAGAAATCAACTAAAAAAGAGGGAAAATGGAACTTGTACAAATTTTTGGGAAGAGTGCCACATGGTAAGGATATTTGGGGGTTTTATCATTATTATAAAACTCACCTTCATATTCGGTTTGATCTATAATAGTCATTTGGATGCCAACCATTTTGCACATTTCTTGCTCTTCTTAGCAGATGGAGTGACCCTCAAGTTTTTGTTCAATACGAGAAACACAGGTGGTTTCAAAAAAATTATTTTGGGATGTCTTTTTACAATATAATACCTTAATTTTCATATAATTAACTTTATAAATTATCAACTATGATTTACGAACAATCGCTAACAAGTTGAGTATATAAATTTGATAGTTGTTTGGTGCACCCTATAGGTTTTGCTCCATTTCTACCAAATCCATACGAACCAATTGTTGGTGTTGGATATAGAGTATTTTGGATTCCTTATTATATGTTAAACATTATTATTTTATGATTAATGAGGTTTGGATGAGCAAAATTAGTCTATCATGCAAGGAGATACCTCCAAGCATAGTTCTAGTTGAGATGTCTCTTGCTTGATAAGTTTTTTTCATTACATAGGTTTCATAAAAATGGGAAATAGTGTCTCATGAGTCTATAGGTCATATCACTATATCCACTCATGTTTTTATCTCACCATGGCATTTTATGAGTAGCTTTCAATATTTTTTTACTCTATTTGTCAACTTCATGTCTTTTCAGTTGAATTCCATGCATAAGCTTGCTTATTATGTGTATGGAAGTGGTAATGGAGGTGTTTGGATTTTTAAAGGATTAAAGAGTTGAATGAGTTCTTTTTTCATGTTTTTAAGAGTGAAAATTTTGACTACATGTTCATACACCATGCCAAACAACCACTTGGTACATCTATCTATTCTTTCTCACATATGTGTAGGTGTTTCCATATTGGAAAAGGTGTTTTGAAGATGGTTTTAAGTTTCAAAGGATGGAGACAAAATGTCTAAATATTTATTGTGTCATTTGGGTGATTTTTAGCTAGTCTTTTACCATAATTCCATGTTTTGTCCACATATTCTAACCAAACATGCACATGTAGGCTCCTTCATGACATCATCCTAAGGTGAATGACATGATAACGAGGTCAAGAATTTGAGGGATGAAGGATGGAAATATGTTTTTAAGGTTATAATAAGTCTTTTGGGTCCAATCTTACTCTATATTGTACAACTTCCTAAGCAAATTTCCTGCTCAATCATATGCTCACCTATAGCAGGGCTTAAACAAGGGATTGAGATGTTATATGAGTGTCAAAGCATGTAATGAGACTATATTTATAAACCTTTCATATTAATGAGACCATGAAAAAATTATGTGAGTTGATAATGACAAACAAGTCATGAGAAGCCTTCCTAAGGTGACGACTAAATTTTTTAGGAATCAATCCCTATTTTAAGTAGAGGCCTATGAGATTTTCAAGATGGCATATAATGTGGTTGAGCTAAATTTTGGATAAAATAAGTTGATAAACCTTGTATCCCTATCATATGAATACACCTATGCCAAATATGGAAGTAAAAAAGTAAAAGGACATAAGTTTTTGAAGGCTTCTAATATGCCTAAGAAAGAACTGAGATACTTTATTAAAGTCTACGAGCCTAAAGAGCAAATGACCTTTTGTTACTTGGAAGGAAAAACCTTGGACATTGAGATGGCATATGATGTTTTTAATAAATTGGATGAAGTCAGATGTTTGAAATCACAAGAAAGGATATGAAGGCTCCCTTTTAATCCCATAAATGATTTGAAATGTACCATGTATGGAAGATGCATACCTACAACAAGGTTAGGTTAACCACTCTAACTTTTTTGCCTATTTGATGATTTAGGATATTTAATGGATGAATATAGGATCAAACATGGTGCATTGTAGCCTCAAAGGAGTTTAAGGGAAAATCAAAACATCATGACTAGAGCCATTGAGAAATCCAACATACACCTATAGGTCAGGTGACAAGGCAAAATCAACACCTACAACTGAGCATGAGTTCAAGGTTTTAATCAAGGTGTATAATTATATTTTTTACCAATAAATTTAAATACAAGTAATATTTAACCATCCAACTTGAAGTGATGATTCTCTACACCTAACACATGATATAAATAAGCCCTGTATACACCTATAAGAGGTTTTATCTGAATCAACAAGATATATATATATATATATATATATATATATATATATATATATATATATATATATATCATTTTAGTCCTATTTAGTGTTTCAAGACCTTAAATTATGCATCACTAGTGTGAATATGTAATTATGTTGTCTCTATGATGCATAAAGAGCTTTAAAACATCATGATCAAGATGTATAGATAATATAAACCTATAGTTATTGATATAGTAGATGAGATCTCAATCTTAGTGAAAAAATGAATTACCATATCCATAATAATTTTAGTGGTGTCATCAACCCTTTCAATGGAAGCACAAATATACATAGGGTCCTAAGATCCCTGTATGCTCCTACAGTAGGGTGTAGGCAAACAAGGGGAAAAATGGAACATGGGTTATCTAGGGCTGAAACAAAGGTTACAATGCACAAGACCTGATTCATTATGAGTCAAGTGAATGGTATATACACTTAAAGACTCCTAAAACATGTTCAATCACCTTTATTTACTTGGATAAACCCATCAGTTTGTATAGGTGACTAGGAGGCACCCTTGCCAAATGAACAAACATGAAGAATCATGTAAAAAAAGGTTTTGGATGGTTTAAAAATATACATGAGCATAATTTAAATGTGGGAAACATGTTATTACAACATATATGCATCATATTAGTTTTTAAATGTTACCTAGAAGGGGATTTGGACAAAAATACAAGAAAATAGGGGGTTTTAGTCCCCTTTTTAGGCATTTTGAGTTGGTTAGGTACATAAATGAGGGATTATAACCTTTAAATTTGTTAAAAATAATAATTATGACCTTATTAAACTCCAAAAACTATCATTTTTACATGTGGATAAGGGATATATCTCTCTATTTTGTCTCAAAGATCAAACACTCATGAAAATAATTTTTTTTGGTATACCAAGCAAAAGATGGAAAAATGAGTGAATGACCTAAGTTGAGGCATTTGGATATTAAATGAGAATTATGTGATGTGTATGGAATTTCTAATGATTATTATTAATAATAACACATGATCCAACCCCTCAAAGTGACATGATTGTGCATGCAACAGTCTAATTTAGTAAGGTTTCATTAGACCAAGTTAGCAAAAGAGAAGAAAAGTGATGAAAGGAGTGTTGGAGAGATTATGTAATGGATTTTAAGTATTCATAAAGTGATAAAATGTGTAATAAGACATAATAATCATGTTATATCATCAAAAATGAGCCAAACTTGTAGAGGGTATGTTGAGCCCACTAAGCCTTCAAGAGACCTAGAACCATGTTGACGTCTACCTCCATGCCTAACTCTAGGAAAGATATATGATTGATTAAAATATGATTATAAGGTGTAAATAGACATTTTTTAGATTTTTAGTGTAAATATACCTATAGGAGAGAAATTTATATCCTTGACATAGTCCAAACATGCAAAATGAGAGGAAAATAATCTCAATGGGTGTTTCCAAGTACTCATATCTTTTTTAAGGCTATGCATGGGAAAAAATGGATTTATGGAATTTATTAGGGTCCATTAGAATCAAGTTTTTTAATTTTAAGGTATGTTAAATTTTCAATTTTTATTAACAAAGCTTAAGACCTAGAACTGCCTAAAACCTTTGTTATGAACCAATGATGAAAATGAGCTTGGAGAGCCACCATAGTGGCATAGTTTGGAAAGGAATCCTATTGGATCATGGAGATGACTCGCTCAGGATCTCCCACATGTGAAGGAGATGTATAGAAATATAGGGACAAAATGCAAAATAGTGTTTTTCTCACCATTTTCTATGATTTATAGATTCTATGAAGTTTGAGGAGATGTAATCATGTTTGGAGGGAATATAAGGACCTATTATAACTACATATGTTCATTTTATTCTATCTAAAACCATCTAAGTTTCCTAACTAGAGCTATCATTTCATCTAGTCAAAACTAGCATGGTGAACACAAGGGTGAAAAGTATGGAATCCTCAATTAGATGTCTTTTTAAGGTGAATTTGAGGGGTATAAGGCCATGGATAATATTTAAAAGTGTCTCACTCCATCCCATGGATTTTCATTTGAAAATAAATTCTTTTTTGAAGACAAATGTGAAAGGTAGAAAAAAATGGAGTTTTTAAGACTACAAGCAATGATTGATTATTTCTAGTAGTTTTCAAATGAGTAATATCAGAAGAAATGCATGTTGCATGCCTGAAGGCCTTCCCTCTCATCCCAATCATCATACCTATACTTAGTTAGTGTTGGGATGTTCAAATAGATGCAAATTATAAAGGTAGTATTTTGTGTTAGGATTGAGATTTTTATGCCTCTTTTCACAATGTTCATGCTTGTATGCATAATTGGACTTATTGACATTACATGGATAATATAATATCCCTTATACATGTATTTTTAAATTATTTTATAAATTTTACACATGTGAAAATGACCTTTTGACTTTCTTTATTTTGCCTCTCTCTCTCAAAAGCTATAAATATGTATTCTTTTGGCTCTTTTGAGCAAACTCAGTTGGTTGATAGTGAAATATTGGCCAATTTTTTACTCTAAGGACTCTTGAAAAAATAAACAAGTGTTTTTCCTACTTACATGTTATGAAATTAAGTGTTAGTGCAATCTTGTTGGTCTTGTCTAGTAAAAGATCTTCCTTTCTAGCATGTTATCCTTGATTGTCTACCAAGTGTGCAAAAAGGGTGTTGTTGTAGGTATTTGTTAGTATTATTTTCTAAGTTTATATATGTCTTATAATTTATTTGTGACTATATTACCTCATGGAATCATCCATTACTCTCATAAGTATCAAAAACCTTCTTTAATCTAACATATGAAACATTGAAGTGACAATGCATTTTGGGTTGTGAGTTTTGTGTGAGAGAGAATTTATGTCTTTAAGTAGTAAATATTTAATAAAATAGGGGACTAAACATTGTTGCATAATTTTTTTTGGTTTTTTTAGTTATTTTTAAACCCTTTTCATCCACAAGTTGATGGGTAAGGAAGTGCTTTAAAGAGTACATCAAGGGAACTAGCCCTTTTAGAGATTCATCTCTCAACATTATCACCCATAGAAAGAGGGATGTTTCCAGTCTACCACTTAGATGAGGAGAGGTAGGCATCTCCTTAGGGGTACAAAGTAAGTGTCAATAGTTTTTGGCATGCTCAATGGGAATCTAAGTCCTAGAATATTATCTAAGATTGGTTCTGGTCTTGGCATATTTATAGCTATAAGAGCATCTACATTCAATACATGATGACTCTACTAAAGTTTTCAAATATTTAATTTCTGATCATTTCTTAATCTCTATGCCAAAGGTGATCACTAGGTATGTTGCTAAAGTTTTACCTTTTGAGTTTGTGTAATTTCCCTTAAATTATACTATAAGGTTTAGGTTTGTGAATACACATCCTTATTCAAGAGAGTTGGTATTTAAGAAGTCTAAGTTATTATCTAGTTCAATCCCTAATACACAAATTTAACATTCCAAGATGGCTAGATATCAATCTTTTATAGCATTCACTGGATCATCTCGTTTGAATCTTGCCTAATATGGCCAAATTCTAGGAGTAACCCTTAAGAATGTTCCATATTTTAGTGTTTAGGGTCTTATTACTACTGTTGAACACATTAGAAACATATTAAACTTCTTAAATATCCATAATATCATTCAATAAAATGTGTTTATTTGGTTTTTGGCATTTTATTTCAAAGGAAAAGCCTTGGATTGGTATGGGACTTTACCTAAAAAATGTATTGGTTCATGAGATGAACTAGGAGATCTATTGACTAAGAGGTTTGGAGAGAAGAGTGATCATCTATCTCTAGCTAAGAAATTGAAAATTATCAATACGTCACCATAAGGGTTTATGCAATATTTTAACACTAGATTTTATAAAACATTGGATAGGATCCTAACTTTTATGAGCCCTACTCCAAACTATGCATTCTTGTACTATCTAAAATTATTGAAGAGTGATGTAACCATGATGATATTATATATGGGTGGGAATACACTCTTTGATACCTATGAGATAGCTATCAATTCTAATAATTGTATTTTTCAAGTAGGGAATATTGCTCCTAAGCCTCTAATGTCATTATTCCCTGATTTACAGCCTCTCGATCAAGCTACATTACCTACCTTGGTTCCTTTTCCTAGTCATGAGAAATATACCATTGTCCCTTCAAATGATATCCATGAAGTTAATTTTTTTTTACAAAGTGTCATTAATGAGTTGGTATCCCTCAAAAGGCAACACTCCCAAGGTTATAGACCATATCAACCCTACAATCAATTTGGGCAAACCAATAGACCTCCTTTTCAAACAAATATACAAGGACAAGGTCAAATCACCCATGTTAGGCCTTATCAAATATATAATCCTAATTATCCCTCATCCTCTAAATCTCTTGTTCCCACTTAGAGTAACTTGGTTAAATAGCAACCATGCTATCCATCTTTTGAGTAAAATCAAGAACAAGTTGCTTATGCAAATGACATGCACAATTAAACCATGGTAATGCAAGGTAATAAATCTTTCCAAGTTTCATGTTTTGAGGGACTAATGCAGAGTGAGGTGGATAATGGTCAACCATAATATGATTCTACCCTCATAAATCATTTGGATGGGGAGTTTTTTCTATTAATCACTTGGGGAATCTAAGTAATATGAATACTAGTGTTACCTCTAACACTAGGTCTAAGAAAATGGCTATTGAAGAGCAACAAGGAGCAACTCAAGGACCTATTTTGGTCCCCACTTCATATTCAATGGTAAGTTTTTAAAATTTGGGTCCTAGAGTGCAAGAAATTCAAAAGTTTTAGAATGTGAAGACAACTCCTATTCACCCTCCTTCTCAAGCTACACCACAAGGACCTAGTGCTCCTAAGGAGCCCCCTAAGGTAAAAAATTCTTACATTGATGTTTTATACTAGATGAAGAAGCTACACATGAACATATCATTGTGATATTATTTAAAAATACCAAGGCAAAAATATATGCTCCAAAAATAATTGCAAATATTGGGTAAAAAAGTTGGCGTATCTAGGAATGAAAATGTTGTCCTAGTTAATGTAATTCAGCCCATAGATGGTCAAGTGAAAAAGAATGAAAAAAATCCTCATTTATACCTATCTCTAATAAATATTTATTTCTTTGTTCATAAGTCCATCATAGATTGTGGGGCTATAACTTCAATTATGCCCAAGTGTATAGTAAATAAACTAGGCCTCAAATATGAACCAATGAATAAGGGAGTCTTACAATTGGATGGATCACCAGCCAAGACTTTCTATGTAGTTAAAGATTTAAATTTTAATCTACATGATTATCATACCTTTTCCATTCCTCATGATGTGGTTGTCACAAATTTACCTTCATACTTTACCCTTTGCTTGTTAAGAGAGTTTATAGCTAAGATAGGTGGATACTTGGTAGCCAATTGGTCCTACATCGTGTTTAGGACAAAGTATGGTACTGAGGTGAATATTTAATTAGAACATATTCAAAATATTAACTTGGAGCCTTACAAATATAAAGTTTCAAATGTCAACTATGCTATCATTGACGAAGAGGAACTCCACATTGACCAGTCTCCAACACCTTCCCTTAAAGGAGTTTCTAATTTATACTTAGATGAATGGGGAGATGAGAATTAGGATCATGATCCTTAAAATTTCATAGAATAAGATAGTATTAGGTTGTATTTTATGCATGAGGAAGGCTCTTTCATACCAAACTTAGTGAATCCAAGAGATAATGTGAATGGTTTATGACAACTTTTCTTTGATGGGTCAAGAATCAAGATTGGGGTAGGTGGTAGAGCAATGTTGGTTTCACCTTCTAAAGAAAGGTACTATTCAACTTTAAAGTTTAAATTATCATGTAATTTAAATGTGGTAGAATATGAATCCCTAATACATGGCCTTAAATGGGTAAGGAAAATAAGTGTCAAAGAGTTGCAAGTGTTTGGTGATAGTGAGTTAATCGTGAATTAAGTGAGAGGGTAGAATTTGATCAAGAACTCTTTTCTTAAGTCCTATAGGCATAGAGTGTGGGATATTATGGAATAATTCCAATATTTAAACATCACATAAATTCTAAGAGAGGTAAAAAATCATGATGACAGGTTGGAAATTATTGAAACTCAGTTTGATGTTCCAAAAGGGATTAAAAAGGATAAGAAGTTGCCTCATATAAAGGTGGTTATAAGGCCCTCCATACCAGATAATGTCACTAATTGGAAAGTGTTTGATAGTGACCAACGAATAGAATTTTTTATACAAGAAGAGGCTGATTTTTCCACCAATAATCATTCTAAACTACACTAAAAATATGGAGGGTATATTGTCTAGTTGAAATCTAATAAGCTTCCTAAAGGCCTAGTTACTCTTAAGAGCATATTCAATGAGGATGATCAAATAAAGAAAGAGAATGTAAGAATGTCTACTAAGAAAGAGAACTATTAAAATGTATAAATCTTTAAGGATAAGTTACTTGAACTTGTAAAATTATGTACTAGTTAAGAGAAGCATGCTTTCTATTGTTTCCAAAATTAGCTCAACTCATTTTTGGAACAACCTCCTGTGAAACTTGTCCGTTTTACCCTTTATCTCTCTAAATCCATTTTTGAGACGAGTTTTTCTTATTCTCGTATTGGCTCAACTGAAACCATTCAAAACTTGAAACATCTTTTCATTACATTTTCTCCAAAATGTGAAAGTTGTTACAGTCTCGATGTGATCAGGGAACCAAAATTTGGCTTTTTCAGAGTTAGCCATTTTCTTCTATTTTCATGCACGGGTAGCAAATTTTGCCACCCATGCATATTTCATCTTTGATATGTAGGAGTGGTAAAATTTGTCACCCCTACATTTGGACCTGCATGGGTAGCATATTTTTTTGCCTCTACATTTTTTCATCTCTCACATGCAGGAGCAGCAAAATTTGCCACCCCTACATGTCCATTCTAATTCCCAGTGCAAGACTGGCAATTTTTACTGCCCCTGCACTACCTCAGTTTTCATGCACAACATTTATTGCCACACATGCCAAGTTTTTGGGGTCAATTTTCACCCCATTTAATCTGATTTTAACCCATTTTGATTCATTCCTCCTCTCCTCCTCTTGCCCTCTGCCTATGGATGATCTAGCAAATAGGTAAAAGTGCGTTTTAGTGGATTTGAGCTCACAGTGCACATAGTTTTCTAGGTATATCTTGTTTTTAGCATCTTTTTATTTTTCTTTCCTCTTTTTAAGTTTTGTTTTCAATTTTTGTTCTATTGGGATTTGTTTTTGCATGTTTTTTCCCCTATGGCTATCGGCCCGCTTCCTCCTCTCCTCCCGCTGACCTCTCCTTCTCTTTTCCCCATCAACCTTCTGTCACTTTCTCCATGTTGGGGTGGTAATTTTTGCCACCCTAACCATGCCCTACCCATTTACCTGCACAGGTGGTGAAATTCACCGCCCATGCTTCCTTTCTTTCCATGCTATTTTTATTCCCCTGCATCGGCAATGAAATTTGCCACTGATACATGTTCATCCCATTGACCTATAGGGGCAATGTAATTTGCTGCTGATGTAGGTTAAACATGTAGGAGCAGCAAATTTTTCTGCCCCTACACTTTCCTATCAAACCTACATGAGTGGCAAAATTCACCACCCGTGCCATTTTATTCTCTTCCTTGCATGCATGGGTGGTAAAATTCATCGCTCGTGCATGCAGTCCATTTCACATGCTTGGGCAAAAAATTTTGCCACCCTTGCATTTTCCTTCTAAATTTCTCCAACTCTGGAGAAATTTTCTTCTTTTTCATTTTTTCACCTCCTCCCCTTTTTCCCTCATTTTCTGACCCAGTTTTTGACCCGGCCTTGTTAAGTGACCTTCCTTGGTCATGATCATCCAATGTGTGAATTTCCTAATTTGCCCATTATTCCTTAATTGCATTATCATGATTGCAGTACCTCCTAAATATTCTTGTTCATCAGCACCCACTCAGTCAAGACCAATTCTAATGACTGAGATTTCTCTAAAAAAGTTAAAAGCCATGAAGTACCAGTAATAAGGAATTTTTTTGATCACTTCAGTCACCTCTAATGTCAATGACATTAGAGATACAGAGATTGGCCATGTGGATATGGCCAAGTTTGTGACCAGAACCAAGGCAACAAACCCAAGCTCCAAAATGAAGAGAATCATTGAGAGTGACATTCATCTGGTTGCCACTTTCCCCGTAGCAGCGCATCATATGGAGTTCATCCTCCAGTGCACTTAGTTCTACAATAGGGAGACAGATCAGTCTCTAATGCCAACGACAACATAATAATTCAGTTAGACCCTGAATTCATTGATAAAGTCTTTATGTGTCCTCTTCCTACTGAAGTACTAAGGATTGACTTCGTAGAAGCATAGAAAGAGTATGACAAAGACCCTGAGAGGGCAAAGAAAGTGATGAATCATAGGTGGCTTAAGACCCCTAGAACCAACTTGTCTAGATGGTCATCAAATTTCTCAAGAAGTGATTTCATTGAAGAAGTTGGTGACTTGATTACTCTCCTCAGTAGCGTATGAGGTTTGCCATCTTCTTCACAATTCCATGAGTGGATGTACCCCTTCATCAATATCATCCTCCAAGGGAAATAGTTCATCTTCTGGGGTGAGCAGCTCAGCAACGCTCTTCACAAAAAACTTACCAAGGTATCAAATACTTTGAAGTTCTATATGACTTCATACTTGGTGTACATAGCTGCTTCAATGCGAACCTTTCTAGGTTTGATAACTGAAGGAGACAGGAAAACCACCCCAGTCTACTCATATTACCCTTAGTTAACACTGTAAAGATCAATCTGTCATTTTAGGAGAGTAAATGACGCCATCTTTGTAGTATTTTTGTGTCTTTTCAACCCTCAACTCAAAAAAAAAGAGTATTTGTTGAAGCCTAGATGGTTATCAATGACTATGGCTATATGTTTCTATGATTTCCCTCCTTTTGCTATCTTCAAGTTGGCTTTTTCCAAGGCTATCATCATATTCTCCCTAGATTTCCTTCTGATATGTTAGTCGTAATGGAGATATGTAGACAAATGGTGGTCATACACACTAGACAGATGGAATTGAAGAAGCTAGTTTTAGGTTTCCAATTAAAATTGGCAGATACTCGATTTTGGTAGTAGCCAAGGCCAAGGTCATGGATATAGAGATGCAACTAGTTACTATGAAATAATTCAAGAGAAGGGATAAGTTTGACTATAGGGGTATCAAAGATATGATCAGAAGAAAGACTCAGTTTGATGAGCCTATGATTGAAGACATCTGGGTAGACCTAAGGACAGTCAAAGAAATTAGGAGGATGGACTATAGTAGGCTGACCTTGGAATAGATCAAGCATCTAGGGCTTATGGATATTCCCTCCAATATAGTCAATGATAAGAACATTATCAACAATAGGTACTTAGCTGAGAAGGTTGCTGACTCTCTAATTCCTCTCATTCAGTGGTCCCAAAAAGAACTAACTTCTTTGAGGAAGAGATTTGAACCAATATTGGCTAACACCAAGGATTGGTTAACAACCAAAGGGATCACATTGAAAGAGTTCATTACAAGATCAGAGGCTAAATTCTAAGTAGAAATGAGCAAGAGGGTAGAAAATAGGACCAAGAATAAAGGTGATGTTCCTTCCCCATCTAGGCCTCACAAGCCTAGAATCATCTTAGTTTCCAAGAAATCAGAGGTTGTTGAGGAGCCAAAATCGATGGTTAAGGGAGTTGAAGAACAAAGCTCCCAAGAACAGGTAGCTCAGCAAATGGAGACAAATGATAGACCCTCAGAGTAGTAAAGAACTGAGCCTCTACTTTCCCAAAAAGGGGCATATCCACTTACAGATGTCTCTCCTTCACCACCTCAATCTCCTATGGCATCTCCTTCACCTCTATCTCCTATCAATGTTCCTTCTTTTAGAGCTGCCTCTCCTTCCAAATTTATGCTTAGTGATCCTCAAGGTGCTTCTAGAGATACTCTTCGCTCCTCTGGATCTATTCCTAGTCTAGCATCTCCTTCTTTTAATCTAGGAGAAAGCTCTACCCTTGATCAATTAATGGCTGGTATGGCTTCACCAGTTACTCTAACCATGACCACTATTACCACTAGCAGTGCAAAAGTTACCATGGTAACACTAGCTACAAGAACTGTTGCCATAGTAAGTACTTCTCTCCCTTCTTAGATGTCAATTTTCATGCCTAAAAGAAACAAGCTAGCCATCTCTATAGATGACTTCAATTTTGGTAAGATAGTGTTGTTAAAAGCTAAGGCCCCTAAGAGACCAAGGATCCTTTCACAATTGGTTGAAGAAAAGGGACATAAATTTCTAGAAATAACTAAACCACTACAGGATGCAACCCTTGAGGGTTTTGATATGAGCAGTTATTCCATTTCTTATGTTGAAATTGGAAAAGTTACTCACGAAGGTGCCAAAAGTCATCTACATTTTGCAATGGACATCATGGTCCAAAAATTTTATAGAGAAAAAGAGATGAAAGATTACTATAAGGCCAAGGCAGAGCAATTAACTGCAGTAGTAAAGAAATTCACCCTTGCCCCTGAAGTGGCAACCCCAAAAGCCTTTTTTATAGATGACCCTATTGTTCAAAAGTCAGAGAAAACCTATATGAAAGGGAAAGTGTTAGAGGATTACATTGAAAAGATGCACACTCAGGGAATTTCCTTACTTATATAAGTTGCTGAGAAGAAAGACAAGATGAAGAAGGTGAGGATAGATTTAGAGGACCTTGACTCACTTATTTCTCAGGACATTGATAGTACAAAGAAATATCTTAGCAAGTGGAGGGAAATGAAGGATTTGAAGAAAAGCACGTTGATATCCATCAGCATTATTGCCAGCAAAGATTCCTATGTTGAGATCAAGGAATCACTAATATACCAAATTCAGGTACTCAAAGAGCTGATTGAAAATCTTGGGTCTTCCAAGGATGCTAGCGAGAAAAGCGATACATGCCTGTTAAATAGACTGAAAGAACTACCTTGCGACCTCACTTCTAGGGATAATCAATTTCTCTCAGCCGAAGAGATGATTCAAGGATTCAAAGGTATGGTTCAGAGGGATTTTGAAGAAAAAGTGTTCTCATAGACTTCTATGGATAATATTTTAGATACTCAGTTAACTCTAGATAATCTAAGATCCAGGTTAACTAGTCATGCTAAGGCAATCATAGCATTGAAGGATGCTATAATCAGGGCTAGAAGCATCTTTAGAAACACTATTGTGCTAGACAGTATAGGAATTCAGGCATCTATCGCTATGTATAATGCTCATCTGAAGAAGTCTGGTGGCAAGAGCTGAACCATTTTTCCCTTCTCTCTTCTTCCTCCCTTCTCATGCATTTTTGTCATGTAAAAGTGCATGCAATTTTGTAATGTGTAATTACATGTAAAAAATCTATAAAAATATCTCAAAAGTCAAAGATGACTCATCTTTGACCAAGATATTTTTATATTTTAATCTTTTTAATTTTGAAAGGTTTCTCCCTATATATAGAGGGGACCTCTTTTGTAAATAGCTCTCTGGATAATTGAGAGAAAAAACTCTACTGAAATTGAGACACTTCTTGAGACTTTCTACTCAACTTGTAAATCGTATTTTATCAAATGAATGAGAAACATATTTATTTCAGACTTTGTGTTGAAGTAATTTGTGTTATCTAGGAAATGGTTCTTATGTCCTCTTTCCTGATAATCTCTTATCTATTTAGTTTAATAAGTAAAGTGTGTGTGTTGATATTGTCTGAGGACATTTCTAAAAGATATAAGAAAGACTTTGAGCTAATTTTATCTTGGTGATCCTTTTATCCTTTATAGTTTTAGGCGAAGACTTTGTGATTCATTTCACTCTATGGTTATGCGTATTTTGAATCGACGAAGGAGACAATGAAAGACTTTGTACTTACATAGATTTCTTTGTTAACTATTATTACCTACTTCAGGGGATTTTTTGCTCTACACTGGATACCATTTCTAAAAGAAGAGGAATGTTATTAGCCAATGACCAAGATTTATCTCTCTTGTTCCTTAGACATCATCTCTTAAAAAAGAGAGGTGGTTGCTATTATACTACCCCAAGTATTATTTTATACTTACTTATATATATACATATAGTGTATAAATATTCATAGGGCACCTCCCATTGATGAGAGAAGAGATTTACCTGGTTTAGATGTGGTAAACCCACACTTTTTGTGGCATAAATATCCTTGTGCTGTGGTTGATATACCCATTTTGTCATCAGTTAGTTGACAACAAAATATTCATCCAATAGTTTTTGGCGACTCCATAGTGGAAGAGCACACAGTTTGAAGTCTCAAACTTCAAACTGAAGTAGATCCTGCTCTTTTCCAATTTTTTTCTATAATCTGGCAACTCCACATTATACCAGAGGCCAAAAATCTCAATGTGTTATTGACCCTACTTTTGAGTTGTTGCAGCAGAGTAATTTTGAGTTGTTTCCTCCAAAACCTCACCTTAGACAAACTAGGAGTCGTCCTCCAAGCCCTACCAGGCCACCAACACAAAGTAGAGCTTCTTTTTCTACTACTGGCCAAGCTTTACCTATCCAAGTTCCACCTAGATTAGTGGTCCCACTTTTGCATAATCAAATCATGGCTCAAGGCCCCTAGGGTAATTCTTTTGGTCCACTGAATTTGACTCCACCTCTACATGAACTTCCATGTAGTTCAAGGAAGAATTTCTCCAAATTCTTTGGTGATGGGAAGGTTCATCCTAATGAACACATTTCAGCTTTTAGCATGGCTTGCAGCATCATAGGTGTGGAATTCAAAGATATAGTAGTTAGGCTATTCATAGAGACACTACAAGGTGCTCATGTAGACTGGTTCTACCACCTACAGACATGATTAGTGACTGATTAGGACACCTTGAAAGATAAATTTGAAGCCAAATTTGAGCCTAAAGAAGATGCACATGCCTTGCTGGCCCAACTCACTCAGATGAAGAAAGAGCCTCATGAGCCTATGAGAGATTTTATTGCCAGGTTTGACAAGTTGAGGCACAGAATTCCCATGATTGCCTAGCTTATGCCTCAAAAACTCAAATGCTTCTACATCAATTCATAATTTCCTGAAGTAGGTTTCTTACTGAGATAGGCCAGACACATAGACCTTGCTACTACTCAGAACTTGGCTACTGAGGTAGAAGATGACCTTATCTTGGTAGGAAAGATAAGGATAGACCCTAATAAAGGTAAATCCTCCTCATCTTCTGAGTATTCACCTGTAGCCACCACTGACCCAATGGCACAAAAGCTAGCAAATGAGATGCTAGCTCTAAAAAATCAAATGGTGCAAGGAATGTTATCTGCTCTTGCATACAGAGATATGCCCAGGAGGACATTTCAAAATTATGCGTACCAAGGCAATGCTACCAGGAATTAGGGACAAAAAAATCACCTTCCCCCTCCATAAAGGAACCTCGCCTTTGAAGCACCTCCAAACAACTCAGCAGTCAGATATCTATAAGCTAAAGCGGATTTCTCATTCTAGCCTGAGTTAAATCCTGAAGATGATGTTAATCTCTTCATTGAGGAAGAAGAAGAATTAACTGGTGACTCCAATATTGGTTTCCTAGATTACTAGGATGAAGCTGAAAGTAAAGGAAAAGGGTTGGATGGATCTTATGCTATTTTTACCAGATCTCAAAACTAGTCAGCTCCATAGGCTGACAAAGGAAAAGTAGAAGAAGAACCTTGATCGGTGGTCTCCATCACTAAACGAGAGACTCCATTGCCTCCCCAATCAAAAGATCAGGTAACTCAAAAAAAAAAAAGTACCTCTAACTGCCCCATACCTTCCACCTTTGTTACTCAGACCAATGCCACACCTACTAAAGACCCAGATGATGGACTTTCTTCCTCTGTTTCAAATTCTTTTCAACTATTTGATATAATTGATCACACTAGAAAGACTAAAATCCAAATGATAGAAATTGAATATTTGAGGGCTAACCCTAAATAATTTGATAGGTTGGCAGAATATGTGAAAAATAAGGCTATCCCCACAAGTCAAGATTCTTCAAAGGTCATTCATGATCCCCCAAGGATAATTCCACCCAAAATAATCTTGTCATAACTCCTCCAGTTGCTCTCAGAAAAATAGAACATTTTTATGTTTTCCTACTAATAAATGGTTAAAAATTGAGTAACTACATAATAGACTCCAGAGCCTCAGATAATGTCATGCCCCTTGGTCTAACTTTGACCAAAACTTTTGGAAGGTGTTTTTCTACGGAAAACAAGAAAGTCCTACTCCTTGGTTAGATAAAAGATGCCTAATTTGCTTTCATAGCTTTTCCAAAAAAGTGGATAAAAATGATGGTTCTAGTGGCTGATGTTCTAGCCTCTTACGGTGTCTTGCTTGGGTGGAATTTCTGCAAGGATGTAAGAGGTGAGCTGAGCATGGACCTATTGGAGGTGAGGATCCCAATTCAAGGTGTTATGAGGAAATTACTTCCTGAAAAAGAGGCAAGATATGTAGTCACCCAATCATCAGCACCAAAAGCTCAAATTTTATTTGAATCTTCTGGCATGGGCAACTACTTCCTATCTACAGACAAATTCTATGAGGCATCTGATAAAACTCCTACAAGTGACAACATGGAAATGTGTTTAGCTGATGCAGTGGGAGAATCAGCACACCAAAATTAATGCATGGAAGAACCTCTTCTCCCAAATGAATAAGTTTTCCAAGAAAAAATGGTGTCTAATGAGGTATGGATCTTAGAATTTGATGGCAGCTGCTCTTCTACCAATTCATGAGCCAGAGTTGTGTTGGTATCTCCTCAAGAAGATATTGTTACTTTATCTTACAAGTTGCAGTTCAACAACACCAACAACATAGCTGAGTATGAATCCCTATTACTTGGATTATAGGCTGCTAAAGAAAAGGGCATTAAACTAATCCATGCTATAGGGGATGCCAAATTGGTGGTTTGCTAGGTAAGAAACCTCTATTAGACCAAAAATGAAATATTGCACCACTATTGCAATCTTGTCTGGGACCAAATTGAAAATTTTTATGCTTTCAACATCTCTACCATCTTAAGAGAATTCAATGACCGGGCGGATGCATTGACTGTTTTCGCTACTCTCTTGGTTCCTCACCCAGATTTTAAAGGAGATAAGTACACTATTGAACTAGTCTTTCAACCAAGTGTACCTAATAATGTCGGTCATTGGCAAGTATTCAACAATGATGATCAAATCATTGGCTTCTTGGAGCAAAAAGATAGCTTTGAACAACTGCATTTTAAAGGTAGTGAACTTCAAGAATGTGAAACAACTTCTGAATCAAATGTGAACACAGGTGAGGATTTCTTATAGCTTAAGGGGAATAAGATTCTCAAAGGCCTAGTTTCTCTAGATAAATTGTTTGATAACCATGACAGGTTTATTAAACAATAGCGAATAGATTCAAACTCCTCCCAGGATTTTGATCAAGTAAACTTGGGAACCAAGGGAGATCCTAAGATGGTAAACATCGAGAAATGTTGCACTCTTGAGGAGAGATTCAAGCTTGCTAATCTACTTCGCCAATATATATACGTCTTGGCTTAATCCTATGATGACCTGAAATCACTTAGGCTTGATGACATTCACCATGACATTCCTTTTAAGGAAAATTTCATGGCTTACAAACAAAAGTCCAGGAAATATAATACAAAAATTTTAGGTACCATTTTAGCTGAGATAAAAAAAATGCTTGATGCCTAGATAATTTTTCCAATCTATCACTCCACATGGATTGCCAACATAGTGCCTGTCAGAAAGAAAAATAGTGAAATTCAAATCTATGTGGATTTTAGTAATTTGAATTAGTTATCTTTAAAAGATAAATACCCTTTCCCTATCATGGATCAAGTTTTGTAGATGGTAACAGGTTCAGAGATGTTATCAATGCTAGATAGTTTCTCAGGGTACAAATCAAGTCAAAGTTGGAAAAGCATATCAGCAAAAGACTGCTTTCACCACACCTTGGGGCACCTTCACCTATCAAAGAATGCCTTTCGATCTGATAAATGCAGGTGCCACATTTCAAAGAGTGATGGACCTTGCTTTCAAGGATGAGATGGGTAAGTTCATTATAGTGTACCTAGATGATTTGATGGTATTTTCAAAGCATCATTCTAACCATGTCCACCATTTACAAAGAATACTAGAACATTGTCATCAAAATGATATTTCTCTAAATTCAAAGAAATCTATCTTTGGGGTCACTGAAGGGAAACTTCTTAAACACATTGTGTCCTGAGAAGGTATTAAAATTGACTCGAAAAGAGTCAAATCCATCCAAGAACTTACTTTGCCTACCAGTAAAACTACGGTTCACTCTTTCTTCAGAAAAATGAATTTTCTTTGAAGGTTCATCCCTGAGTTTGCTGAGAAGACTCGCCACATCGTCAATATGATGAAATGTAATGCTACCTTCAGATGGATTGCAGAGGGTAAATCAGGATTCAAAGACATTAAAGAAGTGATCACTCGTACACCAATCCTGGTTTGTCCAGACTACACCAAGAGCTTCAAAATATACAGTTATGCTTCTGAACATACACTCTCAACTATTCTAGTTCAACAGAACCAAGAAGGCATAGAATCTCCTATTTCCTTTATGAGTTGTCCACTCAAGGATCATGAGCTGAAATATTCTAACATGGAGAAGCATGCATATGCGGTGGTCAAAGTAGTCAAACACTTCAAGTTTTATATCCTGAACTCACACACTGAAGTCCATTTTGACTCAACATGAGTTTAGTACGAAGAAGGGTAATTGGATCACCAAGATTCAGGAGTTTGATCTAGACATCAAACCTACCAAACTCATGAGGGGAAAGGGTCTTTGTCAGTTGATTGCCAAAAACATTCCTGAAGAATTAGAAAATGAAGAAATAGAGATCGAAGGCATACCCACAGTCCTTTTTGTTGCCACTACTGATGAGTGGTATTTTGACATCACCTATTTTCTGACTTATGGTGAGTATCTCGCTCATCTCTCTTATAAGAGAAAATGGAATGTTAAACTAAAGGCTGTTAGCTATGTTTTATGGGATAATGGTCTATACAAAAGGAACCTAGATGGGGCATTTCTTTGTTTTGTCGATAAGGTATAACAAGATAAAATCTTAGAGTCTTTACACAATTTGGCCTGTGGAGGGCATTTTTTTGCACCAGTGACAGTGCACAAGATTTTGTGAGCAAGGTACTATTGGCCTATGCTATTTCAAGATGCCTAAAATGGGTGCATAGATGCAAATTGTGTCAACAGTTCGTCAGAAAGCCTAAACTAGCTACATTGCCTCTCAAGCCAATAATAATTGAAGAACCTTTCCAGTAGTGGGGTATTGACTTCATTGGCATAGTTAATCCATCTTTGAGTGCTGGACATGACTATGTCCTCATAGTGATTGAATACTTTAACAAATGGGTGGAGGCCATCCCAACCAAGGATGCTACTTCTGAAGTGGTGTGCAATTTTCTCAAGAAAAATATCATCTCTCGGTTTGGAGTTCTACTCAAAATTGTAACAGATAATGCAGCCTATTTCTCTTCACATAAAACTACTCAATTTTGCTTCTATTATGGGATTACCCTATCCAACACTTTAGATTATTTCTCACAGGGAAATGGCCAAGCAGAATCGAGCAATAAGAACCTGGTCACTATTATCAAGAAATTGGTAGATGATAATCAAAAAATGTGGCACAAAGCACTGTTTGATGCTTTATGGGCGAATAGGATTACACCCAAGAGGGCCATAGGTATGTCACCTTTCCAACTTCTGTATAGCTTAAATGTAGAGATACCCATCACTCTAGAACTACCAGTGCTTAGATTAGCCAGAGCAATCAAAGATTTAACCTTTGAAAGTTCAATCGACAAAAGGATCATGTGTCTAACTGAATTGAATGAGTAGCGAACCATGGTGGTAGACCAGATTATGGCGCATCAGAATTAGGTGAAGAGACTTTTTGACAAAAAGTCTAAGGTTCATGATTTTCAAGTTAGAGATCAAGTCTTGTGGGACAAGAGGTGAGAACCAAAGGGAATACATGACAAATTTGACTCCTTATGGAGAGGTCCGTTCACCATTCGACAACTCTATGGTGAGAGTTACTTCTTGCTGGAGTATCATGATGGAATGTCATTTACACTACCCCACAGTGGGCAACATCTGAAGCTATTTAGTCCTTGAAGTTTAGATGGATACACTTGTATATATGTATATTTTTTATGTTTTGTCTATTTTTCTTTCATTTTTGGCTTGACTTCGTAGCCCAATGGCTTGGATGAAGGCACTTAGAGACTGGTTTCTACTCCCATTGATTGTTTTGATTAATGGAAGTTCCCTAATAGGAGCCATCTATTATTTCCAAAATTAGCTTAGCTCATTTTTGGAACAACCCCCTGTGAAACTTGTCTATTTTGCCTTTTGTCTCTCTAAGTCCATTTTCGAGACAGATTTTTCTCATTCTCGTATTGGCTCAACTGACACCATTTGAAACTCGTAACATATTTTCATTACGTTTTCTCCAAAACATGAAATTTGTTACGGTCTTGATGCGATAAGGGAACCAAAATTTGGCTTTTTCAAAGTTAGCCATTTTCTTCTATTTTCATGCATGGGCGGCAAATTTTGCCGCCCATGCATATTTCATCTTTGACATGCAAGAGCGGAAAAATTTACCACCCCTTCATCTAGACCTACACGGGTGGAAAATTTTTTTGCCCTTGCATTTTTTCATCTCTCACATGTAGGAGTGGCAAAATTTGCCACCCCTAGATGTCCCTTCTAATTCCCAATGCAAGGGCAGCAATTTTTGTTGCCCCTGCACTACCTCAATTTTCACGTGTGGCATTTATTGTCACATGCACCAAGTTGTTGGGGTCAATTTTCACCCCATTTAATCTGATTTTAACCTTATTTTGATTCATTCCTCCTCTCCTACTCCTACCCTCTACCTTTGGATGATCTAGTGAATGGGTGAAAGTGTGTTTTAGCAGATTTGAGCTCGTGGCATGCGTAGTTTTTTAGGTGGGTCTTATTTTTAGCATCTTTTTCTTTTTCTTTCCTCTTTTTGAATTTTTTTTTCAGTTTTTATTCTGTTGGGATTTTTTTTTGTGTTTTTTTCCCTATGGCCATCGGCCTGCTTCCTCCTCTCCTCCCATTGACCTCTCATTCTCTTTTCCCCATCAACATTCTATCACTTTCTCCATGTTGGGGCGGTAATATTTGCCACCCTGACTGTGCCCTACCCATTTACCTATACGAGCAGCAAAATTCACCACCCATGCTCCCTTTCTCTCCACACTATTTTCATTAACCTGCATTGGTGACAAAATTTGCCACCAATACATGTTCATCCCATTAACCTATAGGGGCGATGAAATTTGCCATTGATGCAGGTCAAACATGCAGGAGCAGTGAATTTCATTGGACCTGCACTTTCCTGTCACACCGACACGGGTGGCAAAATTTGCTGCTTGTGCCATTTTCTTCTCTTCCTTGCATGCATGGGTGGTGAAATTCACCACCCATGTATACAGTCCATTTCACATGCTTGGGTGGCAAATTTTTCCACCCTTGCATTTTTCTTTTAAATTTCTCCAACTCTAGAGAAATTTTCCTCTTTTTCATTTTTTCACCTCCTCCCCTTTTCCCCTCATTTTTTGACCTAGTTTTTGACCTAGCCTTGTTAAGTGCCCTTCCTTGGTCATGTTCATCCAATGTGAAAATTCCCCAATTTATGCACTGTTCCCTAATTACACGATCATGATTGCAGTACCCCCTAAAGATTCTTGTTCGTTGGCACCCACTCAGCCGAGACCAATTCCAATGACTGAGACTTCTCTAAAAAATTCAAAAGCCATGAAGTAATGGTACTAGGGCATTTTTTCGATCACCTTGATCACCTCTAATGTTGATGACATTAGAGATACAGAGATTGGCCATGTGGATATGGCTGAGTTCATGACCAGAACCAAGGCAATGAACCCAAACTCTAAAATGAAGAGAATCATCGAGAGTAACATTTATCTGGTTACCACTTTCCCAATAGTGGCACATCATGTGGAGTTCATCCTCTAGTGCACCCAGTTCTACAATAGGGAGACCAGATTGGTCTTTGATGCCAATGGCAATGTAATAATTTGGCTGGACCCTGAATTCATTGATAAAGTCTTCATGTGCCCTCTTGCTACTGAAGTAATGAGGATTGACTTCATAGAAGCACAAAAAGAGTATTAAAAAGACCCTGAGAGGGTAAAGAAAGTGTTGAATCATAGGTGGCTTAAGACCCCCAGAATTAACTTGTCGAGATGGCCACAAAATTTCCTAAGAAGTGATTTCATTGAAGAAGTTGGTGACTTGATTACTCTCCTTAGCAAGGTATGAGGCTTGCCATCTTCTTCAAAATTCCATGAGGAGATGTACCCCTTCATCAAGATCATCCTCCAAGGGAAGCAAGTATCTTCTGGGGTGAGTAGATCAACAACACTCTTCATGAGCAACTTACCAAGGTATCAACTACTTTGAAGTTCTATATGACTTCATACTTGGTGTACATATCTGCTTCAATGCAAACCTTTCTAGGTTTAACAATTGAAGGAGATAGGAAGACCACCCCAGTCTACTCATATTACCCTCAGTTAACACTGTAAGGATCAATCTATCATTTTAGGAGAGTAAATGATGCCTTCTTCATAGTATTTTTGTGCCTTTTTGACCCTCAGCTTGAATAGAAAATAATATGTGATGAATCCTGGATGGTTGTCAATGACTATAGCTGTATGTTTCTACAATTTTCCTCCTTCAACTATCTTTGAGTTGGCTTTTTCTAGGGCTATCCTCATATGCTCCCCAGATTTCCTTCTGATAAGTTAGTCTTAATGGAGCTATGTAGAAAAATGGTGATCGCACACACTAGATAGATGAAACTAAAGAAGCCAAATTTTAGGTTTTTAATTGAAATTGGTAGATACTCAATTTTGAAAATAGCCAAAGCCAAAGTCATGGAGACAGAGATGCAACTGGTTACTATGAAGCAGTTTAAGAGAAGGGAAAAGTTTGACTATAGGGGTGTCAAAGATCTGATTAGAAGAAAGACTTAGTTTCATGAGCCTATGATCGAAGAAATTTAGGTAGACCTAAAGACAACCAAAGAAATCAGGAGGATAGACTACAACAGGCTAACCCTAGAACAAATTAAATATCTATGGCTTGCAGATATTCCCTCCAATTTGGTCAATGATAAGAACATTATCAATAGTAGGTACTTAGTCGAGAAGGTTCCTGACTCTCCTCTTCTTCCCATTCAGTGGTCTTAAAAAGAACTGACTTCTTTGAGGAAGAGATTTGAACCAATATTGGCTAACACCAATGATTGGTTAATAACCAAAGGGATCACGTTGAAAGAGTTCATTACAGGATCAAAGGCTGAATTCCAAGTGGAAACGAGGAAGAGAGTAGAAAATAGGACCAAGAATAAAGGTGATGTTCCTTCCCCATCTAGGCCTCACAAGCCTAGAATCATCTTTGTTTCCAAGAAATCAAAGGTTGTTGAGGAGCCAAAATCGATGATTAAGGGAGTTGGAGAACAAAGCTCCCAAGAACAGGTAGCTTAGCAAATAGAGACAAATGATAGACCCTCAGAGCAGCAAATAATTGAGCCTCTACCTTCCCAATAAGGGTCACAACCACTTACATACATCTCTCCTTCACCACCTCAATCTCTTATGGCATCTCCTTCACCTCTATCTCCTATCAGTGTTCCTTCTTCTGGAGCTGCCTCTCCTTCAAAATTTATGTTTGGAAATCTTCAAGGTGCTTTTGGAGATACTCTTCACTCCTCTAAATCTATTTCTAGTCTGGCATCTCCTTCTTTTAATCTAGGAGAAAGCTCTACCCTTGATCAATCAATGGATGGTATAGTTTCACTAGTTACTCCAACCGCGACCACTGTTACCACTAGCAGTGTAGAAGTTACCATGGTAACACTAGCTATAAGAACCATTGCCACAATAAGTACTTCTCTCCCTCCTTAGATGTTAGATTTCACACCTAAAAAAAAGAAGCTAGTCATCTCTGCAGTGACTTTGATTTTAGCAAGATAGTGCTAGTGAAAGCTAAGGCCCCTAAGAGACCAAGGATCTTTTCAAAATTTGTTGAAGAAAAGGGACATAAATTTTTGGAAATAGCTAAACCACCGCAGGATGCAATCTTTAAGGGTTTTGATATGAGTAGCTATTCCATTTCTCATATTGAACTTGGAAAATTTACTCACGAAGGTGTGAAAAGTGATCTACAGTCTATAATGGACATCATGGTCCAAAAATTTGACAAAGAAAAAGAGATGAAGGATTACTATAAGGCCAAGGGAAAGCAATTGACTGTAGTAGTAAGGAAATTCACCCTTGCCCTTGAAGCGGCAACACCAGAAGCCTTTTCTATAGACAACCCTGTTGTTTAGAAGGTACAGAAAACCTATATGAAATGGAAAGTGCTAGAGGATTACATTGAAAAGATGCACACTCAAGGAGTTTCCTTACTTATAGAAATTTTTGAGAAGACAGACAAGATGAAGAAGGTGAGGACAGATTTAGAGGACCTTGACTCACTTATTTCTCAAGACATTGACAGTATAGAGAAATATCTTAGCAAGTGGAGGGAAATGAAGGATCTAAAGAAAAGCACTTTGATATCCATCAGTGTTATTGCTAGCAAACATTCCTATGTTGAGATCAAGGAATCATAGATATACCAAATTTAGGTACTCAAGGAGTTGATTGAAGATCTTGAGTCTTCCAAGGATGCTAGTGAGAAAAGTGATACAGGCCTGTTAAATAGACTAGAAGAATTACCTTGCGACCTCACTTCCAGGGATAATCAATTTCTCTCAGTCAAAGAGATGATCCAAGGATTCAAAGGTATGATTTAGAGGGATTTTGAAGAAAAAGCATTCTCATAGACTTTTGTGGATAATATTTTAGATACTCAGTAAACTCTAGATAATCTAAGATCTAGGTTAACTAGTCATGCTAAGGCAATCATAGCATTGAAGGATGCTATAATCAGGGCTAGAGTCATCTTCAGGAACACCATTACACCAAATAGTATAAGAATTCAGGCATCTATCACTATGTATGATGCTCATCTGAAGAAGTCTGGCAGCAAGAGCTGAACCATTTTCCCCTTCTCTCTTCTTCCTCCATTCTCATGCACTTTTGTCATGTAAAAGTGCATGCAATTTTTTAATGTGTAATTACATATAAAAAATCTAGAAAAATATCTCAAAAGTCAAAGATGACTCATCTTTGACCAAGATATTTTTATATTTTAATCTTTTTAATTTTGAAAGGTTTCTCCCTATATATAGAGGGGACCTCTTTTGTAAATAGCTCTCTGGATAATTGAGAGCAAAAACTCTATTGAAATTGAGACACTTCTTGAGACTTTGTGATCAACTTGTAAATCATATTTTATCAAATAAATGAGAAACATATTTATTTCAGACTTTGTGTTGAAGTAATTTGTGTTATCTAGGAAATGGTTCTTATGTCCTCTTTCCTGATAATCTCTTATCTGTTTAGTTTAATAAGCAAAGTGTGTGTGTTGATATTGTCTGAGGACATTTCTAAAAAATAGAAGAAAGACTTTGAGCTAATTTTATCTTGGTGATCCTTTTATCCTTTGTAGTTTTAGACGAAGACTTTGTGCTTCCTTTCACTCTACGGTTATGCGTATTTCGAATCGATGAAGGAGACAACGAAAAACTTTGTGCTTACATAGGTTTCTTTGTTAACTATTGTTACCTACTTCAAGGGATTTTTTGTTCTACGCTGGATACCATTCTTGAAAGAAGAGGAATGTTATTAGCCAATGACTAGGATTTCTCTCTCTTGTTCCTTGGACATCATCTCTAAAAAAAGAGAGGTGGATGCTGTTATACTACCCCAAGTATTATTTTCTGCTTACTTATATATATACATATAGCATATAAATATTCATAGAGAACCTCCCCTTGATGAGAGGAGAGATTTACCTCATACAGATGTGGTAAACCCACACTTTTTATGGCGTAAATCTCCTTGTGCTATGGTTGATATACCCATTTTGTCATCAGTTAGTTGATGACAAAATATTCACCCAACACTTTCTTTGATTTATGTAAAGATTTTTCTAATGTCTTTGCATGAGAGTATAGTGATTTGAAGGGTTTTGATCCAATCCTAGCTCAAAACACCAAAGATATAGATGAGAGTTCCAAAATATTAAGCAAAAACAAATGTAAATCAATCCTAAGATTGAACCCCTCATGAAAAAATATCTCACTAAGTTGATTGAGTCTAGAATCATCTTTCCTATCAAACATTCATCTTGGTTGGCTAATTTAGTCCCTTTTAGGAAGAATAATGAGGAGATTAGGTTGTATGTTAAATTTATGGATTTTAATAGAGTTTCTTTGAAGTAACATTATTGCCTCCCTTCCATGGAACAAATATTTCAAGTTTTGGTAGGTAGTGAAAGGTTTTCTCTCCTTGAAGGGTATTATGGGTACAATTAGATTTTGATGAAGAAAAGTGACTAATATAAGACAACCTTTACTACTAAATGGGGTACACATGCTTATATGAAAATGCATTTTAGATCTTATAATGATGGATATACTTTTCAATGTATAATGGATATGGATTTTTAAGGACTAATCAATGACATTGTGTTGGTATATCATGATGACATCACAATTTTCTCGAAGAATGCAAAAGATCACTTGAATCACCTAAGGCAGATTTTTGACAGGTGTAGAGAGTTTGGAATGTCTCTCAACTTAAATAAATTTGTGTTTTTTATCCATGAAGGCAATATATTGGGACACATTATTTCTAAGAAGTGCTTCTCCATTAATATTGAAAGGGTGAGTGCCATCTTGGCTTTGTCTTTTCCCAAACACAAAAAAGGTTTGCAAAGTTTCTTTAGAAAAATCAATTTCATAAGGAGATTCATTACTAATTTTTATAACTTGGTCAATCCTATAACCTCCATACTGAGGAAGGATGAAGTTTTCACTTGGACAAGAAGGGGGAATGAAAGTTTTGAAGAGATTAAACAATCCATTTCCCAAGCTCCTACTCTTGCAAGTCCTAATTTCTTCAAAGATTTAAATTTGTATACCTTTGGGAATGAAGAGGTAATCTCTTCCATGGTTACTAAAATAAATGATGAAAATTTAGAGTAGCCTATTGAATTCTTTAGTCAAAGTTTAGAATATTATGAGGTAAGATATACTTATGTTGAGAAGCAAGTAATTTTAGTTATTAGGAGCCTAAATAAATTTAGGCACATGATATCTATTAACAAGATTCACATATTTGTACCTCATCTTAGTGTCAAAGATTTTCTCTTAAGCTGGGATTTGAATGAAAAGAGGGTAGGTTGGATCATAAAACTAATGGAATATGATGTCAAAATCAATACAACCAATCTAGTGAAAGGAAAAAGGTTATATAAGCATCTTGATTTAGACTTGAAGGAGAAAAAAGAGGTTGTTTTGGTACTTCATGATGACCTTGTGATAGATAAATCTTCAGCCTTGAAGATTTAGACACAAGATATGATTGATTTTCTTCAAGCTAGCTAGTGTCCACAAGGTCTTGATAGAGATAGAAGAAGGTACTTTAGATTACAATCCATTACTTATGTAATTGTTGATGGAGTGTTATTTAGGAAGGATTGTTTAGGTGTGTTATTAAGGTGTGTTAACTTAGATCAGGTTGACAAAGTTCTATTTGATTTTCATGATGGACTATTTGGTGGTCACTTTTTTCTAAGAACCACAACTACTAGGATTATGAAGGCTGGATACTTTTGGCTTAGCTTATTCAAGGACACCCATGATTGGGTAAGAAAATGTCAAAAGTTTTTTATTTTTTATGGAAAAAAACTTACTACCTTGCCTCTTCATCCAATCCATGTTGAGAAACCCTTCATGTAATGGGGTTTGAATTTCATAAGCCTAATCAATCCACTTTCTGGTGTTGGTCAAAAGTGGGTGTTGACTGATACAAATTACTTTACAAGATGGGTGGAGGCTATAGCTCTCAAGCAGGAAAATGAAAACTTAGTTTTAGACTTATATGAAGGTATAGTAACAATATTTAGGGCTCCTTTAACAATAATTTTAGATAATGCTTTGGATTTTCTTGGAACAAGGACAAGTGAATGTGATTTCAATCATGGCATCTATCTCAGCACCTCCTCCAACTATTATCCCCAAGGGAATGGATTAGCTAAATCCACAAACAAGTATCTAATTAGGATCATAAAGAGGAAAATGGAGGAGAACCAAAGGACTTGGCACTCCAAGTTGAAAACAACCCTTTGGGCTTGTTGATGCAATGGATTACACTTGGGGTAGGACACCTAGCTCCTACCCTTCCACATGAAATAATGGAAACTCCCCTCTCACCTGTGGGACTGGTGAAGCTAGAGGGGAGAGTCTCTAGATAAGGGATAGCTCCCTCTGATGTATATTTTAGGCCCTAGTTTCTCCTACTACTAACAAATAAAATGAAAAGGGGGGGGATGAAAAGGGAGAGAGAGATGCTAAAAATAGAACCTAAGCCTAAAAATGAAAATGTGATACACTAGAAAAGTTTGATCCACTTAGGCCCAAACATACACTTTTCACCAAGAAAAAACACCCATACACTTTATCTGACATGGGAAAATCTTCTATTTTAGTGAGTCAAGGGTTTATAGAGATACAGGGAAGAAGGAACTACCAAAGTTTCTCTGTGACACACTTAGGCAACCTATTCACATGCGCCTATATTCCTGTTGTAGACACTTCTGGTAGACCTATAAAAAAGAGACTTCATAATGCACTAGACATGCTATAATCGATCTATAAAAAGCATGAAAGACAATGACTTAACACAAAAGAAGAACACAGACATATACTTTAAAGTGCAAGTCCACATAGAGGTAAAAATTCTAAGTCCTAATTTAAGGTAAAATCTAGCAGCTCTGCCTTATAAGCCTGAGAGATTTTTGGCCAGAGTTTTGCCTTAAGGCTAAGAGAGTGGATCCTTTTCTCAAATGAGAAGATTTATAATATATAGAGAGAGGAAGAGAACTTGGTGATTTCTAGGAAAGACTTTGGTGCTCTTTTTGTAATCTGGCCCATGTGCACTCTGAGCCTTGGGAAGAGGGAGCCATTTGATTGTCAGTTCCTTCTTTGACATAGGCATTCCACATTAATGTGAAAAACACGGCTGCACCTCTTTTTTGCAAATAGACTACTCTCTTCCTGCAAATAGACTATGGTTTATCCCCTCATAAATGCCAAATGGAGAAAGTAGGCCATGCCACTCACTGTTTGCACTATTTGATGACTATCTAGAAATAACTCACCTCTCCTCACTACTTGGAATACTTTTTCTTTTCCTACACTTCATCTTCCTCCTTGCCTTGTCTCTTCTTGGCTCCTTCGGCCCTCAAGGGCTATCTTCTGGTAGGTCATTGCATTCCTTGGGCTCTTACTACTTGCCTTGGCCATTTTCTATTGATTCTAGTGAGTGACACATGGAGTGTTCCACTATAAAATATGTAGGACACATGGCAGCATCCGCTTGACTCATGGAAGCTTTAGGCAGCCTTTGAAAGTCTTGCAGAAGAGGACATGTGTCAGCTTTTTCTTTCTTTAAAAATTCATCTAGGGCCTACCATAGTTCTTGTGGGACAAAAGAGAGACCACAAAGGCTGACACTTGTCAGCTTATACTGAGCCTTGTAGGGGACACATGGCACGTTCCACTGCTCCTAAAAAAACATGTCAAAGCCTTCTACGGTTACCACTTGGTGCCTTCTACGCTCTAGCTTTCCTAGTGTAAAATTTGATGTTCATGGGCCCATCATATTTTGAAAACCAACGGCTAGTCTATCTTCTTAAATTTAATGGCTTTCAGGATGTCACTGTCCTTGGCAAATTCCTTCAGGCCTCTTTTTGCTTCGGCTTTTCTACTTCAGCCCTTTTCCCCATGGGCTTTTTCTTTGGAATTTTCTCAACTTTTTCTCTTCGATGGCCTCCCTAGATTTCTTCAAACTTTTGTCCAAAGGAATTCCTTTGAACAAAAAATATGAAATAAATTGTCACATGTCTTTTGATTTTACCTTAAGTACCTTTCTTTTGAGTTTCTTATTTACAATTTTTTCAAATTCCATCGAAATTTTGTTTGAAGGAATTCCTTCAAACAAAAAGTTTGAAGGATTTCTTCCTTGCCTCTGCCGACTGCCTTAGAAAAATTTCTAAAAGAAATCATCCTTTGTGGCCTTCTTGAAAATGACCCTTTCGAAGGGTGCCTTTGTGCCTAATTGCCTTTTGAAAGGGCACTTGTCCTTCAGCTTTGTGGACGCTCCTTTGAACCGCCCAATTGAACTAACTGATTGAACCAAAAATGGTTCAACGGTTTAATGGTTCAACACTACATGCCATTTGTTTAAATTGTACTACTTTAAAACAAGCCTTTGAATTTGTTTCGATGAACCAAGGCTTTGAACTGAAGCATTAAACCAGTTTAATGAACTTAGCTTTAAACCAAAGTGATGAACTTAGCTTTGAACCAAAGTGTTAAACTTTGTTGAAATGTTGAACCAACTAAATTGAACCAAACCTTTAAACCAACTGATTGAACCAAGCCAATGAACTGACTGATTGAACCAAGGCTTTGAACCAAGTGATGAACCAAGGCATTGAACCGGTTCAATGGTTTAACGGTTCAAAGGTGCTAACTCTTGGAAAGATTATGTCATTGAACCACTCTTCCAACCTTAAGGAAAAGTGTCCTTGAACCATTTTATATTTCTTTCCTTATGAATTTATTCAGACAAGAGTCTGAAGAAACTTTGTAAAACCTTGCACTCTCTGAACTAGTTCTTTGTCTACCAAAATACTACACCTACAGAGTTCGTAGACGTCCTTGTGAAGTTTGTAGAAAACCTGTAGAGTCTATAGAAATGGAAAGACTCGTAAAAAATCAAAAGTACTAGCTTAGAATAGTATGAAAGAAGGGGGACTAATTTTTTGGCCTATTGGGCAAAAAATGGTCAACAAATTGGTGACTCCCAGGGGAAGCATGCCTGCTATGCTTAGAGACTAGTTGCCTTGTAGTCCATTGGGCACGGAGTTAGAATGCATCTTTGAAGAAAGGTTAGAAACAGCCCCAAGGATCCAAAAATCAAACATGAAGCTTTTTACCCTAGAAACAAGGGAAAACACACACAAGACTAAAAACACTACTTGTGCAAACTACACTTAGGGAAAGTAGGAAAATAAATTGAAAGCAAACTACTATATACACCTAACCAAGAATATTTGCCTCCCTCCTAGATCAAAGGGAAATCTTCTTAAGTCTCCTTCCTGACAAGGAAACTTATGGTGCTAGATAAGTGGTTGAATGAAATGGAGAGTTGGTGACCTACTCCTCTTGCCTGCCACTTGGGTTGGCTTATATCTAAGTGGATTAAAATCAAACATGCCTCCAACATACATGTATTCTTCTTGTTCCTAGAGGCTTGTTGAATGTTGGTCCTTCATGTTGGTGCATTTCACCAGGAAATCAATGGTTGCTGGCTCATCACCATAGGCCCCTTGATCTGCACAGTCCCTCTATAATGCATCATGGTTTGACTCATCCCCTTATGCGTCGTTGAAGATCCTATAAAACTCATCCTCTACTTCCTCTTGGCCTTCTTGAAGAAGGGTGACTGTTGTGATGTCTAAAATAGAATCACAAACTAATTACTCATCCCACAGAGCATCACCTCTTTATTCAAATCTTTCTTCTTCAAGGCTTTCCTCAAGGTAGACAGACCTCTCTTTTTCCTCCTCAAAGATCAAGATCTCTAGATGTTCAAATATATTCTCTTGATCCTCTTCCAACTCAAGCTCCTCAACATAGTCATCCTCCTCATCGAAGCAACAAAGAAGTTCATCAAATAAAGGGGGAGAGAGCTCACCATGCTTATGTTCCTCCTTGTATTGCTGGAACATCTGCATGTATGCATGACCTAAGTCTTCTCCATTGCTGATGATGCCTTCAAAGGATCATCAATGATGATTTCTTCTTCATTGTCACTCATAATATCCTCTTGGGAAACTTAATATTGGGTCTTCTACTCCTCACACGCCTCCTGTAAAACAAGTTCCTCCTTGAGAAGGGGTAAAGTGGAAAAACCATGTGGAAGAGGAGGTAGTCCTTGAGCTAGAATCAAATGATTCTCCTCCTTCCACTTGGTCAACACTTCATCTATATTAGGTGTGGCCTGATATCTCTCTTGGAAGTGTGTAGATGGGGTGTGTTCAGACATAAAATGTGCCATTGGGTCTGAACAGTCCATCACATGTTGGATGAGGAATCTCTCTCTAGATTCCAACTCTATAATTCTTCTGGTTGTATCCTCTTAGAAGATCCTTTTTTGGAGGTCACCAGCATCATCATGAGTAGGATTAGCCTCATCTTCTTCAAGGTTTTGAGCAAAACCTTTCTTCTCCTCCTTCCTGCCCCATGATTCTACTATTTTCTTTTAGTTTAGGATCTCAGAATTGGAATTTTGCTCTTGTGAACAGGAAGAAACTTTGTTTTCTCCAAGGTCCTGGGGCTCCTCCACAAGGTCTAAAAGTTTCATTTCTCTTTCACGAAGTAGACTCATCCTAGCCTCTAAATCCTCAATTTGTTTGGCTAGATTATCCTCAAAGAGTCTTTCTTGGAGGTCACCAACATCATCATGATGAGTGGGAGCAATTTTGAGAGAGATGTGTTGGTTCATAATGTTCCCTCCAAAGGAAGATTCACAATCTAAGGAATTTAGAAAGTTCATCTCCATGGGAGGTTGTTCTAGTTCCCTTTGATGTTTGAAGGCTAGGCACACAAGGTCAAGATCAAGGTTGATTGATGCATCAGATGAGCTGGAATGAGCAAGTGCCATCTTATAGAAAGGATTTTGTGCATAAGAGGGGGATTTCTTTAGAATAGGAGGGGGCACGCAAGGCTGGCTACCTTGCATGAATGGATTCCTCCATTTTGCTTCCTCCTCCTCCATGGATTGCAAGGCCTAAGCTTACCTAAACAAAAACTCCTCTTAATACATTAGCTCCTGCTGATATCCATACTACTCATCTAGTCTGTCTATCTCCATTACCTACTTCTCGAACTCCACTACCACCTCCCTTATCATTGAAGGGCAACTAGGAGAGCTGCTTGAGGTGATTGCATGAAAATTTTGAGTATGATCAAAGTCATATGAAGGAATACAAGGTCCATGATTTTGTCCAAAGGAATTATACATACAAAAATGTGATTTCTTGATAGCACCAGGATGTTTAACTAGCTGATTCAACTCATAGTCACCATTGGTGTTGATGCAAAAGCCTCCAAAGGCTATTTCGTTGAAGAACACACCAAAAATTCTTCAACTCTTTAGACACAACTTGTCTTAGTTGGTCCCACTGGGTGTGCCAAAAATAGTTGACGCAATGGATTGCACCCGAGGTAGGATGCCTAGCTCCCACCCTTCCACACGCAACAATGGAAACTCCCCTCTCACCTATGGGACTGGTGAAGTTGGAGGGGAGAGTCTATATATAAGGTCTAGATCCCTCTGATGTATCTTTTAGGCCTTAGTTTCTCCTACTACTAAAAAATAAAATGAAAAAGGGGGGGGATGAAAATGGAGAGAGAGATGCTAAAAATAGAACCTAAGCCTAAAAATGAAAAGGTGATACACCAGAAAAGTTTGATCCACTCATGCCTGAACATACACTTTTCACCAGGAAGAAATGCCCATACACTTCATCTGACATGAGAAACTCTTCTATTTCAATGATTCAGGGGTCCATAGAGATACAGGGAGGAAGGAACTACTAAAGGTGCTCTGTGACACACTTAGGCAACATATTCACATGTGCATATATTCCTTCTATAGACACTTCTGGTAGACCTGTAGAAAAGAGACTTCACAATGCATTAGACATGTTGTAATCGATCTGTGAAAAGCATGAAATACAATGACTTAACACAAAAGAAGAACACAAACATATACTTTAAAGTGCAATTCTAGATATAGGTAAAAATTCTAAGTCTTGATTCAAGGTAAAATCTGGCAGCTCTGCCTTACAAGCCTGAGAGATTTTTGGGTAGAGTTTTGCCTTAAGGCTAAGAGAGTGGATCCTTTTCTCAAATGAGAAGCTTTACAATATATAGAGAGAGGAAGAGAACTTGGTGATTTTTGGGAAAGATTTAGCACTCTTTTTGCAAGCTAGCCCATGTGCACTCTGAGCCTTGGGAAGAGGGAGCCCTTTGATTGTCGATTCTTTCTTTGACTTAGGCATTCCACATTAATGTGAAAAACATGGTCGCACCTCTTTTTTGCAAAAAAAATTCTCTCTTCCTACAAATAGACTATGGTTTATCTCCTCACAAATGCCAAATGGAGAAAGTAGGCCATGCCATTCACTATTTTCACTGCTTGATGACCATCTAGTAATAACTCGCCTCTCCTCACCACTTGGACTGCTTTGTCTTCTCTTGCACTTCATCTTCCTCCTTGCCTTGTCTCTTCTTGGCTCCTTCAGCCCTTGGGGTCTATCTTCTAGTGGATCATTGTGTTCCTTGGGCTCTTGCTGCTTGCCTTGGCCATTTTTTGCCAATTCTAGTGAGTGACATGTGGCACATTTTGATATAAAATGGGCAGGACATGTAGCAGCATCTATTTGACTCATGGAAGCTATAAGCACCCTTTGAAAGTCCTATGAAAGAGGACATGTGCCAGCTTTCACTTTCTTTAGCAATTCATCTAGGGCCCACCATAGTTCTCATGGGACAAAAGAGAGAGACCATAGAAGCTGACACTTGTCAACTCCTACCGAGCATTATAGGGGACACGTGGCATGTTCTGCTACTCCTAAAAAAGCATGTCAAAGAATTATACAGTTGGCACTTGGTTCCTTCCACACTCTGGCTTTCTTGGTGTAAAATTTGATGTTTGTGGGCCCATCATAGCTTGAAAACCAATGGCTAGTCTATCTTTTTAAAGTTGACGACTTCTAGGATGACACCGGTCTTGGCAAATTCCTTTAGGCCTCTTCCTACTTCGGCTTTTTTGCTTTGGCCCTTTTCCCCATGAGCTTTTTCTTTGGAATTTTCTTGAATTTTTCTCTTCGATGACCTCCCTGGATTTATTCAAACTTTTGTTCAAAGGAATTCCTTTAGACAAAAATTTTGAAAGAAATCATCACATGTCTTTTGCTTTTGCCTTAAGTCCCTTTATTTTAGGTTTCTTGTTTACAATTTTTCTGAATTAATTCCTTCAGACAAAAGTTTGAAGGATTTCTTCCTTGCCTCTACTGACTACCTTAAATTTTTTTGAAATAAATCATCCTTTGCAGCCTTCTTGAAAATGACCCTTCCGAAGGGTACCTTTGCACCTGACTGCCTTCCCAAAGGGCACTTGTCCTTTGGCTTTGTGGACGCTCCTTTGAACTGCCCGATTGAACTAACTGCTTGAACCAAAAATGGTTCAATGGTTCAACACTGTGCACCATTTGTTTGAACTGTGATGATTTAAAACAAGACTTTGAACTTGTCATGATAAACCAAGGCTTTGAATTAAAGCATTGAACTGGTTTAATGAACTTATCTTTGAACCAAAGCATTGAACTTTGCCGAAACGTTAAACCAACTAAATTAAACCAAGCCTTTGAACCAAAGCCATTGAATCGACTGATTGAACCAAGCTGATGAACCGACTAATTAAACCAAGGCTTTGAACCAAGTGATGAACCAAGGTGTTGAACCAGTTCAATGGTTTAATGGTTTTAAGGTGATAACTCTTGGAAAGATTATGTCATTGAACCACTCTTCCAACCTTAAGGAAAAGTGTCCTTGAAACATTTTAGCTTTCTTTCCTTATGAATTTCTTTAGACAAGAGTCTGCAGAGTTCGTAGAAGTCCTTGTGAAGTTCGTAGAAAACCTGTAGAGTCTGTAGAACTGGAATGACTCGTGTAAAAATCAAAAGTACTGGTTCAAAACATCATGAAAGAAGGGGGACCGATTTTTTGGCCTGTTGGGCAAAAAATGGTCAACAGGGCTTATAGGATTACCCCAAAAAGAGCAACTAGAAACTCGCCATACACACTTATTTATGGGAGAGAAGATATAATACATATTTCACTTGATTTACCAGCCTTGATCCTCACCTATCAACTACAATTTATGGAGAATGAAAGCATGAAAGTCAGGTTATGTGAGTTAATGGAGCTTGAAGAAATAAGATATAAAGCTATGCTAACTATGAAAGCTCACCAAGAAAAAACCAAGAGATACTTTGACAAGAAATCCATGCCAAGAAGTTTTAAGGATGGAGACATTATCCTAAAGTGGGATGAATATAAAGCTAAACTTGGAAAACACACAAAGTTTGATGTTTTGTGGAGTGGTTCATATGTAATCACACAATGTTTTACAACTCTCAAGTTTTGATGCAGAGGAGCTTCATATCCCAGTCAATGGGATATATCTCAAACATTATTACTAAGGTTATCCTCTACCCTTGTACATATTTTATTGTTTTCATTGTGTTTCCTAAATGCTTATGCACAAGTGTGAGTTTTACCTTGTGTATTGCCTTGTCTTGATTTTTTTGTTGTGGTGTGTTTTCTTTGTGTTTGTTTTAGGAAATTAATTTCTAGTAATCTTAAAAAATCCATTGAATCCATTGGCCCTTAGTAGGATAAGGCTACTGGTCCCTAGTATAACAGGCATACGACCCTTATGAGTCACCATTTTATTGACCAAATTTGACTTTTAGTCAAATTTGGGCATTCCTAGGAGTTTTTTTTTTTAATTTTAAACATTTTAAGGGGTCATAATATGTTGTCATAGGAATAAAACTTGTTACATGATGTCATTTAAGGTCACAATAGCTTTAGTCTTAGTTACATTAGTCATTCTGTCCATTACGAGTCATTTTATGAGATTTTGGGGGTCATTAAAGCATTTGTCATGGTTCCCAAGGTGCCTAAGTGTCTAAAATTCATTAGAAACGTCCAATAAGTTAGTTATATCTTAATTTTTCAAGTTGTTCAATTGAAATTGTAGAAATCAATGAAAAAAGAGGAAAATTGGCACTTGTATAGATTTTTGGGAAGAGTGCCATGTGGTAAATATATTAGGGGGTATTACCATCCTTATAAATCTCACCTCCACACTTGGTTTTATCTTTAATATTCGTTTGGATGCCAAAATTGTTCTATACATTTCTTGCTCTTCTTGGCAAACTGAAGTGACCCTCAGGTTTTTACTCAGTATGGGAATCATAGGAAGTTTTTAAAAAAATGATTTTGGGAGGTTATTTTAAATTCCAATACATTAATTTTAATATAAGTAACTTGATAAATCATTAACTTTTCTTTATGAACAATCACTAACAATTTGATTGTGTAGATTTGATAGCTATTTGGTGTACCCTATAGGTTTTGATCCATTTATACCAAATACATATGAACCAATTACTGGTATTATCTCTAGAGGAATTTTTATCCTTATTATATGATCTCCATTCTTTTTTTCATGATACATGAGGTTTGGATGAGCAAAATTGGTCTATCATGCAAGGAGACATCACCAGGTGTAGTTCTAGTTGAGATGTCTCTTACTTGCTGATTTTTTTAAACTATAGAGGTTTCATAAAACTAGGAAAGAGTGTCCCATTATTCCCTGGGTCATATCACTATATCCATGTTTTTATCTCACCATGGAATTATATGAGTAGCATATAAGCTTGTCTTGCTTCATTTGCCAACTTCATGTCTAGTTTCAACTAAATTCCATGCATAAGCTTGCTCATTATGCGTATATAAGTGGTAATAGATGTGTTTGTATTTTAAAAGGCTTAAAGAGTTGAATGAGTTCCTTTTACATGTTTTAGAGAGTTCAAAGTTTGAATACATGCTCATATACCACTCCAAACAACCACTTGGTATATCTATATGCTCTTTCTCACACATGTGCAGGTGTTTCCATATTGTAAAAGGTATTTTGAAGATGGTTCCAAGTTTCAAAGGATGGAGATAAAATGTTTGAATATTTATTGTGTCATTTGGATGGTTTGGAGCTAGTCCACCACTATTTTTACCATAATTCCATGCTCTACCCACATATTTTAACCAAACATGCACTTGTAGGCTCTTTGATGATGTCATACTAAGGTGAATGACATGGTAATGAGGTCAAGAATTTGAGGGATGAAAAATGTAAATATTTCTTAAAGGTTATAATAAGTATTTTGAGTCCATTATTTCTCTCTATTACACACCTTCCTAAGTAAACTACCTGCTCAATTATATGCTCACCTACATGAGGGATTAAACAGGGGATTGAGATGTTCTATGAGTGTGAAAGCATGTAATGAGATTATATTTATAACCCTTGCATATTAATGAGACCATGAAAAACTTGTGTGAATTTATATAATGAAAAATAAGTCATGAGAATCCTTCCTAAGGTGATGATTGAATTTTTTGGGAATCAGTCTCATTTTTGAGCAAACAGAGGCCTAGGAGATTTTTCAAGATGACATATAATGTGGTTGAGGTAAATTTTGGAGAAAATAAGTTGATAAACCTTGTATCCCTATCATATGACTACACCTATGCCAAATATGTAAGTAAAAAATCAAAAGGAAATAATTTTTTGAAGGCTTCCAGTATTCCTAAGAAAGCACTATGATACTTTATTGAAGTCTACAAGCCTAAAAAGTAGATGACCTTTTGTTACTTGGAAGGATTAACCTTAGACATTGAGATGGGCTAGGATGTATTCAATAAATGGGATGAGGTAATATGTTTGAAATCACAAGAAAGGATATGAAGGCTCCCTTGTAATCCCATAAATGCATTGAAATGTACCTTGTATGTAAGATTCATACCTACAACAAGGTTAGGTTAGACACTCCAAATTTGATGCTTATTTGATGCTTTATGTTCTTTAAGGGAGGAATATAGGATAAAACACGGTGCATTGTAACCTCAAAGGATTTCAAGTTAAAATAAAAACATCATGACCAGATCAATTAAGAAATCCAACATACACCTATAGGTCAGGGAACAGGGAAAAATCAACACTTATAATTGAGCATGAGGATAAGGTTGCAAGAAATGTGTCTAAGTGGAGTTTTGACCAGTCATGTTGAAGATAAGTACTAGTTAACCCTCCAAACCTAAAGTGAAGATTATCTACAATTAACACATGATTTATTTAACCATCCAAACCTTAAGTGAATATTATCTACACTTAACACTTGATTTAAATAATCCCTATATGCACCTATAGGAGGTTTTATCTCAATTAACAAGATGTGTATATAGTGATCTCACTTGAGGCCTAATTGGTGTTTCAATACCTTCAAAGATAAGTAAATATTGTAAATATGTAATTATTTTATCTGTATGATGAATAAATAGATTCAAAACATCAAGATCAAGCCTTATAGATAATATACACCTACAGGAAAAAGGTCTCAGTAAAGGGTAAAATAGGGGTCAATCAAGGCAAGGTTTATCTTAGTCAATGAGTAATGATCAAAGGGCATATCATTATTGATGATAGAGAGGTAAAAAAATAGGGTGAAATTATTTTTAAGGTTTAAATATGACCTTTATATATCCTATCAAGTAGAGGGAAAGCATAGAACAAACAAAGGAAGGTCTAACATAATGCACTTATAGGCAGGAACCTAGTTTGGGATAAAATGCATTGATATAGTAGATGGGAGCTCAATCTTAGTAAAAAAGTGAATTAAAACCTCCATAATAATTTTAGTGATGTCATTAAACCTTAAAATGGAAGGACAAATCTACATAAGGTCCTAAGATCCCTATATGCACCTATAATAGGGTCTAGACAAACAAGGAGAAAAATGGAACATGGGTTATCTAGGGGTGAAAATAGATTTCAATACATAATAACTGATTCATGATGATTAAATTGAATTATATATACAATTTAAGACTCCTAAAACATTTTCAATCACTTTTCTTTACTTGGACAAATCCATCAGTCCATATAGGTGACTAGGATACACCCTTACCAAATGAACAGACATGAAGAATCATGTACAAAAAAGGTTTTGGATGGTTTAAAAATCTCAATGAGCATATTTTAAAAGTTTTAAAATTTTAATGACAGAATATAGTAGTCATATTAGTTTGGAAAGGTCACCTATAATGGGATTTTGACAAAAATACAAGAAAATAGGGTTTTTTAGCCCCCTTTTATGCATTTTGAGTTAGTTAGGTACCTAAATGAGGAATTTTGAAATTTCCATTTGGTAAATATCCTAATTATGGACTTATAAAACTATAAAAACTCTAATTTTTCCATATGTATAAGGGCTATATCTCTCTATTTTTTCTCAGAGATCAGCCACTCATGAAAATCAGAAACTGTGGTCTACCAAGTAAAAGATGGAAAAATGTGTGAATGACCTAAGATGAGGCCTTGGGATATTAAAGAAACATTAGGTGATGTTTATGGAACATTTAAGTATTTTTAGGAACACTCAAATAGGCTCCAAAGCCTCAAAGTGACTTGATTGTGCATGCATATAGTCTAATTTGATAGGACTCCACTAGGCCAAGTTGGCAAAAGAGAAGAAAAGTGATGAATGGAGTGACTGAGAGGTTATGTTATGTATTTTTAAGTATTAATAAAGTGTTAACATGTGTAATAATCCATCATAATCATGTTATAACATCCATAATGAGCCAAACTTGTAGAGGGTATGCTAAGCCCACTAAGCCTTCAAGAGACCTAAACCATTTTGAGGTCTACCTCTATGTCTAAATCTTGGAAATATATATGTTTTATTGAAACATGATTATAATGTGTAAATATAAATTTTTGATATTTTTGAGTACAAATAGAAATATAATAGAGTAATTTTTAGCCTTGACATAATCTAAGCATGAAAAATGAGAGAAAAACAAGCTCGATGGGTGTTTGCAAGTACTCATATGTTTTCTAAGGCTATACATTGGAACCAAAGGGATTTATGGAAGTTATTAGGGTCATTTGGAATAAATTTTTTGTAATTTTTATGTATGTTCAATTTTCAAGTTTTATTAACAAAGCTGAAGACCTAGAACTACCGAAAACCCTACTAAAACCTTGGTTATGACCCAATGAGGAAAATGAGCTTGGACAACCACACTAGTGGCATAGTTTGGAAAGAAAACCTATTTTATAATGGATACCACTCACTAAATCTCTCACAAATGAAAAGGAGATAATGTAACTATATAGACAACATGAAAATAGTATTTTTCTCACCATTTTATGTGTTGTGTAGGTTTTATGAGGTTTGAAGAGATGAAATCAAGTTTGGAGGGAATATAAGGACATATTATAACTACTTATGGTAATTTTATTATATATAAAAACCTTTAAGTGTCATAACTAGAGCTCTCATTTTAGTCAGTGAAAATTGGCATGGTGAACACAAGGGTGAAAAGTATGGAAACCTCAATTAGATGTCTTTTTAAGGTGAAGTTGAGGGGTCTATGTCCATGGATAATCTTTCCAAGTGTATTTAATTCCCTTACATGTATTTTAATTAGAAACTAAAGTCATTTTTGAAGATAAATTTTAAACGTAGCCAAAAAGGGAGTTTTTAAGACTATAGGCAATGATAGCTTCTTTCCAATAGTTTTCAAATGAGTAGGATTAGAACATATGTATGGAATTACATGCCTAAATGCCTTCCCTCTCATCCAAATCATCTTACCTATCCTTAGTGGTGGGATGTCCAAATAGATGCAAATTATAAAGGCAATTTTTTGTGCTAGGATTGAGAGTTTTATGCCACTTTTCACAATTTTCATGGCTTGTATAGACAATTAGACTTATTAACATTGCATGGATCATTTAATATCCCTTATACATATATTTTCAACTTATTTTATCATTTTTACATATGTCCAAGTGAAAGAATCTTGAATAAATAAACAAGTTTTTTTCCCACTTACACGTTGTGCAATTGAATGTTAGTGAAATCTTGTTGGTCTTGTCTATTAAAAATCTTCTTTTCTAGCATGTTATCCTTGATTATCTACCAAGTGTGTAGAAAGTGTGTTGTTTCAAGTTTTTTTAGCATTATTTTATATGTGTATATATGTATTAAAATTGATTTATGATTGTATTCCCTCATGGAATCATCCATTACTCTCCTAATTATCAAACATATTCTTGAATATAACATATGAAACATTGATGTGACAATGAATTTTGAGTTGTGAGTTTTGTGTGACAAAAACTTTGTTTGTCTTTATGTAACAAATATTCAATCAAATAGGAGGAGATTAAACATTGGTGCATCACCTTTTTTTCTTAGTGGTTTTCTCAACCCTTTTCATCCACAAGTTGATAGGTAAGGAAGTGCTTCAAAGAGTGCATCAAGGGAACTATCCCTTCTAGAGATTCATCTCTCAATATTTTCACCCATAGCAAGAGGGATGTTTCCATTGTGACACTTAGATGAAGAGAGATAGGCATATCTTCAGGGGTGAAAATCTAAGTGTCAAAAGTAAGTACACCCTTATTTTTTTCCACCATTTTCTTTTATTGAACCATTTTCAGGGTTACAAAATCAATCTCCTTTATTACCTTTTGAGATCTCTAGAGAGCACTAATCTCACATACCAAATTAATGAATCCAATCCTATCATACATGAGGGGTCTTATCCTTATATTATTCAAACATAGAGAGACCCTTTTGGGAAAGGAGGCTATGTTAGGGAGGGGGGATCCTCCACTGAGGATGATCTTACCTTGGGATCTCACTACCTAATAACTAGATTTTCCCACACTCACCCTCATTCTTAAATCTTAGTTAGGGATCCTCCCATAAAACTCTCTATTTTCAAGCCTAAACCACTTATACTAGAGGAAGGATTTTTAAGGGAAGCATTAGGAAAATCCAAGACCCACTTGATAGAAGTGATTAAAACCAACAAGGAATAGCTGGAAAGGTTTAATAACAAACTTCATAAGGTAGGGTTATGTTTAGCAAGTTTAATCCAAGATTGGAATTTTATGAATAAGGAGGTCACCAAAATGATCCAATTTTTCTCTCAAATAGAAAAGGCTGAAGGAAACCCCCCAAAGCAACGTATCATAGAAGTGGAGACTTATTCCCCTAAGCTCCCATAAAAATCCCCCACTAAGAAGACCCATGTGAAGGAATAGTTATAGAAGAGACCTAGAATGATCTTACCTAAAGAGGATATAGAAGGCCTAGGAAAAATAACTAGGGATAGAATCATAAACAAAAAATATGCCACATAGGAGAAGGTGATTAAGGATGTGAAGGTACCTATGGATGGATCCCCCCTCCTAGAATAGTTTTATTTTTACTTTCTATTTGTTTTTGTCCTCTACTTGGTTATTGAGTTAGTGCTATTTTTTTGGCTTTTATCTTTCATCCCATGGGGCTTGTGGCTATTTACTACTATTTTATACACTAGTTCTTATTCCATGTAAGACCAGGACTTTTACCATATCAAATGAAAAAAATTTGTTAAACCATTTAACATAGAGTAACTATAAAAAGGTATTAACATGTATTTTTTTGGCATGGCCATTATGAGGATTAGATCTTTAGAGTGGGTGGCCACAAAGTATAAATGAGAAAATAATAATCATATTTGCAATATATATCATAATAAAATATTTTCATAATATGTTGAACCATTATTCAGTTCTCATATTTGAAAATATTATCTTATTGTCTAAATAGATATCAAAAATGGAGATTTGATATTGTTTCAAATTTTATTTCTTAGTACTTGAGTTTTTATCTACCATGTGAAACAATTTACAAAGTGTAAAAGAGCATGATAGTGCCAACTTTACTTTCCTTATTTTTCCTCATAATTAGAGGATCTAAGCATAGATAATTTCTAAGAGCATGAAAATATGATCATTCTGAAATCATAAAAGGTTAAAAATATTATGATAGGTAACACTTTGCAAACTTAAATATGTTTTTTTCTCATAATTGGAATGATTCGAGCATAAGTTGTAAGATCATGAACATTTTGGCATTATGAAAGAATAAAAGGTAAAAAATATGAAGAGATCCAACACTTCACAAAATTAAATATTATGAAGGATTCATAAATTTATTTCATGAATAACTCATACAGTTATTTTTTTGCAATAAAGTTATTTGTGAAGAATAATTTGATTGTGAAAGCACCAAAGTCTTCAGTGTAAATGGTTTAAAAAACTGTGGAGATCAATAGTAAAGTCAAAATAGAAATATGATAAAATATGTTTCAAAAATATGAAAAAATATTGAATATAGTTATAATATAAACTAAATAGCAAAGTCAAAATGTCAAGGCTCATTTATGATAATAATAACCCAAACTTGAAACAATATTTTATGGTTAGTACTCTTGCTTATTTACACTATCTATGTTAGAAATGGAATTGAATTATATATAGATTATTGAATTTAATTGATTTTAACTACATAACACCTATTAAGATAAAATATATTTAATTATATTGTTGAATTTTTTTAATGTTAAATTATGTTAATGAATAAATTGCATTAACTATTTAATTTCAATGTTGTTAGATATAACACCTAGTAGTAATCATGATATTTAAAGTGCATCCCATCACTAGAATAAATTATGAGGGAAAACACTAGTTTCCTAAATTTTTATGTCATGCATTTTTAACCTTAATCAATTTAATATTCACATTTTTATTATTATTAATTCCATTTGTTTAGATTAAGATATACTCACTTTTAAGCTAGTGCAAAATACATCCTGAACACATCAAGAGGTCTAGGTTTGCCCCTAGATTTCAAAAGATAAAATAAGGTGAGACAAACCAACAAAACAAAAATGACCCATCCAAAAGAAGAGAAAAATAAAAAAGAGAAACAACCATATTTGACTGGTGTAGGAAAGGACCAATTTTAGCTAGATAAAAAACCATATTGGACTAGTGGAGAAAGAGGCCCAAGTCTCCCACCAAATAGATGATAGTCCCATCACCCAAAAGCTATCCAACTAGGAAGATATCCACATAAGCACCAATAAGAGGACAAAATAGCCTTTTGGGTCGCCAAAGGACCCAACCAAATACGACTAACAAAGGAAAAGTGCAAGTATAAAGGTTAAAGGGGTCCCCAATGAGCCCTATTCTAATTTTGATTGGATAATTAACTAAATATTTTAAACAAGGACAAATTTCCTAAGATGCAACTTGGTCTCCCTAGGAGGGAGTCTAAGGAAACAATAATCTAGCCACTCTAAGCACAATGGGAGGCCCATGTCTCTCATGGGGATTCCAAAGAATTTACAAGGGGGAAATTATAAAATATTATGTTTGGAAGACCTAGCCTCCATACTATGGATCTCCATTGGGATCCACAAATCTTTTTAGAATAGGATTCTAGGAGGAATCCTTGAAAATTTTCATCATAGTAAAAATCTATTCTTCTTATGAAAGTGGCATGATTCTAAACCTCCATAATACAATCCTTATGGTATAATAAATGAATCACCATATGAGTATTTTATTTGAATAATTTTTACTTAGATTCTATGAAAAACATTAAACCTTTCTCATAGATGACCCAAAAAAACCCTCACTCTTGAGAGATGAAACAGAATAGTTCAGATCTAGAGTCAATGAGTACTCTTCCCTCCCTTAAGAGGGTTGAATTTTGAAACTAAAAACACATATCTTTTCCATTACATTAGTGAAAATAAAACTATTACTTCTATTTTAATCTTTGAAAACATTCTTGAAATACCTTCTCATTCCAAGAGGCCTACCAAACTCATTGAACAACCATAATGAATCAAACCAAGGCCAAGACATAAATTTGTGAAAAAATCTAGACCCTAATTAAGATAATTATTAAATATTGAGATAAAACTCACCAAATAAATCCCAACACATACCAATATTTTTAATAAGAAACATGGGAACCAACCAACTAAGAATGCAAGGTGGAACTTACTAGATCACTAACTTGGGAAGCATTAAATATAATCCTTTTACATGGTACCTAGAAACTCTCCAAAGTGGATTTGCCCATAAAAGGCCAATAATTAGTCCCATAAAACCAATCACCAAGGGTGAAACATAATATCCAAGGTGATAAAAATAAGTATTGATTTAGTAAAATCAAGTGCCAGCTAACAACACTCTCTGAATGGTTTAGATAAGAGGTTAGAGAAAAGATCTCAAAGGTTGCAGAGAAAGTGAATCCATCAATAATATTATCTCACCCAAAAATGAGTCAAAGAAATTAGATCCCTAAAACACCCAACTGAATAGAGCTCTAATGCCTCTAATATAACCATTAGCTAATAGAATATGACATAAATGATTTACTAGAAGCATAACTACCAATATCACCATCATTTCTAGTCTTTTCAAGTTTAATTAAGAACAAAGGCCTATAATCCCAAGATAATGGGTATCTAATTGTTCCCCATCTTAGGTAGGAAAGTGAATAATATTTGATCCAAGTTTGAACTGTTTTATCATAACATCTTCCAAGATCAAATCCAACATAAGCATCTCCCATCTCATCCAAATCTAGTTAACCTTCATCCCCTTCTTCACCCTATAAACTTTCTCATCCATGAAGAATTTTTAAATTATTCCCATCTCTCCCTCTCACATCATGTTGTTAGGTTGGAAAATATGATTTGTTATCTTTCCCTAAATTATTTTTTACTTAGACTATAAATCACTATAATTTGAAATAATTTTACTATGATAGGTTAATTTATTATATGTTTTAATTAACTTCAATAGTTTATAATAATTTATTTTATTTTAGTTAATAATGGATTTGGTTGAGTACACCTCATATAGAGAGATATTATTCATAAATGGCTCCATTTATTGAGAGAGAAGAGATAAACAATGGTATTTAGAAATTTGTTATCTAGACAACTACCATAATGACTTGTGGTTATTTGATTTAGTATGAGGGGAATAAGAAGATATTGGAATTATATTAAGTATGATTTTATTTTTGAACAATTTATTGTTATTCAGGTGGAACATATAAATAAATTTAAACATCCATTCCAAGTAATTAAAATAAATTTAGATGTAAAATTGTATACATAAAGTAAAATAGTTCGTCATGCTAAATTCTAAATGTATTCTTATTAATTCTATGGTTGGAACATAGAACCTTATCTAGATTAGGATAGATTTGGTGTAGAAAATAGTCTAAACATTTATAGTTAAATTATTATTGTATTAATTTTTTTTATCAATATGGATTTAATTCATCTATTTCTCATTTCTTAAATATAGAGGAGTTCGGTAAAAGAACATTCCATGAAAAAATGAATAATTTTATGAGGCAAAATATGGCCACCCTAGAAAAAGATACCTCGGCGTCATAATTTTGTGAATTAACATAGTTCACATGACAAAAGTCTAATTTAAAATAAGTCAATTTTAAAAAAAACTAGTAAGCCTTTAACAACTTAGTAGATTTAATAAAAAAAAATTCAATAAGAAATATTTCAAGATTTGAATTGAGTGTTACCATCTAATACCATCTAAATACTAGTATTGATCTCTTCACATAGATAGTGTTAATAAACTAGTAAGTTTAATGTCATGTAACTTGATGCCTCTTCAAAGGGATGCAATATTGTTACCTTTTAATAAAACCAATAGCAATATCATAAATGTAGAGTTTAATTTAGACTTGCATGATCCTGAGACTCATTTTTATATTATTGATGGCTAATAAACCATCGAAGCATAAAATACTATTGTGGAAAACCCTAGTTTTATGTTTGTACATGAAAGAATAAAACAAAGATCTACTCTTATTCTATCATCAATGGCCACAACTCATAATATAATTATAATTTTTAAACAATAGAACATGGTGAATAAGCTATGGGTTTATATAATATGTATTAACTAGTTATACAAAGTGAGTTCAACGTAGATCATAGAGAGAAGACCACATTGACTTGGTACCAGTCATGAAAAGGATGAAAATTGTAAGGCATTTAATATTTTTTATTGAATTGAAATAATATTAGTATTTTAATTCAAAAATCATTTTTGACCCCAAGTTTTCATGTTATGGACATAGTTTTGAGAATGAATTCTTGAATATTTTTTATAAATAGACAATAGACATCTTGAATGATAAGCTATCATTTCTCTTCTTTATAGATGATATATGAGAAAAATAGGTTTTGTGTTTTGAACTCTATACAAATGGTGGGATTTCATGATCTAAAAAAAATATTGTGGTCCATATTTTAAGACAAATTATTTAGATAATATAAATTTGTTTAAATAAACAAGGGGATTATCTTCATAATAGATCTCCATACTTGTAGATAAAGTTATAAATGGATAATTTTGTCTAAAATTGTGCATTTAACTTAGTGTCACATCATAAAAAATAAGTGCTTATTATAAATTAACAAGTCAATATAGAGATGCAAGGGAAAAATTATAACCTATTTCAAAATGTGAAATCCATAATAAATTGATTTGATACAATGCACTACATCTAATGTTGTCAAGAAGTTAGATATTCATGAAAGACACTTTTCTTAGTTTTTCAAGATTTTGGATAATGTAAATGAAATGAAAAATAAAAACTATTGTTACAATGAAGGATAGTAATAGGAAAAAATAAAGATGAAGAAAAAAATGCCAAAGGATGTTAGAACTCTCTATATATATCATATTTCACTATTATGTCCATGGAAAGAGATAACGATACATATGAATTCACATGCCAAAGTTATTTTCCATTTCAATTGAGAATAAATTTGATAGGATTAAAATGAAATTTCCCTCTCATTAGTTTGGGAGTTGTTATTTTTTATTTTTATAATGCTGCAATAAATATTATAGAAAGTGATATTATAGATTTTCTCACTTACATTAGTTATATATCCTTGGTTTATACATGTATTTTTATTTTCCATGTGTTTGAATCACACTTATTTCTTAAAATTATTTTCACCTATGTGGAAAGGGTTAAGAACATGAATGAAAACATTTATGAATGATGTTACTAAATTATAAATGATGAAGGTGAGTTTACTAGGTTCATTATGATTTATTGCATACATGGAATTCATAGTGAAGATGATTTTTTTAAGGATGAGGTGGAAATACAATTTTATTGGTAACATACAAAGCCCTTAGATATTCTGAAACCAATAGATATTAATTTTTTATATTATAACATCCATTTTAGTTTGAGATATCAATGAGTTTTAGGGAGTAAATGATTAACATATGAAATAAAAAATCATCTAGTATTCTTGTTCTTAATGATAGGTCAAATACATGACAACCAATAAGTTTTTTAAAAATAACATCAATAATATGCATAGTATAAACTATAAATCAGGAGATGATGTTAAAATTTTATTTAAAATATCTGAAGGGAAATCAATGTGAGACTCCAAATCTAAATTCAAAATACTCCTACAAAAAATTCCCACATATTATTAATAAATTTGTTTCCATTATTTTATTATTTATTATAATTGATAGAGTTATTACAATCAAAGATGCTTGTAAATGAAGAAATAGTCCAAGGAAGCATGTCAAATTCAAAACCAACAAAAATAAGTGTCTCTATTAAACATCATGATGACCTGACTAAAGACCTATAGGATCGTTAATAAGCAAAAAAAATATTGGTGATGTAAACAACATGTACATAAAATAAAACACCATTAATTAACACTTTTGGATCCCATTCAGTTATTAACAAATAATTATTGCTTGTCTTGTTTGATTGTTAATATATTTTCAATTCTTTTTTAATCTTAATACTATTATTTTTTGTAAAGGTTCCCAAAAAACTTGATTTTTTTTGATTTAAATGCGTTTTAATACAATAATTTAATTAAAAAAAGAAAAATAAAACTCCCTAATAAACACTAATCACTTTCAACTAAGAGGAATGGAGACCTGGTTTTTAATTATTGCATTTTCATAATTTCAACTTGCATTTTGGACTTCATCTGATAGAGATAAAAACTCAATTTTTATTTTGATACTAGAACAAGATCAAGTGGAGGAACATATTCTATTTTGATGGACAATATATCATTGCAATAATTTTTTTAAAATTATATTAATAATTTAGATATAATATAGGTTGATGCTCAATTTCTTTATAAGGATATAAACACTATTATAATTGATTATATTAAGAAAGATGTTATTGAAGATAATTTTATAGTATACAAAAAGGTCAATAAAGTTCAAAATTTAAACTCCAATGGTTGATGATGATATAGTTCACACAACTATCCTTAATTGGGATGAAAGAGCATGTGAGAAAGTTTCTAAAGCATCTTATCCTATTTATAGATTGATGTGCTCGTACTAATAATGATTAAGTTTTTATGACATATGTTAGATGTATTATATTTTTATTTAGTTAAAAATTATTTATATTAAAGATAGCCATATATGCATTCAAGTTACTTTATTTCTTTTTCTATGACGTAAAATACCAAATGTATATTTAAATTTTTACTTTCAATGTGTATATTAAATATTTGATTGTCAACTCAATAACAAGAATTTTTTATGAAATTATTTAGATTTTTAATGGAAGTCTCCTAATTAATTTTTATCATTAAATAAATTTTTGTCTTTATTATTAAATATCATGGGTTTGTTTTGATGCTAAAAAAATTTATACTTACATATTGTGGCATACAACACCAACATTAAAAACCATTTATTTCTCTCTAATTTTTATATCTCATTTGCTTTGGAAGTGGAAGGGCCTAATGTTTGGAGTTTCAAGGATTACATAATTTAGATCGATAATTAGGAAAACTAATTTTTTGGATTCATGTTATAGATATGTATATCACATGTTTAGTCTTGATGTATCAAGGATAAAAAAACACATGTAGAGAATGGGTGTTTCATGTAAATTTTTGCTTAAGTTATGAATGAATGAGAGAAAATAAATTTGATACAAGTGTGATTAAAAAACTTATTTGGTTGTGCATGTATTGAATCTTAATATTATGAAGAGATCCTCTTTGGCTTGGGAGGAAGACTTGTAGATAAAAAGGCACTAAAGTAAACTTGTTCATTAGACATATAGCTGGGTGGATTTCCTAGAGATAACTAGATCCCAGAAGTGAGGGATTCTTTAGGGGATATCAATCCATACATTTTAAATATTCAAGTTTAGAAAACTAAAAAAAAGGTACTTGCATCAATCAAATAAGATTACTAAAACCAAACACAAGAATGCTTGCTAATAAAATAGACTAGAAATGATCAAATTAGTGATGAACTAATTAATACTAGTGTTAGGGGGCTGGGATATGCTTCAAAAAAATTGAAAGAGGCTTGTGAGTGGTCAAAAACATAGAAAAATATATTTTATTGGGTGTAGGTGGGTGAAAATAAGTTGCTATTTTTTGGTACCATAGGTGATCATTGACAGTTGGGGTGACCATTGGTAGTTATGCTTGATTGTTAGCAGTTGGGTTTGACCATTAGTGGTTGACTACCAAATTCTTAGTTTGAAAAATAGATGAGTGACAAGGTCCCATAAATGGATTACAAGAGTTGGTCAAGGGATGGATTGATTGTGAAATGAAATTAAAGTACATGAATATTGATAAACAAGTACTTGTATTACCAGAAGTTAGTTGGATGGGTGGTTTATGAAGTTATCTTATTGGTGGAATCTAGCTTGATTTTGGTAGAGTAACAGTACTTGATATCTTGGTTGAGAGGTGATAATAAGTTAGATCTCGATAAGATGGTTGATAATGCTTGATAATACTGATGATGTTTATTGACCTATAAAATAAAAATCCTAAATGCCTAAGCTCCTGATAATTATTGTAGATGGATTTAACCTCCTAGGCCTCTTTCTCTTCTAGACACAAGTAAGAGGTGGAAGTGAAGGTGTAACTAGGCCATCTAAATATAACTCAGCCATACAAAGGCTCATAACTAGAATTAGACAAGTTATTTATAGAAAAATAAATGTGGGTGGTTTTCATGTTGTTTATTAAGAGGTGGATCCTGACCATCGATAGTTAGAGATTCCCAAGGTTGACCTTCGATGGTCAAGGTCCACAAGAAAAGGGTCCTCAAGTTGAGGTTTGCTTAGCTTGGTGAAACTAAGTGAAAATTGGTTTAGTGAGGCTAGATAGATGTAGGTTGGTCCCAAGGAGGGTGTAGGTGGGTCTAGGGTTATTTTTAACATTCATAAGTTTAGGTGTGTAGATTTATATTGTCTACATTTTTTCCTTTTTTGTTGTGTAGCTTGTGTGAATCAGCTGTAAAATAAAAATGGAGTAAGGGTCAAGGGTTTGGTATCCTTGAGAGTGTAAAGAGGTGTTCCCCCTCAAAATGAGAGTTAATGAGGTGAATATGAAGTGGGTAAAAGTTTTATTAGTGGTATATGGTGAGTCATGAGGTGGTCACACAAGGGAGGGTAAATGAGGTGCAAATTTGTACATAGAATACAACTAAAAGGTGAGATAATCAAGATCATGTAAAGAATATAATTACCAAGGTTGGTAAAAATAAGGGTAGGTATTAAGTAGGATAAGTGACAAGTGAAATACATGACTACCTATAGGCATGGTGGATGAGAACACTCATAAACAAAAGTCTCCTAAGAAATTTTCATGTTTTTGGTGGGTATCTAAGGTAGGAAGTGTTCCTAGGGAAAAAAATAGGTCAAGTGTCATATGTATTTGAGGTAGGAAGTGCTCTCAGAGAGACAAAAGTGGGTCAGTATATGTGAGGTGGCACAAAATTCAAAAAGGGGTCAACATGGTAATGTTGTTGCTATTATCAAAAGACCAGGCAATAAGTGTCACTAAATTGCATGCTAGATGGGCCAAAAGAGACTGATAGTGAGGTGATGAGGTGGTTGGGATGGTGAGATAAAGGCATCTCAAAAGGTAGGAAAAATCTTAGTATATTGTGGTAATAATGGTATTTTTTAGGTAAAAATTGAAACTAGGGTTTGTAGGGTTTCTTGACCATCCATGGTCAAGGTCCCCAGAAGGTGACCGTCGATGACCACCCTGACCATCGATAGTCAAGGGAAACCCTAATAAGTTAAATAGGTAAAAATTAAAAATAAGAATCATTTTTACTATTATTACTATTTTTCTTTTTTGACTTTGGTGTGGGTGATTTTGGTGCTTTACAAGGAAGGTATTTTCTGAGGTGGGTGTTGCTCATTAGCTAGAGGCATGTGGGTGATTACATGGGTTTGGGATGCAGAGAGCATGTAGATGCAATCAAGCACTTGCTCATGGGCTTAGACTATGGAATAGGTCATAGAATGAAGTAAGGGGTGCATTAAAATTATTAGAGTAGGCTTATTTTTGCATTATTGAATTTACTTGGGTGGGTAGGTCTGTAAATGTATAATTTTGCTTATATGCCCTAGGTAGGGTTTTTGAGGTTTTTAGGTGAATTGGTGGGTGAAATGGTATATTAATAGGATGGGTGTGTGAATTGGGTAATATTATAGGTGGTTATGGTGCTTAAGCTAGGTTTTTAAAGTTTAGTTAATTGATTGTGCCTATGGAGGGTTTGGGCATTCCACCCATAGAACACCCACAGGTGACCATCGATGGTTAGGTTTGACTATTAAAAGTCAACACCCTAAGAAGTAGGGGTCTATAAACATTGATGTTTATCATGACTACTAGTGGTTGTGTAGGATAGGGTAGGGATTTTGGCTAAGTGTTGAGGAGAGGTTTTTGATGGTTAGGTTTTGATAAGCTATTTAAGGTGTTGTTAGGGTTAAATAGATTGAGTAAGGGTAATGGGTGGGGGATTGTTTAGGTTGCTAGGGTTAGGTGTTTTTCAAAGTGTGTAAAATTTTAGGGTTAGGTCAAGTAGGTTGGGGTTAGATTAAGGGTAAGATTAGGGTTTTGGGTAATGTTTAGGTAAGGGTAATGGGTTGATAAGATAATCTAGGTTGTTGGGGGTAATGTAGACAGGGTGAGATAGGTGGGTAGGAGTGATAGGAGAATAATTCAAATATCAAAAAGGTAGGGTAGATAAGCCTATTAAAAATAACTTAACCTAGTGTTTAGTTTGGTGTAGGCTTGGGAGTAGATCTAGATACATGACTGTGTGCCACGTATCTTCCCTATGCTTATCAAGGAGATGAGCATAGATGACTAGGCACACATGGAGGAGGTAGGGATATGAGTGATGAGGCACTACTATTATGTGCCTAGAGATGCATTGATGATAGTAGCACTCATTAAGATATGGGATCCTACTACTAATTCCTTCTTGTTGTTGACTGGGGAGATGATTATTCTCCTAAATAATGTACATAAGGTCACTTGACTCCCATAGTATGGTGAGATGATATATTAGATAGAGTAAGACGAGTAGAAAAGTGTGTTAAGTATCTGTATGGAGAGGATAATGACTAGGTCCAATGTCATTCTAAAGGGTTTAGATATATAGGGTTATATTAGAGATCTCTAAAAGAGAGGAGATTGATGATAATGTTGATGGTTATGGTTACATGCTTTGGGATCCCAAATTTGAGTAGCATAAGGTTTCCTTATGTATTATTGGATGTATTGGTGGAGTTATTACTTGGGAGGATAGTATATGGCTAGGTACCAGTTGTTCTAATTTAGATTTATAGGGAGTTATGGGGATTCAAACACCACCAAAGATATGGTATCAATGTGGGCCTAGTTCTTCATTGTTGGGCTTATGATCACATCTAGGTTCTGAAGCCAATGGGATTACCATGGTTAGGGTATCCACAAGTAGAGTTCCTTGCTGGTTTTATGATATCAAGAGATGACTATGCTACATTAGGGGAAATAGGTGGGGCACATGATGTCAATTTGTTTAGAGGTACCCTAGGTGCATTGGTAGTTGGGGACCATACCTATAATTCCTAATTTGGATAGGCTATAGGAGGTTGACCCTCACTATATAGAGTTATAGGTAGATAGTGGGCTATCAAGAGGGTGAGGTTGAGTTGATTCCATTCAATTAGGTGCAACATTAATTTGGATTGCTATAGGGTGTATCAAGTCCACATCCATGGTATAGGAAGTAGGACTCATAGGTTTAGTTGTCAGTGTTATATCCTACCCTAACATTTCTAGATGGTGATTTTAAAGAGATTCCTTATAGGGACCCTAATGATGATGTAAGGTACATAGATGGTTATATGGTATGGTACCAATTGATCTATGTAGTGGTAGATGTGGGTAGAGATGATGGAGGGGTGGGGCTAATGGATATAAATCCAACCACATGGGATGGATAGGTAGGAGTAGTGTTGGTTATGGCCTAAACTTAGATATAGGTGTTATAGGGATAAGTGTCCACACTATAGGGCCAAATCACCATATCACCAAGTTAGCTTGCCACTATTATAGGTGAGAGAGACTAGGCACAATCATGCCTAGGTATAGTTTTGTAGGAGAGGGACCTACTAAGATGGAGGGTTGAAGTAGTTGTAGTAGGAGGGTCACTAGTGATAGTGCCATGGTCATGGTACCTAGCCACCATAGAGGAGCTTAGATACTTTGAGGTGATGGTGCTAGACTAGTTTCCTTAGGCCATGAGATATGTAGATTATAAAGCTAGTTTGGTTTGTGGCCCCCCAATAACTACTCTAGGTCAGTGGGATGCTACAGTGGGTCATGCAAGGGTCCCAAGGGGAACACCACAAGGTACAGGTGTAAGCATAGATAGGGCCAATGGTAGTGGTGTAGGCCTATGATTATATTTAGATGTGTTATTATGATGTACTATTTTGTTTCTATCCTGTATGCTAATGTAGCAAGATGTATATTTTTTGAGAGAGTTGATACATTGTTACATGTATAATTTTTGTTGATTTAATGTATATGATGTATGTTCATGGTTCATGTGATGTTCATTTTTATGGTTATGGTTATGGTTATGGTTTATAGTTCATGACTTGTGGTTTATGATGTTAGTGTTCTAGTTAATAGCTTAGGCATGTGATGCTAGAAATATAGTTATGATGTGATTTTATTTATGGATATGATAGGATGTGTATGTTATATGATAATGTAATGGATTTGTTTATGGTCATATGGATGGAATGCTAAATGGTATATGCTATGATGTCTTGCTCATTGATTTGGTTTATGTTTATATTGGTGTAATGATATGCTTATAAGCCCATATGATGTGATAATTTTAAATGGATAGGTTGATATTTATGGGTTTTTGTGATAACCTTATATTGTGTTTGGTACATAGAGAGATATTGCTTTTTGATATAATTGATCATGTTCACGTTTTTAACATGATGTTTTTTGTTTAAGATAATAGAGGTAGAATGTGAATATGGTTAAAGATGAAAATACATGAATTAATTAGGTAACAAACTAGATGTGATAATAATCATGAGATGTATATCCACATGAACTAATAAAAGATAAGAAAAAGGAACACAATGCCATTTAATTGGTAAGGACTGACATGAAACCCAAAGTTGGATTGACTTAGTGAAGATGAGCCATTTAGATGCTTTGCATTAATATGTTTATGTTGATAAATAGGTATCTTGATCACAGTGTGTCAAGTAAGCTCATAGTCTCATGCATATGATATGTGGAGGGAGAATGGGTGAAACTAGAACTGTTAGTGAGATTAGTATGCCTTTATTTTAGGTTTCCAAATAGGTAGTATAAACAAGTCTATGTTTATATATAAAGTGTAAACTAATCAATGCAAGAAGTCTACTAAGGAGGGTCAATTTCAGCTTTCTAAGATTATTGCTTTTATGAGACATGATTATGTCTTTCAAAATTCTTTTATTTTTGCTTGGGGTTTTTGCTATTGTATATTTGCTTTAGGGTTGGGAAAGCTGATCATTATGGGAAGCTTCTTATAAATTACCAGATTTTGACAAATGATTTACTCAAGCATCCTTTAAGGGAGTGGTTTAAGTTTATGTGTTTTCAAATGCTTTTGATAGTTATCCTTCAAGGGAGAAATCCACCTTACATTTTACAATTTCAAAATGTTTTCCAATAGCTATCCTTTAAAGGAGCAGTCTATGGATGCTAGGAATGACCCATAGTTTGTTTATGATTTTTTATATTATTATTGATTGACATAAACTTGCTTATACATTCTCAATGGATTACCTTTATGAAGGCAAAACTAGGTTGACACAAAGTTTCAACTAGTGAAAAAGGGGTATAGGTGACAATGACCATATGAACTGATCTCAAAGAGATTTGGAAGTACTATAAGAATCATGCCATGGATAGAGGATAGAGCCATGGTACCCATAGTTCAATATTAGGTTATTCTTATGATGGATAATCACATGATTCAATTGTAGTTAGTTTCCCCTAAAAAGAGGGAAGTGAATGTGGTTACAGGGGATGAGCTTAAGTTAGACAAATGATGATTGTGATCCCTATTTAATAATAAAAAGAATGCAAATGTGAAGCATTAAGAGGTTCAGGTTCTAGTTTATCTTTAAGAAAGGATAAATGATAAGCTCTAGATATATAATTATGGGTTATGATGTAGGGTCCAAGATAATTAAAAGTAAATTTTCCCCTTTTACTTTTCTCTATATTAGTTACATGTTGATTTTCCTTGAGAAAAAGATATCTAATATTGAATTATCAAAAATTTAGGTGTTTATTATAGGCACGTTTGATTCATTTTTGATAGACACAAAGATGGGAAAGGGAAGCCAAATGATGCTCATCAAGTAGCTCAAGTTGAGCTAAACATTCTTGACAATAGTCATTTACTAAAATAAGATCATGAAAAGATATATGAGGAGAAGGTATTTGGACTTCAAGAGGTAATATAGCCTCATCTTCAAACACAAGATAAAAAGGTGTAGCACCTATATGGGTTCATATTATAGTAATATATTCCCATAAGTCAAAATGGATGTGTAAGTGTCAATCTTGACCCAAGGCATTAACCATTTTAGTAAGTATGTTGTTAAGGGTTTTATTAGAGGCTTTAGCTTGTCCATTTGATTATGGGTGATAAGGTGATGAAAAGCTAAGTTTAATACCAAATATGTCATAAAGGGCCTAAACTTGTTTATTTTTGAAGGATTTACCATTGTTGGTTATGATCTTATGGGGAACAATGAAAAGGTAGATGATATGGTGGGTGATAAATTTGGTAATCTTTTCAGCTTTTATCAAGACAAGAGGAATAACCTCCACCCATTTGGTAAAATACTCATTCATGGTAATGATAAAATGATGTCATTGTGAAGAGTGGGGGTTTATTTCCATGATAAGGTCCATACCCTATTGTGAAAAGGGCCAAAAGTTCATAAAAACATGAAGACTATTATTAGGTGTGTGATGTAAATTAGCATGTTATTGATACTTGACACACTTTTTCATAAAATCACAATAGTCTTGGTTAAGGGTGGGTCAGTAATAACCTAGGCATAGGATGCACTTAGCCATAGTGAGTCCACTAAAGTGGCCCCCATAGATACCCTCATGTGTCTCTTTGATATTGTGAGAGGCTTTTAAACCATGAAGGAAATAAAATAATAAGCCATAAAAACCACATTTTTAAAGAATTCTTCCCATAATGGTGTAATGGGAGGTGTTCTGAATAAATTCTTGATAAGTATTCCTAGAGAGGCTAGAATTAAATATTCCAAGATGAAGTTAGTTTAAGTTTTATTGATGCCAAAGGTCAAGTAGAATCTCTTCCACACTAAATATGGTTAGAGTGTCTGATTTGGTGTAGGAAGGTTTGGTGAGGTGATGGATAATTCTTGATAGTTTAGAGTCTAAGGGTATTGATGGGATTTGAGAGGCAAGAGAAGCTATGGTATCAACAAAATTGTTGGTAGAGTATAGGGTGGTTTGAATATGGTAGTGCTTGAATGATGATAAAATCTCTATAACTAGTTGCCTATATAGCTACAAAATCTCATTCTTACACTGGTAAATGCCAGTGACTTCATTGACCACAAGTTGGGAGTCACTAAAGATATTGATTGTTCTAAATCCTAAGGCTAAGGTATTTTGGAGACCTATTACTAGGGATTCATACTTGGCCACATTATTGATAAATTCAAAGTCAAGTTTAAAATATAAAGGAAGTGGTTTACCATCAAGAGGGATAAAGATGATACTAACTCCCCCACCTCATTGACATTTGGAACCATCAAAAAACATGGTTATGTGATTGGTGAAATTCACTTGAGATAGACTTGTGATTGACTCATATATAAATTAAATAGGGGGAGGTTGGGTGTCTATTAGGGGTGAATCAGCCAATTATTTGTTAATGACTTGCCCCTTGATCAATTTTTACTAGAAAAACTCAAGGTCAAACTTAGCTAAAAACATAAGCCACTTAGCCATATGCTAGTTTTGGTATGGTTTGGAGTGCATGTACTTGAGTGGGTTGGTATTACTTAAGAAAAACAAATTGTGGTTAAGAAGTTTGTGGAAAATTTTGGTAGCAATGAAGACTAGAGCTAAACATAGTTAATCGATGTGTGTACTAACTCTCATACTCAACAAGTGTCTAGCTAATGTAATAGATAGCTTGTTGTTTGTATTGCTCATCCCAATGGGCAAGCATTTCCCCAAATAAATGGTCAATGGTAGAGATATAAAGGTAGAAAGGTTGGTCATCCTTAGGAGGTATGAGGATAGGTGGAGATATAAGGTACTCTTTGAGTGCATCAAATTCCTTTTGAAAATCAATATTCCACTTAAAAGAGATGTCTATTTTCAAGAGGTGGTGGAAGGGTTAACATGAATAAAAGAGCTAGGAGATAAAATGGTGAATGGATTGGAGCTTCCCCTACAAACTATAGAGTTTCTTAAGATTGGTTGGAGGTAGTATCTCAAGGATAACTTTGATTTTAGCCAAGTCAACTTTGATTCCTTAAAGGGAAATGATGAAGCCTAGAATTTTTCTTGAAAAGAATCCAAAAAGAAATTTTTTTGGATTGAGGTGGACATGAGAATGGATAATTTTCTCAAATATAATCTTGAGAATGGTTAAGTGGTCTTTGTGAAATTTAGACTTATCGAGAAGGTCATCCACATAGTCTTCAATAATTGTATGGATAAGGTCATGGAAAATATAGGTCATGGCACATTGGTATGTTGCACCAACATTCTTAAGACTTAAGGGCATGACTATATAACAAATATTACCATATGGGGTGATAAAATAAATTTTGTGTTGATATTTATGGGTAATCAAAATTTGTTAATAACCCAAGAATCCATCCATGAGTGACATCTTGTGGCCTGCTATGAGATCAACAAGTTGGTTGATGCTAGGTAGAGAAAAGTCATCCTTTGGGAAGGTGAGGTTGAGGTCATGAAATACAACATAAATATGTAGTCCCCTTATGAATTTATTTATAGGCACAATGTTTAAAACCCACTAAGGATAATCAATGGGTTGAATGAATTTGATAGAAAGGAGGAATTAGAATGCTTTTTTGACAAGGAGAGCTATGTGAGAATGCATTTGATAGATTTTTTATCTAATAGGCTTAGAGTTATAATTATTCATAATTTTTTGGGTGGAGATGGTTGGGTCAATACCAAGCATGCTAGCATATGACTAGGTGAATGCAATCTATAGTCCTAGAAGAAGGTAGAGAAGTTATGTAGTTCCTCAGGGGTGAGAGTTTGGCCTAGTTTGATAACATGGAGGTTATTCAGAGTGCCTATGTCAATATATATGGTGGGTTCATTCAACATGGTTGACGTCTCTAGAGGTAAGGATTTGTAGATGGAAGAATTATTTTCACCAAGGTAGGTTAGAATGGAATCATAATCTTGACACTAGATAGTGTGAATGGTAGGAGAGTCTTCTCCTACCGGTTTAGGATGGACTAGAGGGATGGATACATGTGCCCCTTCATTTTTATAATTTACGGGTCTAAGGGTAATCATGTTGACAAAAAATAATTTAGGTAGGATGATGTCCAAATCCTCACCCATAGGTGTAGGGGGGTACTGGTGAGGAAGGGGTCTCTTCCTCAACAATGATAAGGGTAGTTTGTTTGGCTTTCTTCTTATTTGGTAGAATGAAGCTAAGGTTGTGTTTATTGTGAGGATTTTGAGTCTCAATTGAGATAAATGTGTGAGTTCAATGCTCATATTTTGCTAATTTGAATCCTTTCTAGGCACACTTATGGAGGTATACTTTGGCAAAGTCTAGGTTATCCAAGTAAGAGAATATGGAGGTGAATTGTTGAGGTGAGAGGGGATAGAAACAATGCTAAGGGGCTTGTAAATTACCCCATAGATAAAGTGGGTTTGATAGTTTAGAGGCCCCAAGGGAGTGATGGCTCTAATGTTGGGGTCATAACCTAGTTAGTGGTTGAGCTTTCTATATTCTTGGGGAGTTTGGAAGGTGTTAAGGGTGAGGAGGTGGTATTCTCCAAGGGTAAGGCATTAAAAGGTGGGTTGTAAAGGATTAGTGGTGGGTATCTAGTCCACATAGATAGATGAATTGGTAGATGCCTTAGTGGAATGGGAAGCAATGGCTTCAGCTTCTATGGGTGAGGGCTTGGTGGTGGTTATTTGTGGTGTATTGGATGGATGTAAGATAATGTCATTAGGTTGATAGGTCATATTGCATGCTAAAAAAAGGCTAGGGTCAGATTTTATTGTAACAAATTGACCTTCATATTCAAACTTGAAATAATTATGGAGGATAGAAGGTACACAACCCATGGCCCAAATCTAATATCTCCCTAGTAAAACATTATTCTAGAATTCACCCTCAACTATATAAAAGAGTTTAGGGAATGTGCAAGGTCTCAGATGAATTTGAAGATCAATAGCTCCCAAGGTAGTATTCATAGTGTCATTAAAGAATCTAAGGATTACTATAGTTTTAAACATTACATTATCTGATAGCTTGAGTTGCTCATATACATGGGAAGAGATGATGTTGATACTGGCTCCCCCATCCATCATAACCTATTTGATGTGGGTTTGGTTGATGTGGGTTGTAATAAAAAGAGGGGGATTTGAGTCCTTAGGATGGATATAAGGTATATTATAGTCCTTGAAGGTGACATGGGTGGATAGCTAGAGAGTGCCTATGAAGGCCTCTATAGGTTGGGAGTCTCCTAGTCTAACCTCAATAGCTTGCATAGACTCTATCATGGCCTAAAAATGGTGGAGTGAGGTGGAAATGAGTTCATAAAGGATCATCTTAGCTAGGGAATGGTGAATTTCTTTAGTAATGACCCTCTTTATGGATTCAGTGGGGTTAGCCTTTGAGGTGTCCAAGATGGTAACTTTAAGCTTAGCTATAGACATAGAGGTTTGGATTTGGTTTGGTTTAGGGTGAGTTGGTGGGTATGCTCATGAAATGGACACTTTAGCCTTCCCTTTATCCTTTTTTTTGATTGTGTGACCACATTAATGGTATGGATAGAGGGGAAAGGTATGATGGGAGAGTGGGGGCTTAGGAATGTGCTGGTGACTAATTATTGGGTGTATCAGTGGGGGAATGGATAGAAAGTCATCTACTAAAATATCATCCTTATCATAGAGTTGGTGGATAGTGGCTTGGAGAGCTTTGAAATTATTTGTGTCATGCCTAGGTGTCCTATGCTAAGAGCATATTTGAGGATCATTATACTAGGCTAGCTTCAAATTGGGCAGATTTAAAGGTATGATAGGAGGTAATATGAGGTAGGAGGTCTGAAAAAATCTTTAAATAATAGTTTTATAAGATTTAGCTAGAGGTAAGAAATTTTAGGGATCATGGTTTGGGTTGGTAAGATGGGCATGTTGGTGGCAATAGGTTTTGTGAGAGATGGTTTGGGTAACGTGGTGTTTCTAGTTGATGGCTTTGGTCTGGGTATGTTGGTAGTTGGGGTGGCTGAGTTTGATGGTTTGACTATTGATAATTTGGGAAGGATAGGTTCATTTGATAATAATTAGGCTAGTGTAATCAATGGTAGTAGGTGAAATATGTTAAATGAGGGTTACTTTTTAATCAAAGTAGAAGGCTGAGGCCCTAAGATATAGGGAAACTTATAGGGAGGTAGAGTCTTAGTCATGTGGATCTTCAATGTTTTTGTCCCCTTGGTTGGTGTGGGTCAAGACTTGAGTGTAGGCTTGGATGAGGTTAAGTCTACTTTCAAGAATGCGTGAACAAAACTTTGAGTAAAGAAGACACCAAGAGTTTTGAAAGGTTTGGTTGGTGATGTGGTAGCTATTTTGGTTGACTAAAAAGGTGAAGGGTTGGTAGAAGTTTGGATTGGTTTAAGAGGCTATATAGAGATGATAAATTAGTTAGTTAGAGGTGTGCTAGAAGGTTTAGGTTGGTTGATGTAGGGAAGCCATAATTTTTATCATAAATTAGTTTGATCCATGCCTAGTTTTGTAGTCATACCTAAATTTTAAATGAGTTTGGAAAAAGGTTTATATACTAGTCTCAACTTCCTAGGTAGTAGGTGCTGAGGAGACACCTATGGCTTGAGGAGGAGGGCTAATAGCCTTGCTAATTTTATTAAGTAAGGGAGGTATGTTTAGGCTAGGTGGCTACTCAATGAAGGATGTTTTTGAAAAATTTGCTCTACTGGGCACGAAGTCTATAGTTGTGGCTTAGTATGTAGTTAGGGGAGATGGTGGGATAAGAAGGGTTTTTTTTAGGTTGGCTATACAAAGGGGTGATTAATGATTCCAAAGATTATATGAATAAAGGTAAGGAAAAATGAACCTCCTAATTTTGGGCCTTTGAAGGAAGGGAAAGTGACTCTGCCACGTTGATAGATGAAGTGGGGGAAAATCAGGTAGATTGGATGATAGGCATATCAAGGATGATATTAACTATGTGGGCATCATGAGAATATTTATCTTGTGAGTCCATAACTTTGATAGGGTCATGATTGGGAAAAATTTTCTTGAATATGTCAAGAGCTTAACTTTAAGGGGCATTACGATTATCCAACATGAGTTCCCCTTTATCGATAAGACTCTGAACAACATTGTTGAAATTATTACATTAGCTAACATAATGTATAATTACCTAATTAAAATCATAGATGTAATTCGCATTATACCAAATAGGTGCTGAATGAGAAGAATCAAACTATTGGGGAGGTTTAATGGGTGGAAGTTGTATAAGGTTAGCTTTAATTAGCTTCTCTAGAACCGAGATTTAAGATTCTTCAAGTGGAGTGAATTATTTTTGGTTGCTTTGGTTTGGGTTCCTTATGTTTTCATTAGAGGTAATGGGATAATTTTGTTGATTGACATTGGGTGGAGGGGTAGTTTTAAGGATGATGGCATTCATGGTTCCCCTGGTCTTTTTTTTGGTATTGGCTTAGATGCTTGGTTTGGAGTAGGAGGTTTCATTGGTCTTGAAGGTAGAGTTCTTGTTTCATAACTTTAGTTTACCCTCATCCATCACTCAGTTTTCTAACTTATGTGCCATGGTAAAAGCTTAATCAAAAGTTTAATAGCTTTGGACATGCAATGTAGAAGAGATATGTTTGGTGAAAGCTTGAGAAAAAGTTCTATAAGTTCAGTTTAAGGCAAAGAAAATCAAATTTGATTGATTAAGCTTCTCCAATGATTGAAAAAATTAGTAATGGACTCATCATCAAATTGATTGATAAAATAAAGGTCAGTGATAGAGACCTTCTTGGAAATGTAAATGGACAAGTGATTTAAGAATAGTTGTGATAGTTGGGTGAAAGAAAAGATGGAATGCTTGGTAAGAGAACTATACCAGTCGAGTTCTAGGCCAAATAAAGACCTGGGGAAGGTTCAAAGGAAAAGGGAATCATTGTAGGAAATCATGTAACATGCATGCCTAAAAACCCTAAGGTGTTGTTGGGGGTCCTCCTTGCTTTGAAATTTGGTGAATTTTGGAAGCTCCCATTGAGGAGGGTAAGGTGTGATGGGGACATAAGGATGAATAGGTTTGTTACAAATTTGATCATAGGATAAGATGTTATGAGACATTTAAATGGATGACTTAAGGTTGGTCATCTTTCCCATGAGCATCTTCATTAAGTTGGTTTGAGGTGGTGTACCAAAAGGATTGTAAGATGGAGATTGGGTAGCATACTGGTAATTATTTAGTAGTTGAGAGGTTACCACATATTGGAATATAGATGCCAGAGGTTGGGTAGGGTAGGTTGATGATGGTGGTTGGGTAGTGGGTACACACCCTTTTGGGTTAGGGATTTATCATATATTGGGTGCAATGGGTAACTACTAAGAATTCCCTATGAGCTAGGCATGGGTGATAGTTGGGTTGGTGATAAGAGGTGAGGTAGTGACCTTTATGTTAATGGGTGGTGAATTACAAGGGATAAATACCCCTAAGCTTGGTAAAAGGGTATTGACTAATGGATTAGGTTTGATAGAGGGGAAGTTGGTAGTGCTAGTGGTGGGTGTTCTAAAACAAGTGGATTATGATGGGTTAATGGTTGGTTTATCCCCAAAGTAGAAGAGTCACTGCTAGGGGTAGAAGGTGTAAGGGTAGCAGTTGGTTGGATAAGTTGGTTTCCATTTATGTAATCAAATGGGTTAGTAGACAAATATTCTTGGGTGGTGATCACATCAATAGGAATACCCTTCAAAAATTGGGATGGCATGCCATAAGGAGGATCCTGAGGTGGAGTTGAAATTGGGATATGGTGAGGGGAGGTGTTAAGATAGTGCTAAAGGTTAACTGGATTATTGTCTTAAAAAGTGGTAAAATCCATGTCCCCTTAGGGAAATACCTAAGAAAAAGTAGGGATTCCCAATGGATGAGGTGAATCTTCTACCTTGGAGATGTACTCTATAGATGAGGAGGTAGAAGAGGTTGATTTAAGTGTCATGTTCTGCTCTGCTAGATCTCTTCACTACTGGTGAGTGAGAACCATATAAGAAAAAGGGGAGAGAAAAAAAAAAAAAACTCATCACTCAAACAAGAACTAGACAAGAAAATGATCAAAGAAATCAAGGCACACACTATGAAGTACATTTAAGCCTAGAGGTTAGTTGTAATCTTTCTTTTGGCTTATGCCTTAGTTGATGAGAATGTGTGATAGAAATTGGGTTGTAAATTAGGTACTATAAAAATAGTCTATGGTTGGTTTCAAGTTATTTAGGTGCTCAAAATTATTGGTATTGGAATCAATACATGGCTTGGTATTGGGGCCTATCCCCTCACTTCATGTTTATATAGAAATAATAGTATTAAGTGCTTAGCCAATATATATTCATATCCAAATTTTATACTCAATTAGAGAACTAAGTTGGTTTTACCCTTGGTAATTACCTCAAAGTAGGATTTTAAGGAATGGGTAAGATGATCGCTAGGTGATGAAATCCTAATCGGGCCTTGTCTCAAATTTTTTTGATGTTTGATTGATGAAAGTGGTATGGCTAGTGTGTGCAACAAAAAATGGTGCTATGATAAGATTATTGTGCTTTAATTCAAAGTGAAATAATTATAAAATCAAGTAATGGATTAAATTTATTTGAAATCCAAAAGAAATTTCAATTTCAATTATGAGAATAGATAGAAGAGATAAGTGAATACAAATGAAAAGAAAACATGAGTAAAGACTCTAGGTCCCACAGGGTATGGCAGGATGTTTCATGTAAATTTTTGATTATGTTTTGAAGGAAGGAGAGAAATTAAACTTGATACAGGTGTGGTTAAAAAACATATTTGGTTATGCATGTATTGAATTATAATATTGTGAATATATCCTCTTTGGCTTGGGAGGAAGACCTACAAATAAGAAAACACTAAAGCAAACATGTTCATTACATAGATAGTTGGGTGGATTGCCTAGTGATATCTAGATCTTGGAAGCAAGGGATTCCTTAGGGATATCAATCCACACATTCTAAACAATAAAGTTCAAATAAATTAAAATAAGGTACTTGAATCAATAAAAAAATATTACTAAAACCAAACACAAGAATGTTTTCTAAGAAAATAGATTATAAATGATCAAATTAGTGATAAACTAATTAATACTAGTGCTAAGGGGTTGGGTCATTATTTATAAAATATAAAATAGGTCTATGAGTGGTCAAACACATTAAAATTTGGATTTTATTTTGTGTAGGTGGGTGAAAATAGGTTGTTGGTTTTTGGTGCCATAGGTGACCATCGGTAGTTGGGTCTGACTGTTGGTGATTGACTATAAAATTATAGGTTTGATAAATAGATAAATGATGGGATCCCATAGATGGATTCCAAGAGTTGGGAAAGGGTTAGATTGATTACAAAATGGAATTAAAGTATGTGATTATTGACAAAAAAAATACTTGTCTTACCAGAAGTTAGTTCAGTGGGTGGTTGATGTAGTTAGCCTATTGGTGGAATCTAGCTTGATTCTAATAGAGTAAAAGTACTTGATAGCTTGTTTGAGATGTGACAACAAGTAAACTCCCAATAGGATGGTTGATAATTCCTAATAATTCTAATGATGTTGATTGACCTTCTTGACCTATAAAAGAAAACTCCTAAATGCTTGAGCTCTTGATAATTATTATAAATGGATTTAACCTCCCAAACCTCTTTCTCTTATAGGTACAAGCAAGAGGTGGAAGTGAAGGTGTAACTGGGAAATATTAATATAATTCATCCATAAAAAGACTTGAAACTAGAATTCGACAAGTTATTTTTAGAAAATCAATGTGAATGGTTTGCATGTTATTTTTTAAGAGGTGGATCCTGACCGTCGATGATCAGGTTCCACAAGAAAAGGGTCTTGAAGGTCAAGTTAGTTAAACTTGGTCAAACTAAGTAAAAATGGGTTTGGTAAGGCCAAATAGGTGTAGGTTGGTCTTAAAGGGGACCTAGGTGGTTCCAAAGTTATTTTCAATATTCAAAATCATAGGTGTGAAGATTTTTTGGTGTCTATAATGTGTTACAATTTACTTATTTTCACTCAAGAGTGCTTAATTATTTCATTCTCCATTTCTAATTGATAAAAAATGTTTGACTCTATTTTACTTGGAGTATTTTTAAATGGGAGATAGGTGATAATTTTTTTATATCAAATAAATGAAACATTATGATGGTATACATTAAAAATATGTATTTGGTTATAGACAAATACAAACATGTAGATAGAAAAAAATATATATTGTTCATGGATGAGAAAACATGATTCAATTTCAACATACAAGATGCCCTTTTATTTAGATTGCCTTCAAGTTGTAAATTTTATGTCACACTACATTCCAATAGAAAAATATTCAAACAATTATGTGCATGGTTAGATCATGTGGACCCGCACACATATATGCATTTATCTTTGGAGCCATACCAGAAAATTAATAGTGATTTTGATTGAGTTTCTTTGCTTTAAGGTAACCTATAATAAATAAAATAAATTTAACTAATTTATATTTTGTTGTTTTATATTTTATTTACTTTGTAAAGATATTTCTTTGTTTTTTATTTATTACAATAGCCTATACAAATAAGTGACTTAGTATAGAATTTATTATAACTTATCAATCATCATATTATTGAATGAATTATGTATGATGTTACTTTGTGTAAAGGATTTCATAAATTTAAGGCAAACAGTAGATACATTACAATTATTATGATATTTAAATTGATACTTGGATTTTATTTCATGAATTACTTGTACCAATCATGACATTTATATTGTATGACATGTGATGAATTAACCACATTAAATATTACATGGATGTTTATGATTTTTTTTGTGCACTTATATTTTTATTGATTTGTCCACACTAAATGTTACATGGATATTTGTGTTTAAATTTTTAAATCACCAATGAACAAAGAATTTGAGATGATTTATTTAGGATTATTGATTTATTTTATTGACATTGAGGTTAAATAGATTGATTATAGTATTTTAATATCTTAAGCCAAGTATACAAATGGAATTTTAGAGATATTTAGAATGTTTAATAACACTAACATCAATAGATGTGGAAAAAAGCCTTGATTTAAGAAAACAATATTGTAGTGTGTTGATATTTTTAGTGAGGAATTATCAAAAGAATGTATTTAATGTCTAAGAGATAATTTGGGTGTCACAAATGGGGAATAAATGATATCTCCAGAGTGTTTATCCATGCATATATATACTATATATAGTCAACTTTAGACTCGCACAACTATATCCAAACTATATAAAAGTACCTCAAAACCCACAAAATCATATCTAGACTATATACATGATGTTCCTAACTCACATAGCTAACTTTAGACTATATACAGACAACTCCAGATTATATACACAAGAAACCCCAAAAATTATTTATAAGCGGAGAAAGGTTTTAAAAAACATGTTAACAATGTTAATATTAATAGAGGAAGTTCCATATTATATTTACAACTCCTAACTCCTTTAATATAAGGATAAAATAATATAGTGAAGTACAAGAAGAACACAATAGAACTAAATAACCCAGAACATAGTATGGATATTTAGAGAATATAATATTAGAAACTAAAGTTGTGAATTTTTTTTTGAATAGTCTATGTTTGTAACAAATAGTATATATAAATATAAATATATATTTTCCTTGTGTGTTATACTTATTATGTTGTAATTATTTGTGATTTTATCGTATAATAGTATTTTAAGGTGAATTTAAGTTGTGATAACTTTTACATGGATGTTTCATTATAATATTTTTCTTTCATTTATACATATTTAATAAAATATGTATATAGAATTATCCCATGCTTTGAAAAAATACATTGAATTGATCCAAAAAATAAAAAAATTGGTAGGAATTAATCAAAATAAAATATAATTTATCATCATGCTTTGAAATAAAAAATTGAATTGATTCACTATAGTTAAACTCAATAAAAAGGTTGTTTAATGCTAGATTATAATAACCTTAATACTGGAATATGAAAAATATGATATTTAGTACCAAAAATTTTTAAATTAGAATCTCATATTATAAATATAGAATTATGATATTTGATACTATAAAATACAACAAAATTAGTTTTGGGTTTTAATGTTAACTATAATATGTATAAAAACACATGAAAAAATATATCAATCTAGCTGATACAATATGTGAAAACATAGAATGGATTTAGGCTAGTTTATTTTGTTTTCAAATAGGAAGGAAGCTATACCAATTTGGCCAATAAATATGGATAAAGGATATAAGGTTGGAATAGGTTTCACATTAGGTTTACCAAAGTGTATGCATAGGCGAGGATTGAATTGAAAAAATCCTATTTCAATAGACTCCCACTCAAATAAATATGATAAAACATATCCCATGATACTTATTTAGTTTAGGTAATGACCAAGGAAATTCAAAAATCTAGTAGAGGGTTTCCTATGTAAGTAAAGGAAATAATATAGGATTAGAGATAGTTACCTTGATGTGGACTCATGAAGCATCAATCTCCCCTTGGTTCAAGTGGGGATTTTAAATGTATTATTTTTTTTTTATTATTAAAATTTGAAAATAAGACCTAAAATCCTTATTTGGGGACTCCAAAAACTATGACACCTCCTTAGCTCAACTCCTTTTATTGAGTTTCAAATATTATGACAAGACAATCTTCAAACTCCTCCAAATATGACCTATGGTGGAAATGTGAGTTAAAATAGAGTGAATAAAGTGTAATGATTATGTTTGAATGAAATATGACCACTCTATATACTGATCCAATACCCAAAACCAATTCTAAATTCTAAGATGACAATACCAGCCATGTAGATATAATTGAAAGATGTCAGCTAACATATGATGTTATCATCTAGGATGATACAATAAATTATTAAAAATATATACTCATAAATATATCAAGACATCCAATATAATACATGAAGGGAAAAATCACTAAAAATATGTTATTGGCTTGGTAGATGTAAGATATAAGGTAAATTGGTAAAATTGGATAAAAATAAGGTGGAAGGAGGTACATGGAAAGAGAATTTGAAGAAGATAAGATAATTATAATACTAATGTAATCATTATATAGTATATACATCTCCTAAAAATCACCATGAGCCTACCCACCCCTTTCTTGATGCAACCTTTAAGGCATGCACTTAGGGATATCAATGCTTGAAAATTAATTATAAGAGAAAGTGTTGGTAAAATTTTAAATTATTAACTTTTATGTGTATATAGTAATGCCAATTACATAGAGTGTCACTACACTAAAACATAAATTAGATGTAAAATATCTAATCACACTTATATATATATATATATATATATATATATATATATATATATATATATATATATATATATATATATATATATATATATATATATATATATATATATATATATATATATATAGTTTGCATGATCGAATTAAAATGAAGAATATGCATGCCCCAATCATGACCATGAGCTCCTCATAGATTATAATTTAAATGAATAATTTTATTTTTAAATTATAACTCTTATCTTTGAAATTTCATGAGCATGAATTATGTCCCCTAAATATTATTCCAAGTGATATGTATTATGATTCTTTTATATGATTAATTGTAACTCTATATTCAATATGTGACCTTAATGTTATAAATGGTTTGCATATTTTTATGCCTATGCATTCAAGTGTGTATAAATTTTTACTTTGATTTTTCTAAAATTTATCCCTAACTATGTCATTTTCACCCATAACATGCATCAATGTGATAATATATATCATGTGTTTGATTTTTAAATTAATATGAGTCTTTGAAATCAATACTTTGTTTGTAGAATCTGATTTTGCATTATTCAAAAAATTTAAAACCTAAAGTATGTTATCTTTGTAATATTTACTCTATCCCAAATATGAATTTTATTTATTCATGGAGACTTGGATGTCTAATACAATCCTGATATGATTCCTCCATTTTAAGATGAGGGATGTACCATATAATTCACTCATATCAAAAGAAAAGTTAACTATATCATTTTTTTATTTTATAGGGTAAATAAACTAGTTTTACAAGGATCCAGGAACCACAAAATATTATGCAAAAAGAGAAACATGACAATCCATGGCCAAATAGTAAAAACAACAAAAACTAACTATAGCATATCGAAAGCAAGAAAAAAAAACAACATAAAAGTTTAAGAGGGGGGCCTTTGGTGCTTCTTCATCCTCCTTGGGTGTCTTCTCTAGGATATTACCCTTTAAATTTAAGATATTTTCCCTCAATAAATTTATAGGTCCTTTTATTTCATCACCTAGAAGAATCATGCATGGCCTCTTTTGCCATTGAACATATAGGGTTGTCTTCTTAATAGAGGCCAATTTGGGGGAATCTGGTACGGGAAGAGGGGAGGGTTCCATGAATTTTAAAAAATATTTGATAAGGGTCTGATTAAGCTTAGTATAATAGATGAATGACTACATAATCAGATCAACTTACCTATGTAGGGCATTCCATTCATGTATAAGGTTGGCAAGGGTCAGCCTAGCCTCCTGCACCTTGTTATTAAAAATATGTAGTTATTATTTGTTATTTTTTTATCTCCTTAGATATAATAAATTTAACATTTTGATAATCCTCCTAAGAATCTACCTCATCTAGGAAGACTATCTTGGGTTTGGGGATAAATATCTTGAGAGGAAGGTCTTCGATAGAGGTATTTGAAAGACTAGTCTGGGGGGTACTCATAAATGGGTGGTAAGACCTTGAGGTGGGTTTTTCCTTTGGGAAGTCATATTGAGGGTCCTCCTCAATGGAGGATCCCCTCAGGGGACCTTACTCCCTTTCAAAGTTTGGCCATGCTTGGCAAGCAATAGAAAAAATTGTTAGTGAAGGATGGGGTTGGACTCATTGACTTTATGAGCCAAGGCAATACATTGTAATGACTTAAGTGGGTAGAATGGTAGGTTGATATTGTATCCTATAAAGTGATTTAATAATAAAAAATGATGAGAAAATATTAGGGTATATTTACCCTCTAAGTTCATGTATCTCATTATTTGAAGACATAGTTTTGGCCAATGTCACGATAGGTCCACCTAGGAGAAACCCTTCTTAACGGTCTTCATGGATGTATTAATTTAATATAATCATAAAATATTATGGAAATATGTGGAGATTATGTTATCATATAAATGTAATTGTACTTGAAGCATGTATGTAACATACTAACATGAAATGAACATGTTTCATGTATAAGTATATGTAGTAAAGATGCATGCAATATAGTAATAATATATATAGTATACTACATAGTAAAAATGAATGATATGTAATACAACACCAATAATCAAGATAAAAAATAATAAAAAGCATGACCCATAATGTTATTTAATTCCAAATAATGTCATCTTAGAAGGCCAATTGATGTATACAATATACATGAATATGTCTCCAGAAATAATGCCAATGGCTCCATCGAAAAGACATTAAGATCAAATTCAAGGGTCATGTTTAAATGTATCACAAAACATGGGGTCATGGTCCTAAAGCAAATGATATTTTTTGTGAATTTTGGGAACTATTTGATAGGGGTCTGATTAATCTTAGTGGATTGTATGAAGGACTGCATAGTCAAATCAACCTACCTATGTAGGGTGTTTCACTCTTGTATAAGGTTGGTAAGGGTCAACCCAAATTCTTGAAACTTGTTATTAAAATTCTCCAGTTGTTCCTTATTATTTTTAACTCCTTAAAATAAATTTACCCTTTCAGGTATCCTCTTCAGAGTTCATTTGTCTAGGAAGACTGGCTTGGGTTTAGGGGTAAAGATCTTGAGAAGAAGGTCTTTGATAGAGGTTCATGAAATAATAGCTTGGAGGATGGTCACAGATGGGTAGTAAGACCCTGAGGTGGGTTCCTCCTTTAGGGAGTCCTCTTGAGAGTCCTCCTCAGTGAAGGATCCCCTTGGGGGACCACCCTCCCTTGCAAATTTTTTCCATGCTTGATAAGCATCAAAATAAACCCCTAGTGAAGCATGGGGTTGGACTCATTGACTTTATGAGCCAAGGTAGTACATTCCAATGGCATAATTAGGTAGAATGGTAGGATAATATTTTAGCCTAGAAAGTGATTTAATAACAAAAAATTATGAGAAGATATTAGGGTATATTTACCCTTTAAGGTCATGTATCTCATTACTTGAAGACATATTTCCAACTAATGTCATGAAAGGTCTACCTAGGGGTAACCCTTATTATCGGTCTTCACAAACTCATTTGTTCAATATAATCATAAAATATTATGTCAATATGCGGAGATTATGTTATCATATAAATATAATTGTCCTTGAAAAATATATGTATAAAAAAGGCATGAAATATAGTAATAATATCTATAGTAGACTACATAGTAAAAATAAATGATATATAATACAAAGCCAATAATCAAGCTCAAAAATAATAAAAATCACAACCCATAGTGCTATGCAATTCCAAATAATGTCACACAATAAGGCCAAGTGATGCATACAATATACATGAATATGTCTCCCAAAATAATGCCAATGGTTCGATCTAAAAGACATTAAGATCAAATTCAAGGGTCATGTTTAAATGTTGCACAAAATATAGGGTCAAGGGCTTCAAGTAAATGGTATGTGAAAATCTCACATATACAAAACATAAGTATGATAAAGATTCAATAAATTTTCACACAAGGGCCAAGCATTACACATAATAACCAAACAATGTCAGCATGTCTTAAAAAGGTAATAACATCAATGGTGTACAAAAAAAATGAAAACTAGTCTATACCATCCATTTGTATCAACTTCATATCATAGAAAATTAGCATATCTATATATAAAAATGGAAAATATGATCAAATATCAAGACATATATAATATATGTAGCTTAACATGGTATAAATGTCATAGAAAGATATAAATTACTATAATTTAACCTGTAAAATTAGATGACCCCAACATACACATGACCATAGGTAGAGGGAAATCCAATATCAAAGATTCAACGTATAATGTATGTCCTACATCACACTTATATACCTCATGAAATGCATGTGTGTTTGAAAACTAATATGTTATCTACCAAAAATATGTGATAAATAACATATGTAAAAATGTAACTAACATATCATGTCATGTTCAAGTTATGATTTTTTTGAAATATTTTAATTTTTTTTTTGTAGTATTTGATTATTTTAACAATGTTTTTGAGATTTTTTTAATTTTCTTTATTTTTATTTTTATCAGTTTTGTGATATTTTTGAAAGGAAACTAGCCTATGATATTATCAATGAGAGGAACCTATACGTTCTTAGATCATAGTTGTTGAAGATGAATTTTCAAGAATGAAAAGTGCTACATGTATATGAATTTGAATCTAAAAAGACATTAGGTGTTGTCATGTAACTATTTTGATCACTGATTATAGAATATTTTGCATGGTGTATAACTTGATAAGGTACATGACTTTGTCGAGTCTACAATATAGTAGGATAAGGTATCTTTTCCTATGTTCATTATGGAACACATTAAACTATCTAAATTATTACCTTAGGATACACTATATAATATTTATATTTATCTGAACCTTGAGTAATTCTTTAATATAAAATTTATGTATGGGTGTGTTTTATCCAAATTTTGATCAAAACTAAATTAAATAAGAATATTTTTCTACATATATAGGTGTAAAAAAGGAAATATTAGGATGATAAATATATACAATATTTAACTCTTCTAATTTTGAAATATTGCTAAGTATGGAAAGTTGTTATTTGGGGAAAGTAATAAGAAGGAATATAATTAGCTCTCACATCAATATTTATTGACTATTATGAATATTTGAATGTGAAAATCAAATAATATATGACTATTTAGGCTCACTATCAAGATAAGAAACAAAAAACTTAATCTAGACATTTTGTTATAAGTGGATAATGGTGGAGTGTGCTCTAGTTTGTTGACCATAGAAATATCTCAGTTAAATATGACAGATATAAAATATAAAAATATAGAGAAAGTATAAATTTATAAATGATAGATTAGATTCAAAACTATAAAATGTTTATATATAGGTCCACTATCTACAAATGCACCCAAATTTATTGACCATTGACATGTCTGAGTTAAATGAGGATAAAATTGATCTATGCACCTATTTCACTTTTAAATGATGAGGAATATGAGATATTAAATTTATTATTTTGCCTCAAAAAATTTTGTGTTCTCTTTCCTTTAAAACCTTTAGGTTACTTTGATATCTTTAAAAAATAAAAGAAAAATAGGTAAGTGTACTAAGAAGAGATGATTTCAATCAACCCCATGATGATTGACCATTACCTACATATCTAATACTTGAAGGATGGAAATCAATCCCTCATAGTTCTCCCAGCTAGAGTGAATTTTAAATTATGATCCTTTTCCTATGTGTATGTAGATATAATATGGATCAAATACTTAAGAATTATAGATATTTACTTGGATTATGACTAATCCTTATGAATCTTGTAATATTTAGGCATAATAGTGTATATTTTCTCAAGACACATAACTGTAAATGATTTTATTGAGTTAATATAAAGTGGGGATATTGAATGACTTTTGACATGTAATTATAGAGGAATGTTTTGAAATCATCCTTTAGATGAACTCATGAAACATGTAAGAAGACCCTAAATATTGATTTAAATTTTGGAAACTAGTTATTATTTGGCATGGGATGTGACAAAACTAAGTGGATAGTGGTGCATTGTACCCCTATCTTCCTGGCATGGACTTGTTCAAAAAATTAAGGGACTTGTGTCTTAAGATGGAGATAGTATGATGTTGATTCTTAGAACTTTGAGAATTTATAATTAAAGGTTATATGTAGTGATATTGAAAATAAAGGGTTGATCTCACATATAGATGAATGGATTATAGGTGAATAAGAGTCATATTATAGTGCATAACTCACATGGTTTTAAATGTGTTAGGAATTAACATTGCTAAATACTTGTGACCACATTTATATGTCCATATTTCCTTCATTTTTATTCTAGAATTGAAATTTATAGATTACATGAGTAGGAGTGAAACCTGAATGTGTAAATCACACTTTGTCTTTGATAAAAAAAAAGTCAATTATGAAGTTAGCTTTTATTTATCCAACACTGGAATAACTCATGAAGTATTAATTTTGTTCATTCAATATTTTAAAAATATTAACTTTTAACATATAAAAATTAAAAAGATATAAATTAATAATTACACATTTATGTAGGTGAAACCAAATTTCCTTAGATATTCATGGGCTAGGATGACCTATTATTAACCTCTTCCTCTCAATAGACTAGGAGTTGAATAAGGTCAATCAAATAGAGTTTGTGATACTTTGAAAATCTAATAAGGAAATAATGAAATTCATATATCTATAAGAGGGAAACCTATAATGAAAATTTCATGAGGAAAGGGTTCCAAATCCTAATCCTATGACACAAGGACATAGATATCAGTAGACCTCAACAAAGGCTAAATGGTCGTAAACTTTGTTTAAACTAAAGGATAGGTTAGAATGATTATAAATGTGTAAGGTGTAATGGTCAATCAAATGGGGTTGTAAGCAACCTAAACTAATTTAATGAAACTATAATAAATCCTATGGCTAAACCATCTTATTTATTATATATAAAATCTAAACAAGGATACACATACATTCATCTATAAAATAACAAGTAATATATAATTTACTCAGTAGCTAACGGAAAGAGTACTATTTCTCTTAATTTTAGTTAATTTTATATTTAAATAATAATTAAGAAACTAATAATAAGGGTGTGGTAAAAGAACTTATTCTTTTTTTCATGTGTGATCTGGATGATTGTGAATATATCCTCTTTTCTTGGGAAGAATGACTTGTAGATAAGAAAGCACTAATGCAAAAGGGTTATTAGATGGGTAGCAAGGCGGATTGCCTAGCATGAGCTAGATCAAAGAAGCATGATCTCATTAGGAGGATGCAAATCTACACTCTTAAAATATTTAAGTTGAAATAAATAGAAATGAAGTACTTGCATCGAATGATAGAAAAGACTAAAAGATAATACAAGAAGAAATAAATGCTCGATAAATAAAATAGACTAGTTATAGAAAATAATAGGTCAATACTAATGCTAAGTAGGTAGGTTGGGTTTGGAAAATAATTGGAGTCTTTAGAGGATAAATGGGTGGAAATAACTTGTTATTTCCTACCATAGTGACCATCAGTAGTTAGGATGACCATCAACAATTAAGGTGACTATCGATGGTTAGATGACCATCAGTAGTTGAAGGTGAGCATTGGTGGTTAGGGTGACCATTGATGGTTGTTGTGGATTTTAAGTATGTTTAGAAAAGAGTCTAGTTCAGGTTGTAAAAAGTGTTATTAAGTGGTTTGGAGTTCTGGTTTGGGTTAGAGGGTCAAAAGATATGATGCAAAAGGGTCAAGGTCATAAACCAAGTAATAAGAACTTGAAAACTAGGAATATACTTAACTATTTATTTGATGGCTGGTAGCTAATCCTAGATTAATTTTGGTAGAGTAACGATACTTTGTTTGAATAATAATTTTGTTAGAGGTTCAAGTCTCTGCCATGGTTGATAACTTGTTGAAGGGAGAACATGAAAATAAGTTTGATAGCTCTTAATAACTGTTGGTTGATAACTTGATTTTTACATAGATGAATGATTAGATCTATTGATGGATCCCTTTTCACCCCATATTCCCCTCCTTTTATAGGTAAAATAGATATAGTTGTAGGTTCTAGAAGTGGTGAAACTCATTACATAAATTTAATTCTTGATGCATTAGCTTACTACATGAATTATATTATGATGTGTTTGGGTGGACACAGATTGAGTTTGAGTGGTTAGGTGGTGGGGACTTGAACATCAATAGTCAAGGTAACCATCAAAGGTCACTGTGACCATTAGTGGTCAATTGTCAAAGGTCAAGTTGGGTAAAAAGGGTATGCTAGTGAGTTGGTTTATCTAGTTAGCTAAACTGACTCAAGTTCATGGTTATATGTTGGGTAATGGTTCAATCTAGGGGTGTTTTGACATCTATAACCATCATGTGTGGGTTTTTAGTGTCTACATTTTACCCCTTTTTGTTATACAGTTTGTGTTAGCAAGATGTAAAAAAAAAATAGATTATAGGTCGAAGGTTTTAATTCCCTGAGTATGGGAGGAGGTGTTCCCCCTCAAATCAAGAGTTGATGAGCTAAAACCAAATTGGGTATGAGTTTAACAAGTCGTTTATGATGAGTCATGAGTTTGGTGATAATGGTGGTTGGGAATTTGAAGTACAAACATGCACACAAATTATGACTAAGTGTGATATCCAAGATCATGCAAAGACTAAGTTGTCATGATTGGTAAAAATAAAGGTCAATTATATAAGGAGTGGTGATGGAGTAATTGAGCCACAATGTTAGGCATAATTAATTAGGTTATTCCTATTAAGTCTTCTAGATAGGGTCAATTTTCTCATAGGTATCCAAGGTAGGAAGTGCTCCTATGAAAAATACAAATGGTATTTTGTGTACTAGGTGGTACAAATTCAAATGTTTAACATGATAAGGTTGGTTGGTGTAGTCAAAAGAACCAAGGAAAGGTCATCATAAAATATACAATAGTTCAGGCCAAAATGCCTAACATCAAGGTGGATGTGGTTGGTAGGGTAGGTGGAGAAGGTAATATCTAAAAGGTGGGCACCAAGATGTGGTTACCAAAAGTTTAAAAAGGTTTAAATCCTAATCATTTATGGTCAACGGTCTCAAAATCAACAATCAATAGTCACCTTAACTATTAATGGTCAAGGGAAAACCCTAAAAGCATGGAGGATAAAAAGTGAAAAGGGCAAGTCATTTTCACTTTAAATTTTGACTCTCTAACTCCCATGAAGACTTGGTGACTTTAGATTTTGTGTGAGAGTGTTGATGATGTGGTTAATGATTGGTTGAGGAGTTGATTTGTGTTGAGTGGTTAATTATTGAGGTGGACTGAAGATGCAGGGCGAATAAAGGTGTATCTAAGTAGTGAGACCCAAGATTCCTCCTTGATGATGGTCAATAAATGAGGTAGGGCATGCACTAAATTATTAAAATAGATTGATTTTGGTCATTGTTAGTTAAATTTGGTTGATTTGTGATTGGTTTGGGGAGGTTTCTAAAGTTTGACCTAGTTTTAGGTTGGGTATTGGTTTTGGTTGAATTTGTAGGTTATAATTAAAATTGGGAGGGTGTGTAGGTTGGGGGTAGGTTAGAGGAAAGAATTAGGGTAATTTAGGTGTGGGAAAGGGTGTTTGGGTAAGTTTTTAGGTAGATAGGGATGGGTATATATCACCAGTGGTCATATATAATGACCATTGGTAGTCATATTCAACCATTGATGGTTGAAGATCAGAGGCTAAATGGTAAGCCAACTATCGATGGATGACTAAAGGGTTAGGTTTTTTGGATAAAAGGTTATGGGAAAATTATGATGTGGAATGTTGTTTAACATTTATAATGCTAAGGGAAGTTTTAGTATGAGGTAGGTGTATAAAAGAGTTTGATGTAGTTTAATTTGGGTTAAATAGGTGTTCTTAGGTAGGATGAATGAGGTAAAAAAGGGGAAAATCCATAGGTAGAGTAGTTAATAAAAAATTAAGTGTGTTTTCTAATGAATTTTATAAGAATGGGATCAAATATTGATGTAGGATTGGGTTATTTAGATCTTTGTAGATATCCATTGTAGGATGACTGATGATGATGGGATGCATATAGAGGAGGTCAACCTCGATGTGATGATGCACTTTCAACACATGATGTGAGATGTGGTGATGATCATGGCCCTTATCAAGAGATGGGATATAGCCATAAACACCTTTCTCATACTAATGAATGAGATGACCATGATACTATAATATGTACACAAGATCACACATCTACCAATTTGGGGGGAGCCTATATATCATATTGAGAGAGATGAGAGAGATGAGTATATGGAGCTTTTATATGGTGTAGATAAATATTTTTCTAGGTGGCATGTTAGAAGATTTAGCTATAGGCCATTGTATTATAAGGATAGAGATGATATAAGGTTAATGATGATGATGGTAGTCTCATGTTTTACATTACTACATTTGAGTAGTGGGTGCTTTCCATATCTGTTTCTAGGAGTTTTAGGGTAGATGTTACTAGGTCAGATAGTTTTTGGGTGGGAACCTATTTTTTTGGTCCAAAATATATAGGGAGATATATGGGTTTATATCTCACCAAATATATGGTATCAGTGTGGGGTTTGTGTTACATTTATGGGCCTATGAAAACATTTGGATGTAAAGGTTGATGGGGTTGCCATGGAAGGGATATGCCTAGATGGACTTCAGGGTGGGCTTCATGTTGTGGAAGAGCGATTACACACTCACAAGAGCTAGAGGAAGTGAAATAGATAGCAATTGGTTTAGAGGGGAATTGGAGGCCCTGGTGGTTAGAGATGTGGTTTGGATGCCATATGTTAGCTTTCCAAGGTGGTCCCACTATACTTAGCACATTTTGTTGATGTAGAGTTACAAGTGTATTTTTGGGATGAGAGAGGGTGAGATTGAGCTCATCCTTATTGATAGATTTTGTAGGTATTTTGGGTTAATATAGGGTATTTTAGATCCATTCTTAAGCTATAGGTGAGAAGATGCCAAGTTTTTGCTTCTAGTGCCATAACCAGTGGAGATGGTACTTGATCACGAGGAGCTACCTGTGAGGGAAAAGATCGATGATGATAGTTTTGTTGATGGTTATGTAGCATGGTACTATGGCCTTTATGTAGTGATATATTTTGGATGGGATGATGGGGGCTAGTAGGCTATGGATGTAGACCCATTTGGTGGGGGTATATAGGTATAGGTATAAGGAAGTGGCCCTAATGGATAGGAAAGAATAGTGCTAACTACTACATATTCATAGATCACATCTTTATAGGGGTAATTAGCCACATTATAAGGCTAATTTATGATATTATAGGGTTAGGTGATGAATTTGACAAGTGAGAGAGACTAGGCTAGGACTTCACTAGCCTTGGTGACCCAAGAGAGGGACTTTGTGAGATAAAATGCAGGAGGGGAAATTATAGCACCAACAAGACCACTAGGTAGTATTCCCATGGCATGGTACTTAACCAAAATTGAGGAGTTGCATTATTATGAGGCCACATTTTTTACATAGTATCCATAAAATCCTTGATGGGGTGAGTATAGAGCTAACTTGGTAGGTGGTGTAGGTGTAGTGACTATAGGTTAATGGGCCACTTCAGTGGGTAGATATGTAGGCACCTTAGGAGGGTAGGCACCATATGGTAGTGGTAGTGTAGGAGGGGCCAGTGGTAGTGGTGCTCCAAGGGTATATATTATGATATGATATGCATAGATGTGTATGATTTTGATACCAACCTATGAGCTAATGCAGAGAGATGTATATATTTTTTGAGAGAGAGAGAGATGCACATGATTATATGTACTATTTGATTCTAATGAGACATGATCTATATGATGTGATGATGATATATAGATGTGATTTTATGGTTCATGGTTCATGGTTTTATATGTTTATGATTTGTTTATGATTATGCTCATGAGATGTAGACTCACTAGCTTAGGCATGTGATGATTATGGATGATGTGATGTTTTTTTATATATGGTAATGATGTTGTGATTTTATGGTTATGATCATGGAGATGTGATGTGGTTTATTTTGTGTATTTATGATAGTTATGATGTTTTTATTATGGTTATGATCATGGATGTTATGTTATGATTTACGAGTCATGGTTATTGTTATATACATGGTTATGATATTATGATGATGTGATGTTTACATTTTATAGTTATTTTTCTGATGATAGCGCATAAAGTAAGTTTAAATAACAAAACTATATGTGTGAAAATAAATGAAATGAATAATACATATGTCTAAGTGAATACATGAACCAATCATGAGAGGATACAAAAAAGGCATGATGTTTTTTCATTAGTAAAAATTGAATAAAACTAAAGCTAGATTGGCTTAAGTTATGTAATCCATTTGAATGCTTCACATTATCATACATTGGTTTGATAAATAGGTGTCTTGATCAAGTAAGCTTATAATCCCTTGATTTGTAGATGGTGAAAAATGGAGATGGATGATAGTTGGTGTGAAGGGTAGTGTAACCTCTTTAGGATTGGTTTTCCCTTTCTATAAGTGACCTAGAAACCTTAATAGACAAGTTCATGTTTTAAGTAAAGGTGTAGACTGATAAATATGGGAATTATACTAATGATATATATATGAAATTTGATTACAAATTTCTTATGATAACTTATTCTAATTTTGATATAGTGTCTTTTGATTGCTTTGTTTTGATAGGTTTGTGAAGCTGATTAATGCAAGAAGATTCAAATGATTGATTTGAAAAATTTGACTTATTCATCATTCAAGGGAGTGGTCTAAGTTTTGGATTATTCATTTTGATAGCTATCCTTCTAGGGAGCAATCTATCTTTTTTAAGTAATTTTAAATTTTGGGCAGCTATCCTTCCAGGGATCAGTTTGCATGCTAGAGATATTTGATGCAAGTGATATTCAGCTATCCCAAATTATTTTAATGCTAGGTTTGACATGGATAATTCTATTTAGGCTTAGAGGTTTACCTTTATGAGGAAAAAATGTATAGCACAAGAGGTTAATGATAGGTGAAAAGGGTAGTTTTGAGAGACAATAGCCATGGCATTTTTTCTAATTAGGGACACAAAGTATCCATGAGAACCATGCCATGGGTAGATCCATGGTACCCATTTTTAAGATTAGGCTATGAATTTGAAAGTTAATCACATGGTTTTATGTTGTACTCAGTTATCCTCAAATGGATAGGATGAACATGTGAGGAAGGTGAAAATATCATAAATCAAGGGATGAGCTTAAGTTAGACAAAAAGGTGAGTTTGATCCTTATTTAATAGAATAAAGAACACAAGTGTGAAGCATTAAGAAACTCAGGTTCTAGTTTGCCTTCAAGAGAGGACAAATGGTAAGTTCATGATCTATAATTGTGGGTTGATGTAGGGTTCAAGACAATTGAAATAAAAATTATTTCACTTGATTTTATCTATATTATTCACATGTTTATTTTAGTTTAGGATGAGGTCTCTAATGAAGAATTCTTTTTCTTTTAGGTGTTTGTTATAGTCATGCTTGATTCACTCATGATAGACATGAATATGGTTAAGCACTGCTAGTTGGAACTCCTCAAGTAACTCAATTCATGTTAGATGATCTTAATGATAATCACTCTTAGAAATGATGTTTTATAAGGATATTAAAATAAAAGGAATCTATACTACCTCTAATTTAAATACCAAAGATAAAGGGGTAGCACCAGTAAAGGTTTGAATGCTAGTGTGATAGTCCCATAAATAAAAAGGGATGTGCAAGTGCCAATATCAACTAGAAGCATTAACCACCTTGGTTAACATCTTGTTGAGGGTTATGTTAGAGACTTATACCTGTCCATTCAATTATGGATAGTAAGGTGAGGAAAAGCTTAACTTGATGCCAAATTCATCATAAAGACCTTAGACTTACTTGTTCTTTAAATACTTACCATTATTGGTGATCATCTTATGGGGAACACCAAAATGACAAATGATATGATGATTGATGAAGTCCATAATATTTTCCACTTTGTTCAAGATGAGGGGAATAGCCTCCAACCATTTAGTTAAATACTCATTGGTGGTGATGATGGATTGGTGTTATTATGAATAATGAGGATTGATTTCCCTAATGAGATCTAGTCCCCATTATGAGAAGGGATAAAATTCTTTGGATACTTGAAGGCCATGGTATAGTATATGATGTAAATTGACATGTTGTTGAAATTTAACACATTATTTACATAATCACAATAGTCTTGGTTGAGGTTGGGCTAATAGTAGCCAAGGCAAAGCATATGTTTATCAATAACTAGGCCAGTAAAGTGTCCCCCACAAATCCCATCATGTATTTCCTTGATAGCATGGGAAGCTTCTTGACTGTGTATGTAATAGAGATGGAGACCATAGAATTTTCGTTTGCAAAGTATTCCCCCTAGTATGTTATAATGAGAGGTACTCTGAATGAAGGCTCTTTGAGCATTCCTACAGAGGTTGGGAGGAATGATCCTGAGGTTGAGGTAGTCAAAGGTTTACTTATACCAAATATCCAATGGAGATTTATCTATACTAAAAATGGTAGGGAGGTTAGATTGGATATAAGAGGGTGTGATAAAATTATGAATGGTGACAAATAGCTTAAAATTGGAAGGTTGAGATGGGGTCTAGGAAGTAAGGGAAGCTATTATATCTGCAAACTTGTTGTTAGATCATGGAACAGATTAGATAAGGTAATGGTCAAATAATGCCAAGAGTACATCTACTCGATGTTTTTAATTTTGTAAGACATCATTCTCATAGTGGTAGTATCCATTCACCTAGTTAACCACAAGTTAAAAATCACTAAAGACATTGATCATCTTAACTCCCAAGGCTAGAGAGGTTTGGAAAACTATTACTAAGACTTCATACTCAGCCATATTATTTGCACACTCAAAATAAAGTTTGAAATAAAGAGAAAGAGGTTCACCATCGAGGGTAATGAGAATAAATCTAGCTCCCCCACCTTGATGGCACTTCAAGTTGTCAAAAAATATGTTCATTTGGTAGGTGATGTCCTCTTGGGAAAGAGCCATGATGGACTCATCTAAAAACATAATAACAAGTGGTTGGTTGTCTAGAAAAGGATATTTGAAAAATTTATTGGTAATGAATTACCCTTTAATTTAATTCTACTAGAGGAAATCAAGTTCAAACTCAACTAGGATCATGATTTACTTAGCCATACACTAGTTTTGGTATGGTTTAGAGTGTATGTACTTTTGTGGGTCAGTGTTAGTAATGACAAAAGTTTTATGATTAAAGAGGTAATGACAAAGTTTGGAAGCCATAAATACTAAGGCAAGGTAAAGATTCTCGATGTGGGTATACAAAGTATCATACTCTATTAGTGTTCAACTTATATAATAGATAGCTTGCTCTTTTTTTTGTTCATTATGGTGAGTGAACATTACCCTTAATGAATGGTCAGTGATGTAGATATAAAGGTATTAGGGTTGGTCTTATTTAGGAGGGATATGAATGGGTGGAGAAATAATGTATGATTTGAGTGAATAAAATGCTTGTTGGTAGGCCTTAATCCACTTAAAATATGTATCTTTCTTGAGAAGATGGTAAAAGGGTTGACATATATCTGATAACTGAGAGATGAAGTAGCGGATGGACTGGAGCTTCCCCTATAGACTACAGAGTTTATTAAGGTGGGTTAGAGGTGGAATTTGAAGGATCACTCTAAATTTAGTAGGTTCTACTTAGATTCCTTAGAGAGAGATGATAAAGAAAAGAAGCTTCTCATATAGGAGCCTAAAAACACATTTCTTGAGATTGAGCCAGCTATGGAAATGGATTAAGCATTCAAAGATAATTTTGAGAACTTCTAGATGACCCTTGTGATTTTTATATTTCCCAAAGAGGTCATCTATAGAGTCTTTTATGATTTTTTGGATGAGATCATGGAATATGTATGTCATCACATGTTGATAGGTTACCCTAGCATTCTTTAGACCAAATGGCATGACCATGTAATAGAAATTTCCCCATGGAGTGATGAAGTCTTATGTTGATCTTCAGGGGAAATCAAGATTTGATTATATCTTGAGAAACCATCCATGAGAGATAACATCTCATGGCCAAATGTAAGATCAATAATTTGGTTGACCTTATGCAAATGGAAGTCATCTCTTGGATAAGCAAGGTTAAGGTCATGAAATTCAATACAAAGATGAATTCCCCCTATGGGTTTGGTAATGGGGATGATATTAAAAACCTATAGAGTAATTTTTTCCTCTAGATTGTATTAAAAATTTTAGTCACACACTGCAATTTTGTTTCCCGCATACCTTGGTCATGGTGGTAGAGTTTTGGAGTAGAGCGCAGGTTTCTTTTTTGTCTAAGTGTCGAAGTGCAATGGAAGCTACCAAGTGGCATAGTCTGAGCCTAGGTTCTCTTTCCCTTTTTTCTTTTCCTTCATTTTATTTTTGCCTAAGTATTGAATTTGAGTGGAAGCTACCAAGTGTCACTTTCTAAGACACAGAGCCAGCTAGTTGCCATCATTTGAGACACTTTTCATAATTTTTAGGAAAGCCACAGATCATGCCATGTATCTAATAGTAGCTAAGCAAAACGCACCACGTGTCAGAATCTACGTCTCATATCAACACCCACATTTCTTCTATTTTTGGAGAAAGGGTTTCGATAAGCTAAGCAACAGGATCAAGTAGAAAGTGCCAAGTAGTAGTTACGGAAGGCCCTGGATTACATTTTAGAGGAAAGTGGAAGTCACCAAGTGTCACCATCTATAGAAGCCTAGTATGTGCCTTGGATAATTCTAAAACATAGCTAAAGAGAAGCATCATTCCATTTTGTCTAACTATCGAAGAGCAGTAGAGGCTACCAAGTGTCACTCTTTGAGCCCCTTTTTACTCTATCCCCAAAAATAGTGGAAGGTGCCACATACCCCTAATAGGAGAAGTAGAAGATGCCATGTATCTTCCCAAGAACAATAGAGGCCACCAGGTGTCAAATTTTGAGGGACCATCTTCGAGCGTTGTTGCTGAATAAAGATTGTGGTGGGTCTCAGGAGTTATTTCAAAGGTCTATGGAAGCACCAAGTGTCAACATGCAAAGACTGCCATGTGTATCCATCCCCTTCTAAAAAAGTTGCTTAGGTAAGGAACGCAATGAGTTTTATTTTGTTAAAATTGTTAAGAATCAAAGAAGTGGAATGTGACAGGTGTTGAAAGTGAAGCGTTCTTGAGTAGAATATAGAGAAAGTATAAAATGCCACATGTCTTCAATAAATCAAGTGGAGAGTGCCAAGTGTCATTCTCTGGTGCTTTCTAAGAAATAAGGAGGATTTTAGGAAATTGACTAAGTTTCCTCTCCCATTTCAATAGAACAAAGTGTTTCATCTATCTATTGCCACTAAGGGAGATGGAGGGAAACTCGGTAGGAGTTATTCCTAGTAGATGGAATAGTGCATCAGGTAGATTTGTGGAGCCTACAAACATTAAAAGGTCCATCTATTTATCCCCTATAAGTAGAGTTAGAATAGACAGTTGAGCAGCTAAGTAGGTGATAGAACAAGAAATTTAGGTGTGGAAGGAGGTACTAGTCATGAGTCACCATGCCGCAGTCAGAGAGTTCTTGATAAGACCAAGATACCTGTAGACATTGAAAGCACTGTCTGTTTGTCCCCTGTGAGTTAAGGATGGAGTAAAATTACATGGGAAAGGGAATGATGGAAGGAGACATCTAAGGTTAGAAAAGAAGAGGATCAGTATCAATAAAGAGAGAGACTTTCTATAGTTTTAGATTTTCTAAAGTTGGTGACCAAGTAGTATCATTTGCTTTTGTCTCATTTTCTCGAGTTGTAAAGTTGATATAACTGTGCATGTTTTTATGTCTTTTATATGGCTGAATGAATTAATAAGATTGAACTCTATGCCTTGGTTGGTATTATCTATGTCATTTGAAAAAGTAGTCTAAACTGTAGATTTTCTAAAGTTGTGATTACAAATGTCATTTGCTTTTGTCTCATTTTCTTGAGTCAGAAGTTCTACATAATTGTGCATGATTTTTGTGCCTCTTATGTGATTGAAAGATTCTATTAAGAAGACTGAACACTATGCCTTTGTTGACATTCCCTATATCTCAGCAAAAGAAGTCTCTGTTGTGAGCCTCTGTTTCTATTATTTTGATCTTTTGCATTGATCATGCAGTTGTCTACTCTTAAATGTAATTGAATCCTATATATAGTCTCACTATGTTTAGGTTAGGATTATAATTACACTCAGGTGCATCACCATAGTTAGGTTTCATTTCCTGCATTTGCATTTTTATCTAATTTCCTATCCCTTTTCCCAAACAATTGATATAAAAGAAGAGACCAGCTTCTCTAAAATCTAGAGGTTGTTTCAAGCTGTAATATCCCATTACTTGAAACTTCCCATTATTGATTGATTAGAATCAAGCACAATTTTCATCATCAACAATTTTTGGCATGCCCGGTGGGACCAATCTTTTAAGGAGTTGAATAATTTTGGTGTGTTCTTCAACCAACTAGCCTTTGGAGGTTTTTATTTTATCAACATCAATGGTGACTTTGAGTCAAATCAGCTGATTAAGCAATCTTTGTATCATCAAGAAATCACCATTTGGTATGTATAATTCTATTACTCATAACTATGAGTCTTATTCTCCTTCATATATTTTTAATCAAGATCAATCTTCTCATGGAATCACATCAAGCAATAAGGATGCATATGGTTATGAGTTTTGCCTTGCACAGGTCCACTATGACCAACCTCAGCCCTGTCATGAGCTATACCAGTCTTATGCCCAGTCTCCCCAATGTGTCACATCCCATGCTCAACCTAATCTTATTTTCACCTTCAAAAAAGCATTACTGGGATATAAAAAATATGTATTGGAGCTTGAAAATAGAAGGGGATGTGGCCAAGAAATTCCTAATCATGTCATCCATCAAGTAAGGGATGTAGTGGATCTAATTAAAAGTGAATGTGATCCCATTGAAAGAGCAAATTGGAAAAGGCTTACATATGAGATGCTAGAGTGTGTGAATTGATTGCATTTCTAGAAGAGAAGCTAAGCATTCATGAGAGACAGCCTTACTAGGTCTATCAAACTACATATCCACCACCACAAATTCCATATCAAACATACGCCACCCCTATCCATGACCTAGGTTGAACCTGTCAAGGTCTGTTCCCCAATAATGTCGAGTCTATGTTAGCATTAAGGGAAGAGGACTCCAAACCCTCACTTTCCCCTCAAGTCCCTTCCACACTTCCTCAAGAAGCTTCTTGTTTTTCATCACAGCCTTCTTTTTTATCCCTTTTCAAAGAAGAATATATTTTGAAAGAAGCAAATAAGTATGCAGAGGAGTGCACTCGATTCATGGCTAGTCAAGAATATTTCATGATAGATACGAAGGAAATCACCATGGGTACACCCTCTGATGAATAAGAGGACAAGTCATAGGCTTTTGCCTTAACCTCTAATGAGGAAGAGATTATTTTTGAATTTTTCTTCACTTTGCAAGAAGATATGGAGGAGCATGGACACTCCCATGATCAAGTCATTGAGACAGGTGACACTATCCTTCAAGGAGGCCATGAACTAGCCAGATGTAGAGAAGACAACATCGAGACTCAACTAAGTATGCAGAGGGGATGCCAGCTTTCAAATTTATCCATTCAAGAGGTTGAAGTCATCAAGGGGCATGATGATGCAATAAAACTTGAAAATGAGGTAGAAGGAGATAAGCCAAAAGATGATGCGTATAAAAAGACACAGAGTAGAGAACCAATAGCCATCAATTTATTGATGAGACATGACATCATGAAGAACCAATATTTGATGAGCTTGCAAGAACAATAAGAGCTTATGGATGTCAAAATCTTGTTTGACTCAGACTCACTTAAATGCAAGAAAATCCGTGTGGCCTATACAGAGGACATTTCACTAAAGATATACCCGTTTCAATCACTTGTATGGCAACATAGGATGGCTTGTCATGAAGAATATGTTAGAAATTTCGTTTTTGACCCTGGAGGGAGATAAGGATGCTTAATTAATGTAGTTAGGTAGTTTCCCATTCCCACATTATTTTTGTTTTCCATTGTTGTTTTCCCACTTTCCTTTGAAATAAGCATTTTAAACATAGAGTTAACAGCTTAGAAAGTTTTTAATTCTTTAAATTTTGCCGCATTAAATGCTTCCCAAATCTTTCAAAATCTCTAAGGTACCTTGTGCCACAACTTGCATAGTGTGTCCACCTCACTGTTTCCCAAAGATTGAGTAGGATCTTCTAATGATCATTTAAATTTAATGATATTTAAGACTTGATAGGCCCATAAATATCCCTTAGCAAGATTTAAAGTTTACAAACTCTCAAGCATTCCTGCACCTATGAAAATATCTTGCTCATTGTGATTGTTAGAACCTAGTAAATTTTGCTTCAGCAAGTGTGTTTCTATCTTGCACAAGGTTCATACCAGGGATTACATAAAAGATATAGAGATGGTAGGAACATCATCTTCACAACAAGGAGTTGGGACACCTGGATCTCTTGATAGGTTTCTGGCTAGTAAATCATATGTTGTAGCTCCTATGCAACCATCGAGACCCTATCCAAGAACTAGAATCTTGGGAGTTGGTCAAGCCAGTGACCCATCAAAAGTAAAGGATTACGCAGATGGAATCATGGACCTGATCTTGCAAAGAACTAGTAGCAAGAATCTTAGAGAAGGGGCACACCAAAGGTGTCTTCAAAGAGCTAGAGCAAGGCAATATAAGATGTTCAAAATGAGGATATAGACCTCACAACTGGCTCAATTCATTGTCCCAATTGTGCATCCATGCCCTGATTTGATTGAATTATGCACAAACTTACTCCATACACCATCTTGCACCATTCAACAGGGTCCCTTCATGCTGTAGATCACACCACAATCTATCAGAGACATGTTAGCCTTACATTATGACAATACCGCTACATTCCCCACTATTGATAGGATGTAAAGAACATGGGTGAATGTCAACACTTAGATAAGGTTTTTGAGGTTTGAGTTACAAATGGTTGATGGTGATATTATGGTACCCACGCTCCTTGCACTAAGGACTCAATTCAAGCCAGCTAGCCAAGAGGCACTGTCAATGATGGCTCTCATCTTTGGCATGAAGGATGACATGGTGATATATGTAGAAAAAATAGCCATCCTTTTCTAGCTAAAGATAGTCGACAAGATGCAGGAGTATCGACTTGACTTCTTGGAGCACATCACCTTTTCAATGGTGGAACAACTAACCTAGTTTAGATCAAAAGGGGTGTTCAGATATTATCCTATTTGTTCCATCTCATACTATATTAGAACCTTGACCTTTTCACCCAACATATGAATTTGAACTTGTATGACCTAGGCTTTGACCCCCAAAGGACCATTCCTATGTCTTCATGGACACACATTTTATCAAGAACTAGTGACCTGTATGATTTTTGGGAACTATTCATTACTCATGTTCTTCATTGCCTTAGCCTTGAACCTATCATAAATAGGTTATTTCTAAGTGTTTTGAACCTCTTGGTCAATTTTCCAATCTCGTGTGACTTATATTTTGGCTCCCACCACATGATCATAAGGGTTCATGGTTTTTGTGGGGAACCAGTGTTGCTATCAAAGACCTTAACTCTTAGGTTGGCATTCCTGGAAGTCACCAGGTAGGTGTCGATAGTTGTCAATGAGTATGGCTCTAAGAAGAAGAAAAAAATGTACAATCTCCCATGGATGGTAGGCAACATAAGCCTAGAAGCCAGAGATGCTGAGATAGTGTTGCTGAGAAAGCTAGCCTTCTTAGGTTTCCTGCTAGTCAAGGACAAATGGGTTTATGACCCAAGTGATTACATAGATTCTTATGTAAGGACCAATAGAACTGGGGCAAAGATTGGACATGAAGGCTGCCCTTTTTGGGAGACTAAAAAAAACCCTACAAAAGATGCTCCTAGTCTCTACGTTGAATTAACAAATTTACTCCTGCCATAAAATAGGCCATGGAAAACCTTTTATGACAAATAGAGGGATTATGATCCCAATGTAAAGATGACTTCTAGTTTGAGAAGGATGTTGAAAAATAAAGGTTGGGATGCAGAGAAGATTGAGGCCTATTGGAAATATAGGTAGGAAATTTCTCAAACCACCCATGCTTTTAGAAGTGTGGATTAAAATGAAAGATGGGAGGATCTCTGGGATGAGTGTCATCCCTCCCTTGCATCTAGCTTAGAAATAAGCCAATTGTCAATGCTTGATATAGGGTAAGAAGCTATAGCGGGACCAAGCCAGCAACCACATGCCTCAAAGAAAGCTACAACTACAGTCACTACATCAAATTAGCCCCAACCTCTTAGCACCATGGAATAATAAAGGAGTGTGGTGTCTTCACCACCAAAGGCTTCCCCATCATCAGGAGTTATTGAAATCCCTAGTTTTCCACAATCACCATTGGCAACAGCAGAGGTGGAAGGGAAGTAGATGAAGCCAGAGGTAGAGATGCCTAGGAAGAGAAAGAGGGTGCATTTCCAAACAAATTTAGAGGAAGAAGAACCTTCACAACACTAAGAGTAGAGCACTATAATTCCCCCTCAATTAAGTATTACTCTTCCTCCTTCCTCTTAATCTGTTCTTTCCCCTGTCGGTGTGATGCCTCCACCTAGCCAAATGATGCCTCATATCACCTCTACCATCCCCATTTCACAATTCATCCCATCCTTGGAACCTCAAGCCCTAACATTGCTTCATTTCTCCCCCTCTATTCCCAAAAATATGCCCCTTCAGCTCACCCCTAGCCAACCACTACCTATTCAATATGGCCTACCACAAGGATATCCTTTTGTGGGAGGACATATTACATCCCCTTCCACCTTCTAGATGTAGGCCGATGCTGCTAGGAAGGAAAGAGAAGCCTAGATGGAGAAGAAGAAAACCAATTTGACCCTATTCAATAGTATTTGATGGTGACCCATTTGTCACCCAACATGGTCAAGTCAAGTGAGCAAATGCAGCTAGAGGACTATACAATGAACGCAGTGGCCATTGATATGTCCCTATTTAGGTTCTAGGATAGAGTTGAGTTTTTGATAGAATCCACTTTTGTAGTCATAGAAGATTATCTAAAAACATCAAGAAGATTATAGAAGATGGAGGATAATTTGGCCAAAGAAAGGGTGAACTATAGCAGTTTGGCTGAAGAAATAAATAAGAGAGATAATGAAATAGCAAGCCTGAATAAATAGTTTCAAGATATTGTTTCCCTTCAGACTCATCAGGCAATCCAAGCCTAGAATGATTCATTAAAATTAGAGATCACACTTGCAAAATATGTAGCAATAGCCCTCAGGTGGGAGAAAGCAGTGTTGCAGGGAAGAGTCGAAGAACTTCAGCTCTAAGTTACCTAATTGCAGCAGAGGTTGCTGGAGGAACAAAATAATATTATGGATTTTTAAGCCTAGTTCCAAGCAGAGTAGTAGAAAGCAACGCAACTACTAATAGAGCTAGCCAATAGGCCAAGAGGTGTCAGAGTGATAAAATTGGTAAAAGAGCTCTACGAGTTAACATGGAAAAGAATCTCCTTAGAGATTATTCAGCTCAAGCCATCTCTCACCTTCCTGCTCAACACATAACAATTGTGTGAGAAGGTGGAAGATTCAGTGTAGAACACTCTAGCTACAGTCTCCAACAGAGTCATAGACTCCCAAACCTTGTTGTAAAAGCTCTATAATGCAATGGATGTGACATTGGTAGCCATGAGAATCATTGATAGAATGGCCACCACAAAATGGGTCAATGAGGTGCTCAATTGCAATGCCGTGGCTAATAGTTGCAAAGAGCTTCTCGAAGTTGTGAAAGAAGGCATCGATGAGATGAGACAGTATATAGAATATTTGGTGCAATTAGGCCTTCTTTCTCTATTTTTGGATGCCAACATGGTGCTAATGGTTGATCAAATTAAACCATTACTGCTAGCCAAACAGAGGGATCAAATAGTTTTCCAAGACTTGTGAAATGATTCCTCAGTCTTAGAAATCAAAGCTGTTCTAGTTCCTATTTCCTAGCTAGAATTCAAACTGAAAGCTACAGTCCAGATTCTACAAACTTTTTTGCATAAAGATATCATTAACCTAGATCTAGCTTTCATTGAATTGTAGAACAAGCAAGGGTTATTTGACTATGAATGGTCCATCTACCAGATAGCACATTTAAAGCTGTAAAATTTTGAAATTTTGTCAAAGCGAGAGTTGGGTTTCTTTTTGAGTAGGCTCAAAAGTCCTGGGGGTCACCAGTAACTATAGAGTAATTTTTTACTCTATGTTGTATTCAAATTTTTAGTCACACACTACAATTTTGTTTCCTGCATATCTTGGTCATGTGGCAGAGTTTTGGAGTAGAGCGCAGGTTTCTTTTTTGTCTAAGTGTCGAAGTGCAGTGAAAGCTGCCAAGTGGCATAGTCTGAGCCTAGGTTCTCTTTCCCTTTTTTCATTTCATTCATTTTATTTTTGCCTAAGTATTGAATTCGAGTGGAAGCTACCAAGTGTCACTTTTTGAGACACGGAGCTAGCTAGTTGGCATCATCTAAGACACTTTTCATAATTTTTAGGAAAGCCACATATTGTGCCACATATCTAATAGCAGCTAAGCGAAATGAACCACGTGTCAACATCTGTGTCTCATATTGGCACCCACATTTCTTCTACTTTTTGGTGAAAGGGTTTTGATAAACTAAGTAGTAGGGTCAAGCAGAAAGTACCAAGTGGCAATCGCAGAAGACCCTGGACTACTTTTTAGAGGAAGGTGGAAGTCACCAAGTGTCACCATCCATAGAAACCTAGTATGTGCCTTGGATAATTCTATAGCATAGCTAAATATAATCATCATTCCATTTTGTCTAAGTATCAAAGAGTAGCGGAGGCTACCAGATGTCACTCTCTGAGCCCCTTTTTACTCCATCCCTAGAAATAACTGAAGGTGCCACATACCCCTAGTAGGAGAAGTGAAAGATGCCGCATATCTTCCCAAGAATAGTGGAGGCCGCTAGGTGTCAACTTTTGAGGGCCCATCTTTGAGCTTCATTTTTGAATAAATATTGTGGTGGGTCCCAAGTGTTATTTCAAAGGTCTGTGGAAGCACCAAGTGTCAACATGCGAAGACTGCCATGTGCATCCATCCCCTTCTAAAAAATTTTCTTGAGCAAGGAACACGGTGAGTTTTATTTTGTTAAAATTGTTAAGAATCAAAGAAGTGTAATGCAATAGGTGTCAAAAGCGGAGCGTTCTTGAGCATAATATAGAGAAAGCAAAAAATGTTGTGTGTCTTTGATAAATCAGGCGAAGAGCACCAAGTGTCATTCTCTGGTGCTTTCTAATCAATAAAGAGGATTTTAGGAAATTGACTAAGTGTCCTCTCCCATTTCAATAGAATAGAGTGTTTCATCTATCTATTGCCACTAAGTGAGATGGAGGGAAACTCAGCGGGAGTTATTCCTGGTAGATGGAACAGTGCACTGGGTAGATTTATGGAGCCTACAAACATTAAAAGGGCCATCTATTTGTCCCTTGTAGGTGGAGGTAGAATAGACAGTTGAGCAGCTAAGTAGGTGATGGAATGAGAAATATAGGTGTGGAAGGAGGTACTAGGCATGAGTCACCATGGCATAGTCAGGGCAGTTCTTGATAAGACCAAGATACCTACAGAAATTGAAAGCACCGTATGTTTGTCCCCTATGAGGTAAAGATGGAGTAAAATTGTGTGGGAAAGGGGATGATGGAAGGAGACATCCAAGGCTATAAAATAAGAGGATCAATATCAACAAAGAGAGAGACTTTCTATAGTTTTAGATTTTCTAGAGTTGGTGACCAAGTAGTATCATTTGCTTTTGTCTCATTTTCTTGAGTTGTAAAGTTGATATAACTGTGCATGTTTCTGTGTATTTTATATGGTTGAATGAATTAAGAAGATTGAACTCTATTCCTTGGTTGATATTATCTATGTCATTTGCAAAATTAGTCTAAACTATAGATTTTATAAAGTTGTGATTAGGAATGTCATTTGCTTTTGTCTCGTTTTCTTGAGTCAAAAGTTCTACATAATTGTACGTGATTTTTGTGCCTCTTATGTGATTGAAAGATTATATTAAGAAGATTGAACACTATGCCTTTATTGACATTCCCTATATCTCAGCAAAAGAAGTCTCTATTGTGAGCCTCTATTTCTATTATTTCAATCTTTTACATTGATCATGCACTTGTCTGCTCTTAAATGTAATTAAATCCTATATATAGTCTCATTGTGTTTAGGTTAGGATTAGAATTACACTCAGGTGCAATGCCATAGTTAAGTTTCATTTCCTGCATTTGTGTTTTTGTCTAATTTCCTATCTCTTTTCCCAAACAATTGATACAAAAGAAGAGACCAACTTCTCTAAAATTTGGAGGTTATTTAAAGCCACAATATCCCACAGCTTGAAACTTCCTATTGTTGATTGATTAGAATCAAGCATAATTTTTGTCATCAATAAAACCCATTGGGGATAGTCAATGGGTTGAATGAAATTTATAGATAAGAGGCATTGAATCTCTTCTTTGAGTGTAAGGGTAATACAAGGGTGTATCCTATGAAGATTTTGCCTAATAGTCTTAACATCAAGATGGATGATGATGTTGTGAAGAGATATAGAAGGATCAATTTTTGGCATATCTTGATAGGGCCAAGAAAATGCTATGATTTGGTCATAAAGGAAAGAAGGGTAATCCTATTGCTCTGTGGAATCTAAAGATTGACCAATCTTTATAATGTGAGGTTTATCTTGAGTATCCATGTTGACATTGATATTGGATTCATTCAACATGGTTTGGTTTTCAAGAGGAAGGTATTTATGCATAGAAGAATCTCCCACACCAGGATAGGTTATAATGGAATCATCATTCTGATGTTGGATGGTGTGGATGATAAAAGAATCATTTTCTACCATTTTAGGATGAATCAGAGAAAAGGTCTTAGTTTGGCCATTATTTTGATACGTTAGAGGTCCCAGACTAATGGTATTGACTAAAAAATGTTAGGAGGAATGATTTTGAAATCCTTAGATGTTGAAGGAGATGGGGTTGGTGAGGATGTAACATCCTCATCAATGGTGGTAATGGGTTTGGGTGAATTGGTGGGCTCTTTTGGTGGGATGAACCCAAGGCCAAATAACTCATGAGGTTTTGAAGCTTTGATCAAAGGTAACTCATGGGGTCCATGTTCATAATAGTCAAGGCTAAATCAATTTTAGGCACACCGATGAAGGTATAATTTGTTAAATTCTAGTTTATACAAATAATACAAATTATAGGTAAATGGTCAGATAGAAGAGGTGGTGTAGGGAGAGAGAAGTAGATGATCAAGTTCCCCATAGATGAAATTGGTTTGGTAGTTTGGAAGCCCGAAATGAATGATGGTTTTGATATTGGGATCATAACTAAGATTATGGACAAGGTTCCCATACTCTTGTGGAGTAGGGAAGGCATCTAAGGCCAAAAGATGATACTCTCCCAATGAGAAAAGTTAGAACGTAGGTTCCAAGGGGTCCTTTGTGGGGATTTGAGAAGAAGATATATATGAGCTAGTTAAAGATTCATCGATGGTAGGGGTGGAGTTGTTGGTTGGTGGTAAGCTAGATGAGTGAGGAAGAATAATGTCAGTAGGTTGATATGTCATGTTGTACGATGCAAAAGGACTAGGGTCAGCTTGTATGGTCATGACCTCACCCTCATGTTCAATCTTGACACATTGATGTAAGGTGAATGCGACAAAACTCATGGAGTGGATCTAAGGGTGTCCAAGTAAGAAGTTGTATTGGAACTTTCCTTATATGATGTCAAAGATATATGAAAGCATACAAGGTCTTAAGTGGATATAGAGGATGATTGTTCCTAAGGTTTTGGTCATAATATCATTAAAGGAACATAAGCTCATTGTGGTTTTTGACATTATATTCTTTGGTAGCTAGAGTTGGTTATAAGCATGAGAGGAGATAATATTAATACTAGTTCCTTCATCAATCATTACCCTTTTGATATAGGTTTGATTGATGTATGTAGTGATGAAGAGGGGAGGATCAGGATCTTTAGGATGAACAAAATGTATTTTTCAATCCTTAAATGTGACAAGGCTGGAAAGTTGAAGAGCTTTGATAAAGGTTGTAAGAGGCTAAGGGTCTTTAGGTTGGACCTCTATAGATTGTAGGGCCTTTATCAGTACTTGGTGGTGATGGGGAGAGGTATTGATTAGTTTTTATACACTCACCTTCATTGGGTTTTGGTGAATCTCTTTCATAACTACTCGCTAGATATATTTAAAAGGGTTAGAGGGAGAGGCACCCAAATTGGATATTTTGGGTTTTGGTGAGGGTAAAGGTGAAGGTGATAGAGTTTAGCTAGAAGGTTGAAGGGTGGAAGGATATGTCCATGAAATGGAAACTTTAGCCTTTCCCTTATCATTTTGCTAGGCCTAAGATCGGGTAACCATATGGATAGTGTGGATGAGGGCAAGTGTTAGGCTAGAAGGCTGCTTCAGTTCCTCCTCACTCTTAAATGAGAGTGTGGGTGTAGGTAAATGTTGGATATGTTTGTTTAATGGATGGATTGATAATGGGATTGATAGAGGCTCATCAAGAAATAGATTGTCCTCATCCCATAAGTTATGGACAAGTTTTTGGAGAGCTTTGCAGTTTTCCATTGCATATCTAGGTGTCTTATGGTATGAGTAGATTAAACTATCATAAAACCAAGATGGTTTAGGAATTGAAGGGTCAAAGGGTTTGATATGTGGGAGGTTTAAAGAAGAAGTTTTTAACAACCTTTGTAAAATGGTCAAATAAGATTTGATCAAAGGGGTTAAGGGTGATGGGCTTTTGGTTTTCAAGTTGGGATTCTCCGTAGAAGTAAGCTTTACCTCAGGAATTATGGGTGGTAGAATAGTTTTGATAGGTGGGTTTGGTTGGGGTTTTTTGGTGTTGGGTGGTTTTGAGATGGAAGGTTTAAAGATGAAATATTTGGTGGTGGGTGATTGGGATGATGAAGGTTTGGAGATAGGAGGGTAGGTAGAGGTAAATAGTTTGTCTAAAAATGATGGGGAGTTTGATATTTTGGAGGGGGTAGGTAAAGGAAAAATTAGAGGAAGGTTAGTTTGGGTAGCTTTATGGGGGTTGACCTTCTTGATATAAGGATGAGCTCTTAGGATGGAAGAAAGATGGGATCCCAAGATACAAGGTAAGAGAGAAGGGGGTGGTATGATTCTAGTTCTAGGTGGGAGTTTAGGTGATTCTACCTTCTTGTTTAGTTTGGTCAAGATTTTATTTAGTGGACTAGATGGGGTTATGTCCAAATTCAAATATGGGTGTATAATGATAGGAGTAAGAAGTATCCCTAGGTTCTTGATAGGTTGATTAAAGAGGTGTAATGTGATTCAATAATTTTGGATGGATATGGTTTGGATGGTTGCTTCATGGCTTTAGATGGAGAGGTATTTGATGAAGGGATTTAGGTGATGATAGATTTAATGTTGGATGAAAGTGAGGTTAAATTTTCATGTTTTTTTTGATATGGGATCCCAAGATGGTGCCAAAAGGTGGCTCAATCCTAATCAGGTTGAGAGGAAAATTTTAGGGTTTGGACCAGTCTAGAGAAGGGTTTGTAAACTAGTTTGGTTCTTTGGGAATAAAATTTGAATATTAGGCCCATAGGTTGAGGTGAGGGAGTGGTTACTTCACCTTTGTCCTTAACGAAATGTTCTAAGATTTTGGAAGATGTTTCCTCCATTGAAGGAGTAGGCAAAGTGATCTCTCTTTGTGTAATGGTTTCCAAAGAGGGAGTAGGTGATTTGATGATGGGGAAGGAAGGTGTGTTGGAAATGGTTGCCTCCTTTGGTATTTTTATCAAAGAAGAGAAGGGTAAGTTTTTTGCCTCATCAAGTAAAGAATAGGAGGTATTTGATTCCTTTGTTTGGGTGTCTAAAGGAATGGAGGGTGATTCTAACACTTCAATAAGTGAAGTGGAGAAAGAAGTAGGTAAGGTAGTGTTTTACTCAATGATAGCCTCATTGATGATTAAATTAATCATATGGACCTCATGAGCATGAGAAGATTTTAGTTTTTTGTCCTCATGGTTGGTAGAAGGGGCATGCATGGGAAAAGGTTATCAAAAGATGTCAAGTGACTGATTTGGGGTACATTGATATTGTCTAATGCAATTTCTCCTTTATCAATCAATTTTTGGATAATGGTTTTAAAGGTGTTACACCTACCAATGTCATGTCTAATGACTTGGTGTAAATCACATAGATCATTCTCATTTGACTAACCAGGCATAAGGTAAGAAGCATCAAATTATTGGGGAGGTTTGATAGGGGGAAGTTGTATGATGTTGGATTTGAGAAACTTTCCCAAAATTGAAGCATGTGACTCCCTTAGTGGGAGTGTATTGTTTTTGGGTAGCCTAATTTTGATTTCAAGTTTGTTGATTGGTGGAGTTAAAGAAGCTAGATTAGTTGGGTTGGTTGATAACTAGAGGTAGAGCAGTTTTAAGGACAATCACGTTTGTGATTGCCTTTGGTTTAGTGTTGGGGTACTTAGATTGGTTGGTGGTTTTGGATTGGTAAGGATCATTATATTTAAAGCTAGAGTTTTTATTTCTTAGTTTTAACTTCCCCTCATCGATGGCTCTAATTTATAGTTTTCATGCCATGGTGAAAGCCTCATCAAAGTTTTTGAATGTTTGAACCTATAGAGTAGAGGAAATGTGTTTGGTACAATCTCAAGAGAAAATTTCTATCAACTCAGGTTGGGGTAAAGAAAAAGAGAGATAGTTAATAAGGCCTCTTAATCATGTTAAAAAATTGAAAATTGATTCATCATCAAATTACTTGATGGAATAGAGGTCAGTGATGGAGACCTTCTTAGATTTATTGATTGAGAAGTGGTCTAAAAATGTTTGGGAAAGTTGGGAAAAGGAAAAGATGGAGTGTTTAGTGAGAGAACTATACCAATCTAATGTTGGTCTAGATAGAGACATAGGAAAGGTGTGAAGGAGAAGAGCATCATCATAGGCAATCAAGTAGCAGGAATACCTAAATTCTCTTAGGTGTTATTGGGGGTCCTCATTGCTTTGGAATTTAGAAAATTTGGGTAATTCCCATTGAGGAGGGTAAGGTTACATAGGGATAGATGGGTGAATAGGTTCATTATTGATTTATTCATTAGACAAGAGGTTGTGATCCTTAGAGAAAGATGACTCTAGGTTGGTCATTTTGTCCATCAACATTTTGACCAAATATGTTTGAGGTTGGATAGTTAAATGATTGTATGGTAAGTTTTGTTGAGGTTGGGTGGATGTCATAAATGGATAACTAGTAGAAGGTTGAGAGGATTCCACATGTTGGTATGTGGTCATTAAAGGTTGGGATACCACATAAGGGTTAATGGGCATAAAAGGTTGGGTAGAAGATAGAGCTATGTATCATTTTGGGTTAGGAATATAACATGGGTAGGGTGTCATGGGTATTTCTTGAAGGATTGATGTAGGTTTGTTGGGAGGTATGATCAAATTGGTAGATTGGGGAATTTATATGGATGGGTTAATGGGTTTTGGGTGAGTGGTGACTCTGGTACTAATAGGTGGAAGGGTAGAAGGTATAGAAATCACCACACTTTGAAGTGGGGTGGAAATTGGTAAGTTGGCAATGATGAGGTTAATAGTGGAAATATGGGTAGAAGGTATCCCCATAGAGAATGGGGTTTGGGTAACTAATGGTAAGGTTTCCCCTATGTTATAGGAGTTTTTGGTTGGTTTAGGGGGTGTTTGGTTATTGGTTAGGTGGTTTGATTAAGTTTGGGTGGAGGTAGTAGGTGGATTATTGGTGGAGGAAGATGTTTGAGTGGTCATAGGTTGGGTAGAGGTAGTGACAACCATAAGATGGGGAGGCATCCCATAAGGTGGATCACTAAAAGGAACTAAAGTAGGGGTATGGTGAGACAAGGTGTTGAGGTAATATTAGAGGGCCATAATGTTGTTATCAAGGAAGGTGGAAAAATCCACATCACCTTAGACAACTATTTAAGGCATGGTAAGGGGAGTAGAATGATGGGGAGAACCCACAACATCTAAGGTATACTCCATGGAGGAAGAAGAAGAGGAAAGTGGATCTTGGTTGGTTTGGTTTTTTAATTGTTGTCTATTAAAGACCATGTGAGTAATAAAAAGAAATAAAATAAAGATCATAAATCAAACATAAAGAAAACAAAATAAAATATCTAAAGGGAATCAAAAACATACACTATAGTGTGTTTAAAATCTTAGGGTATGTTTTATCTCACTTTTGGCTTATGCCTTAGAAAGTGTAAAGAACTTAGTTTGTAGAGTAGGTAGTAGAAAGGAAGTCTATGGTTAGTTTTAGGTGTTCAAGGCTCCCAAGAAGATTTATGTCGTAAATCAATACATGGGTTGGTATTGGGGATTACCCCCTCACTTCACACACTACAATGAAATGTGAATTGGGTACTTAGCCAATATATATCAATTTACAAAGTTTAGACTCAACTAGAGAGCTGAGTTTTGGTTTCTCTTCTTGATAATGACCTCTAAGTAAGATATCCAAAGGGTGAAGGTAATCTGCTAGGATATGAACCCTAGTCAGGCCTTATGTTAGTGATTATGATGTTTTGATTGATTTAAGTGGTTTGGTATAGTGTGTGATAAAGAAGTGAATCTATGATTGATTACTTTGCCTTTTATTTTAACTACATGAGCTAAACATGCAAATAATCTATGTATGCAAGGTTAATTTTATACCCAAAATAATTTTTTATTTCTTTATATGAGAATAGAAAAAAGAAAAAAAGGGTACACAGATACTACTAGGTCCCACCATATGTGCCAAAATGTTTCTCTCAATTTTAGTTCATTTTTTATTTAAAAAATAAGTAACAAACTAATAATAAGGGTGTAGTAGAATAACCTATTTTTTTGTGCACACACGATCTAGATGATTATGAAGAGATCCACTTTGTCTTGGGAAGAATGACCTGTAGATAAGAAAGCACTAATGCAAAGGGGTTTTTAGATGGGTAGAAAGGTGGATTGACTAGCATGAGCTAGATCCAATAAGCGTAAGCTTACTAGGAGGCTGTCAATCCAAACTCTTAAAATAGTTAAGTTGAAATAAATAAAAATGAAGTACTTGCATCAAATGATAGAAAGGACTGAAAGATAATACAAGAATAAATAAATGATCGATAAAGTAAATAGACTAATTATATAAAATAATGGGTCAATACTAATGCTAAGTAGGTTAGGTTAGGTTCATAAAATAGGTGGGGTCTCTGTGAATAAGAAGGGACACAAAAAGTGGAATTTGGTTGAGGGTAAATGGGTGGAAATAACTTCTTGTTATTTCCTACCATAGTGACCATCAATAGTTGAGATGATTGTCAATGGTTAAGGTGGCTATCAATAGTTGGGTGATCATTAGAAATTGAAGGTGACTATCAATGGTTAGGGTGATCATCAATGATTTCTATAGATTCTGGGTATGTTCAAAAAAGAGTATGGTTCAAGTTGAAGAAGGGGTCAATAAGTGGTTTGGATGTCTAGTTTGGGTTAGAGGGTTAGAAGATATGGTGTAGAAGGGTCAGGGTCAGAAACCAAGTAATTATAACTTGAAAACCAAGACTATACTTAAATAGTTTATTGATGGCTAGTAGCAATCCTAGAGTAATTTTGGTAGAGTAACGTTACTTTGCCTAAAGAATAATTTTGGTAGAGGTTCAGGTCTCTATCATGGTTGATGACTTGCTAAAGGGAGAATCTATAAAGAATTTTGATAGATCTTGATGAATATTGGTCGATAACTTGATTACTAAATAAATGAATTCTTGGATCTATTTATGGATCCCTTTTCACCTCCTACTTCCCTCTTTTTATAATCAAAAGAGATGGAGGTGCAGATTATAGAAGGGGTGAAACTCATTACATAAATTTAATTCTTAATGTGTTAGTTCACTTCATGAATTAAATTGTGATGTGTTTGGGTGTATACAGACTAAGTTTGAGTGGTTAGGTGGTGGGGACCTGACTATCGGTGATCATCATGACTGTTGGTGATCAAGTGTCAAAATTCAAGTTGGGTAAAAAGGGTATGTTAGTGAGTTACTTTAACTATTTAGCTACACTGACTCAGGGTCATGGTCATAAGTTGGGTAATGGTTTGATCTAGGGGTGTTTTAACAGCTAGAACTATTGTGTGTGGTTTTTTAGTGTCTACAAGTACATTATTATAAATATTTACTTTAGGGTTAACATGTTGACACTTCAATCTCTCCCTTTTCTAAACTAGATGATTGTAAGAATTTTTTTAGGTATATAACAATAAATGGTTAAATGAAGACCTAGATATCCTCAGTTAGTAACTACATAGAATCAAATTTTTTTTGATTATGGTAAAAATAGGGTTTTGATAGGTACCCAAAACCTAGGACAAGCATCTTAAGATATGATCATGATAACACAAAAGAGAAAAACATAAAAATATCTACTAAAAAATAGAGAAAAAAGAAACATGAAAAATAGTCAACAAAAATTCAATAATCTATCCTTAATATGTTAGCTATACTGACCAATAAAAAAGTAATATTTAGTATTCATTCCCCTTTTTTTCATTTAATCAATATTATACATCCAAATTTAATCATTAAGTACTTAAAAGTGTTTAATCTTCACATCCTTACCTTCTTTGGTATATTATCCATTATCTTAACTTGCCATATATATGATATGGTTAATTATTCTACTTAATGCCTTGACAACACTGTAAAAATAATTTAGGCATCCTAATTCTACTTACAAAATCCTATCATCCAGATTCTAGTAGTCTTTATCCTTCTGGGACAATTCCACACTAGGAAGATAGGGTCGTAGTGTAGCCTTGCCCATAAGTGTGAACTTGACCCCTATGCTCTAATTATAACTTTCAAAATTTTATACATTTCATATTACCCCTCCCATATTTTAGTAAGGTTGATTAATAGAAATATTAAAAAAATTATTTATAAAATCACATCAAAGATTCTAAATGCATCATATATAAATAACTTGTATTTCTATCACATTAAGAAAAAGAGAAGTATTCCTTCCTATTCTAATTCTACTTTATTATAACAGTCATATACCAAGTATAAATTAATTTTATTGATGTCAAGGGTACTCTTTTTCAAACATTCAAGTCATATATATATATATATATTCACATTGAGAAAAAGAAAAGTATTCCTTCCAATTCTAATTCTACTTTATTATAACAGTCATATCCTAAGTCTAAATTAATTTTATTGATGTCAAGGGTACTCTTTTTCAAACATTCAAGTCATATAGATATGTATATATATGTATATGTATATATATATATATATATATATATATATATATATATATATATATATATATATATATATATATATGTATATATATACACACGTAAATATACATATACATATATATATATATATATATATATATATAGTGTATGTAATGTATGTGTATATATATATATATACACACATACATACATTATATATATGTGTGTGTGTGTGTGTGTGTGTGTGTGTGTGTGTGTATATGTATGTATATATATATATGTATATATATGTGTATATATATATATATGTATATATATATATATATATATATGTATATATATATATATGTATATATATATATATATATATACATACATACATACATACATACATACATGTGTGTGTGTGTGTGTGTGTGTGTGTGTATACCAAAGATAAATATTCACAAAATCACCCTAGTAGGGAAAACTAAATCAACCTAATTATATTTTGGGTTATGTCAGTAGCACTCAGATTACATGATTTTTTTTAAGATAACTCAATTATTCCCTTTAGCCAATTTACCCCTTTGTATTTTATATCCATTCGATTTATTATGTAGGATATAGGGTTTTTATGTTTTAGGTATTATTCACATCTAATTAGTACATGCAGACATGCTAAACCCACTTAGATAGTCTTAGGTGCTTGTTAAAAAAATCAACCACTCAGTCAACCAAGATGTGGCCTTAGTCAATAGATAAAGTTTTAATCCATAGTTTTCCTCCTAATAGCACCTTGTATCATAATAGTTTGAAATTATTTTTTTAGTTGCAACACATTTCAAGGATTTGTACAGTCAGTTTTAAGTAATAGTTGATCTATAAAATCAGCATAAGTTTAGTTTGAGATAGATTTTCATATCTACTTGTCAATTTACTATGTATAGCTCATTTCAAATTATTTAAATTAATTTATTATACATTTACTATATGTATATTATTGTAACGTAAATCAGACTTAAATATTTTTCATTTATTACATTTAATTTTTAAATCAAAATATATAGATATAAACATATTGGTGAGCTCATAATTTTTATTTAAAATTATTACTTGATGTTTACTTGATTTTTTTCCTAGGATTTCATACAAATTTATGTAAATCCATGACACTAAAATAAATTTCAATCCTAGATATAAATCCAATGCCACGAGTTAATCTACTTCGACACTAGATTTAATATGATAGTAAAATTATCTTATCACCTAGAATAAGAATTTGACACTCAATAATATTATTTTGACCTCAGGTTAAAATTGAATGGTCTTTATACACAAAAAATATTTACATTTATTTTATATTTGCTTGTTTCTTATTTTTAGAAACTATATTTCAATGTTTTTAAAACTAATTAGTGATTTTTTATGGGCTAATCAATGATCTATTCTTTGGATACTGTGGTTTAATGGGTATTGCCCCAACACTCAAATCATTGAACAATACAAAACATAAATTATGGTTTCCATGTACCTCATAGAACATTTTAAATGCCTAGGGTCCCTTTTTTAAACATAGGAAGCCTATTTTATCCATTTTATTTGTGGTGCACATGATAGGAGTATATCTCCTAGGGAAGTTACTCTCGTCATACCCTCAGAGATGCGATAGTGGGCTATAGGAATAATTTAACCTCTTTAGTTATTGCTATAATATATTAGGCTAAAACTAATCTATGAATGAGGAATTATATTTGGTATCCAACACAATAATTCAAACCCTTTCCTATATCACCATTTATACCTTGATTTTTACTTATATTATAGTCATAGTCATTATTTTTTATTGACTCATATTGTATTGTATGCCTCTAATGCATAGTGCTAGTTAAAGTGGCATTCCTTTTTCATATATGTAACATCATTTGGTTTAATTTGCAATGGAAGGTAATATTTTTTTCTAAAAATAATAATTCTACTATTAAAATACATTAGTTTAATGAATTTTAAATTTAAAGTGATTTTAAAATTGAAAATAATGAAGATAACTATGATGTACATAATGAACATGAAACTCATATTGATCCACAAAATCTTAATGTCATAGATCAAAATCAAGGGAAATAATTATATGAATTCCTTAAAGGTATTTAATACTACCCCCAATAGGTAAATAAGAGCATTAGTATAATTATAGCATCAAAATTTGAGCATCAAGATAAATTAGCCATTTCTCCAAAAGAAGATTGCCTTTTCAAGTTGTTGAATCCTCTACTTCTACTATTGCTTCTATTCCTATTTATACTCCTTAAATTACTTACATAGCATCATCCCTTGATTTGGTAACATCACTTGGTTTCAAAGACATATCCATGCCTATGTTTACTCATGCTACTTATACTCCTCTAATCACCTCTACAAATACTACTCTTGATCATACAACTCCTACCTTATAAGGTAAGTTATATAAAATTGAGAAAACCATTTATCATACTGGCCCTTTCATGGCCTCATGTTACTTATTACATAACACTTTGGCATCAAAAAATGTATCTTATCCACTTTTAGTTAGACTTTTTTGCTCCTAATCTTCCCTTATATGAAGGAAAATATGATCATGAGTAACATTTGCATGCATTTCATGCAGCTTATCAAGACTGTGAAGATAATGAAAAATTGTTGAAAAATATTTTTCTAAGAAGTTTCAAATAATATGCTCTTAAATGGTTTTATGATATTACTATTGGTCAATTTTTTCCCACATACAAAGCTTCTTAGATGTAGTTTTGTATTCTCTAAGAGGTCCTAATGTAGAGAAAGAAGTAGAGTTCTTGATCAATCAAATGATCAAAGAGCTTGAGCAAATTTATAGATGGAATGAGTAGATCAAAAGTATAATGCAAATTGAAAATATTTTTAAACACTTTAAGTTAACATAAAGTGTAAAATGTCAATTTCTAAAGGATAGGTCTAGAGTTGTAGAGACCCTATGGGGTTTCAAGAGTACTTCGAATGAGTATGGAAATGAATGGTATTCATTTGGTTCTTTATTGTGTTCATCTAGACATTTTGGGTCTAGCGGCATAAATTTTGAGTAGGTATTTTATCGATATTATCATTTTCATGTATGGACAAGTTAGGAAAAATTGGTCATATAGTTGTGATCATATTATTCCCAAGTTTCTATGCACTAAATTTTAGGGCATGCATATAAGTACGTCAAAAAATATTAAGGTTCAAATTTGACCTCTCAAAAAAAATTTGCTAAGTTTCCTTAGCCAATTTACAAAGGAACTTAAATAGAGTTGAGTGGGCAGTTTGATGATGCTATATCTCACATGTGTGGCAGCCTCAAGAGAAAATGATCACATGGGTCTATTCAGCTTTGTACCAAGTTGATATGTACTAAGTTTTAGGTCATGTGATGTGATGAAGTGCAATAAAATATATACATGTGCAAAGTTGGGCTCCCAAGTAGTTTGATAGTGTTTTCCAATACTTATCTACATGAACTAGACTATTGGTAGGGCATCATGCAAAATTGCATAGGTGAGATCACTTAAATATTTTTTAAATGCATTTAGAAATCTCTCAAAACTAGTTGATCAAGTGGGAAAAATACTTTTAATATCAATAACATCTCTAGTAAATTTGGTCCCTCCATGATTTTTTTGCTTCAAGATATAAATCTTCAAAGTTGGTCAAATAATGCAATACATTCACATAGATTTTGACTTTAATCCTTTGGAGCTTAAATTTGATGGTATAAAAGATGTCAAATATGTCTATGCAAACATCAAATGGCAATCATGTAGACATCAATTTTAAGCCCTGGTAAATAGCCATTTGTTTTTAAAATAAAGTAGATCCAATGATTAGCACTTGTTCATACCAAGGTAGATCAACAGAGTGAGACGAGTCAAAATGTCAAATAACTCAAGAAGCCACCATAAGGTGAAGCACATAAAATAGACAGACTGATAGTATATCTTAAAGGAAAATGTGAGACTATTGTTGAGGTCAACATACCCCTATTTTTAAAAATTGGGACCCTTGAGATACTTTGAACATTTACCTGAAAGCTCAATGAGTTTTGAACATTATTAGAATTTGAAGATCATTCACTTTGATACAAGTAGGCTTATTGATTTATGGTTTTTTATTTGAGCCTACCTAATGTTACTAATATTTAGTCTTCATGTCTTAAAGATATAGGTTTCATGGAGCCATTTCTATAGGGATCATGTTTAGAACTTATATATTGACTCTATTCAAAGTTTTCACTAGCCTTTGGTTTGTGAAAATTATAATTTGAATTCATGTTTGAAAGTTCTCTTCCAAAAAAATTGGATTAAAACCCTTGGTTCAAATTTGCTTTTGGCAAGATCATTTGGCAAGAATATTTAAAACTTATTTTGGACTTAAGCTTGGTTTTTATGTTAGGGCTTGGTCATGTTTTTTTAACACAACCAAACCTTAGCATAAGAATTATGCTTAATCCCCTTTATTTTCCCCTTTTGTTCTTTTTATTTCTAACTGAGGGGTCATTTATGCTAATAAGGTCCTTTATTTTCCTAGCATGGTCCCATTTATTATTATCTATTTAGTCTAAAGTTTTAATTTTAAGGCCTCATTCATGTTTTTAACACAAATGAGACCTTAGACCTAATGCTTTAGCCTAAGTTTTTATTTTCACCTCGAGCCCTAACTTAAATACCTTACACCTTGAAATATCAAATGGTTCATGCTTTATCATGGATTTTAATCAGATATTGCAAAGAAAACTTGATAGAACTGAGTACTTAGTCCTTTTGACTAATCATGTTCAAGCATTTAGATCATAATAAATGGCTCACACTTCATTTCAAACCAAAAATCAGATGGAGTGAAGAAAACATTGCAAAGTCAAATTCATGGAGTGACTACATGGTACTCCTATATTCAAAGTTTGAAAGCAAAGGGTGTTATGTATTAAAGGGAGCCAATGGTGTACAACTACTTAGATAATAATCAAATGACTTTCACTTCATTGGGTTTTTAATTAGATAGATCAAATTGAGTCTGAGATCTTGAGAAGCCCCTTGAAATTACCATGTGGAATTTTTGCATTGGGATAAAAAAATTTGAAGAGATTAAATTTGACATTCACATGACCATCATTTGACATCTGTGAGGACGTATTTGACATCCACACAATCATCAAATTTAGGCCCATCAAAACTAAGAACTTCATGAGCTTAAATTTGACTTTTGTGCGATAATCATTTGATGTTTGTGATGACATATTTGACATCTAGAAGGCCATAAAATTTAAGCTAATGGACTATTTTTCTCAAGACTAGGATATACTATAAAATGCTATTAAAAACTCATGAATTACATTGTAGACTAATGGGATCCCTTAGAGGATTTTCAAGCACTTGAGATCTTTGAACTACAAATAATGAAATGATCTCATAGACTAAATATACAAAAAAATAAATTTAGTCTAAGTCTATATCCTAAGGTCCCCATTGCATTTGTTTAAATGCCATGAACCTTAGGCTAGAGACTTATACTAAAGTCTTATTTTCAAAGGTCATTGTGACATAAAATTTAGGCCAAATGCTTTTAAGTGAATATTTTATCATGATTATTAGTACAATAAAGCCCTAGGTCAGAATCTAGCATTTGGTCCTCATATCACTTTGCCCCCTTTGGGCATGTTATAAGAGCTTAACATAAGTATTTTAGCCCAAAGTATGCATTGTGTTTATTAGATACAGTGTAAACCTTATCTTAAAATATTTAGCCATGGTCTCCTTTTTATATAAATCCCAAAAAACATAAGCATAAACACTTTAGCCTAAAGTTTATTTTGTGTTTAATAAACACAAAATGAACCTTAGCATAAGGTATTTAAACCTAAGTCATCACCTAAATAATTGCGCTGATTAAAGATTGTGTATCTCGTAGGATATGATGGTTCATACTTCATCATGAAGAATGATATAATGGTGTGAAATCATTAATGAATTTTCAACAAAGCTCCAATGGCTTGTGGGGTTGATACATGGTGGATGTGCATTCAATATGTGATTGAAAAATGTACCAAAGCTCAAAAATCCTATGGAGGTGCCAAGTGGCATAACCATGAGGCTTAGTACCAAAAAGAACCAATGATAAGTGACAACCTAGATAATGATCAATATATAATGTTGATCCTTGATCATGATCCAATGGTGTGAATCTAAAGGGAAAATTTCAAAATAACAATGGCTAGTGTTTGGAGGCATTTATGAAAAATTCCATGAAAGGTGCTAGATAGATGCCAAATAAGCACCATGCGAGCACAAAACAACAAAATAGAAGATCTTGTATGCTTTAAATTCAAGGATATAAAGGTGAAGGTCAAAATCAAATTGAAGGCATGTTTAATACTAAGTCCAAATAAGCTACCACCATTAAAGCTTTAAAGCCCTAAAACTTACATAAAATGCCTTAACTAAACTTAGATTGATTACAACAAATCTAGAAGAAGTTTAATTGTGATTTGAGCATGAAATAACTAACTTAGAGACCATTTTAAATCTAATTTTGAGGAATTTTCAAGTGTGAAAGCCATGGTAGCTTGGAGGCAACAATTGAGGGATGAAGTAAAATTATATCTATCTACAAATAGTGAGGGAAGGGTTTTCAAAGACACTAACCTAGACATTGTACACATGAACACTAGAAAAAAGAATTGGTCCAAGATCTTCTATACCATTGAGGAGATATAAGCCATCACCAAGGAAGAACAAAGGATTAACATAGTTAGTAAGAGGTACTATGACCTGGTTGTAGTTCAAATGGCTAGTCTCTATCATGATGCCATTAAACTAGAGGTACTCCATTGCATTGACATCCTTGCTCCCATTTTTATGGATTGTAGAATTGAAAATGGATAGATAATTCATGAGGGGAACTCTAAGAGGGTGACATATATTTCACCACTAGCCTTTGAGAGGTATTAAAATATTCCCAAACATCATGTGGACCTACCCACTATTAAAGAATGGACTAGTAAGAATTATCTTGACACCATCCTTAGGCCATGGTTTCTCTAAGGGAACAATGTCATCCAAGACCCTATTGATAACATCCTAGTTTCCCAATTTAAAGAGAGAATTAGGGTAATTTTGACCCTATTGAATAGAATATCTAGGGCCCCTTCAACCACATTTGTCAATAAGAGTTGGGTATCCTATGTCTACTTCATGGTAGGAAAAGGGCTCACTCCCTTAATTGGAGATATGATCATCATCCACCTAGGGAGACAATTTATAAACATCAAGAAGAAGACTAATAACCAATTCTTTATGATGTCTCATTTTTTGGATGTCCTGCTACTTCCAACGGGATCCCTCACATCAAAAATTGGTCACCTAAGGGAAAATTCACAATCTCCCACCATTATTAAAAGCTACATATCTTCAAATATAGACACCACATGCAGTTCATTTATGATTATGTCTATCTTGATTTAGTAGAAGCCATAATAGGGATCCCAATGCCTTGGGTAAGCCTCTAATCAAGAAGTATGTGGAACTAATGGGAGACATATGGTTTTCTCTAGATTTTACTATGATCAAAATTGAATGGATTTTGACTCAACCTTACAAGTTACCTATCTTTATTACCAATAAATAATTATACCAAAAAATTTCATGTCAAATTATTCATGGTGTCGATGGAGTGTGTAAGTATAAAAGGAAAATCCTCCTCCATCTCTTTCCTTTAATAATTATCAAAACTATTCTACAAGATTGGACACATGTGGACACAATTACTAGGCATAGAAATTATTTTGGATTTAGCTAGATGATTTGAAGCATTGGGATCCTTATGATAAGGTGGGCAAGCATTTGAAGAGAAAATAACTAACCAATATATTTTATGTGTATCAACCTAGTCCTTATGACCCTTTATACATCAGGGCTAGTGATTTTTAGGAAGTATTGGTTAGGTTTAAGAATCATAATGTTAGGCTTGAACATAGATTGATATTAATGAAAAGCCACTAGGGACATATGGAAAATTAGACCTCTTTAGTACCATTTATTGGCTGAACCTTTTAGGCCACCTTAGAAACAACCATAGATGGAAGTGTCATAGCCCCAATCATATATTACACAAGGTCCTAGTAAGGATAAATTGGAAGATAGGCTTGGTGAGGGACCTTTATCCTCAACCCTACCTCAAATACCAACATCTCTAGTGGAATACTTAGACATGATTTGGAGCCCAATGAAATAGTATAGGATGAACTTAGAGTGCTAGATAAAGCTTATGGGTTAGAAGAAGAACAACAAAAAAAGGAACAACCCCAAGCCTAAGTAGAAGAGGTTGAGCAATACAAAGGAAAAGAGCTTGCTTTGGATTTAGTTCTAGTAGCACCCCCATAGAAAATAAAGATAGAGTTAGCCTTGATCCTAGTTGGATCAAAGAAGCCAAAGTTCAATTTCACTCATCCCATGAGTGAAGTCAACGTATTCAATGAGGAATACCCTATTCATGGACCAACCATCCCTAATTGGTTCATATATGGAAAAGTGTAGAAGATTCCCTCTTTATCCCACTCTTGGGCCCTAAATAAGACAATCAACATTGATGTTTATGATGACATCAAGCCATGAATAAGAGATTTAATGAAGGAGGAGGAAGAGATAAGAATAGTGACCACTATAGGGTCAAGTAACAATCAAGTAGATGCAACTCCCTCTATAAAATCATTTCCAAAGTACTAATGACCAGACTAATCCTTGTGATCCCCTCAATCATCGCTGAGCAACAAAATGGTTTCATTCCTGGCAGACAAATCCTCAATTCAGTTATAATGGTGCATGAGAATATTCATTCACTTCTCAAATCCAACACTGAGGGGTTCTTGATGAAAGTGGATATAGCTAAAGCATACGATAGGGTGGATTGGCTTTTCCTTTCTAAAAGCCTTATTGCCTTTGGATTTGAAAAAAGAGTGGTTGATATAATCAAACAGTTGATATCAACAACTTCTATAGCTGTGTTGGTTAATGGGACCTCGTCTCATTTTTTCAAACCGTCTAGGGGATTAAGACAAGGGGATCCTATATCCCCTGTTCTGTTTATTATCATGGTAGATATTATGGGTCGCTACCTTGGGGACTTGGTTCAAAGAAGACAGTACAAAGGTCTGAGACCCTCTTCGCATCATCTAATTTGCTCTCATGGTCAATTTGTGGATGATACTATTTTCATGGGTCAGTCTGAAGTCACTGAAGCAAGAACTCTTAAGGAAGCCATTAATCTGTATACCTCTACTTCCAGACAACTGATAAACTAGAATAAAAGTGCAGTTTTCTTTACTAACACCCCTGTTTATAGACAGAACAAAATTGCTAGAATTCTTGATTGTGCTATAGGCTCTTTTCCCTCCATATACCTTGGTCTCCCTTTTGGATTGAAAGCCCCCGAAGCTTTTTGGGAAGGTCTTATCAATAAATTCAGCAAGAAGTTAGCGGGATGGAAAGGCTATCTTCTTAGTCAAGGAAGAAAGTTAACTCTCCTCAAAGCAAGTCTTCAAAGTATACCTACATATGTGTTGAGTCTCTTCAAAATCCCCTCCAAATTTGCTAAGGCAATTGAAAAAATCCAAAGAAACTTTCTTTGGTCTGGATCTGAAGAGAAAAGGAGAATGCCACTTATTGCATGGGATAACATCTGTAAACTGATTAAGGATGGTGGACTTGGCATAAGGAAAATAAGAAGTATGAACACTGCCCTTCTAGTAAAACAGGGGTGGAGGGTTTTTCAGGAAAATAATGAATGGAGTAAAATATGGATGCATAAGTATTTATTTAAGGCACAGTCAATCCATGATTTCTTTTCCACTCCAAATATTTCTCATCCGTCTGCTATTTGGGGGGCAGTCTAGGGAACAAAACATGTTCTTGAAGAAGGAAGTGCATGGAAAGTTGGTAATGGTAAACAGGTGAAATTTTGGGAAGATACCTGGGTAAGAGATAAACCTTTACAGGAAGAAATCCAAGATAAAGATGTTATAGAAAGATGTAAACAAAGAGTGGGCACTATGGTTAATCATTATTGGCAGAACAACACTTGGGTAAACCTCACTGACTATGATCAAGATCTCAAGGATATTCATTTATCCCTAAATGCTATATCCCTAAATCCTAACCAAGAAGATAAAATTGTTTGGTATCAGGAGCTAAGTGGATAGTTTAAAGTCTCTTCCCTCTTCATCTCTAAGGGAAATGGCAGAAAACCGATTTGGACTAGAGACTGGATCAAGGGGCTCATTCCTAAAATCAAGTTCTTTTGCTGGACCCTCCTCCAAAACAAAATTTTGACTCTGGATAATTTACAAAAATGTGGAATCAATATTGTTAATAGGTGTATTCTGTGTAAGAGAGACCTTGAAGATAGAGATCATCTGTTTGTGAATTGTTCCTTCACTCAGCTTGTTTGGAAGGAGGTTCTCAATATGTGGGGTATTACTTGGGTTCATCAAAAAAATGTTGAACTTTCTCTTAAAAGCTGGTATTGCCCTTCAAAGAATCCTGAAATTATCTTCTTATGGAAAATTACTCTTCCCCATATCTGGTGGGGAATATGGAAGGAAAGAAATAACCGAATATTTAGAAACAAAGAGCTCCCTGGATGGGTGGTTAGCTAGAACATCATTAGAGCTCTAAAGGAAAATTTTTCTTCTCAAAAAAATCCAAGCTCTAATCTAAATGTGGATAATCCCCTGAGGAAGGACATTACTCTCGGTAAACATGATAACCCCATATCAGATGTGACTTGGATTAGTCCGCCTCAAGAATGGATTAAAGGTAATTTTGATGGTGCAACAAAAGGGAACCCGGGTAATGCTGGTTGTGGTGGTGTTCTAAGAAACCATGTGGGAATGGTTATTGATGCTATAGCAATTCCCATAGGTATATCAAACTGCCATATTGCTGAAGCTACAGCTGCTCTTCAGACCCTTAAATTAGCTGTGGATTTGGGATATTCTAAATTGTGGCTCGAAGGGGACTCTTTGAATGTTATTAATATCCTTAATAACAAGAATTCAGTGTCTTGGACCATAGAGGACAAGGTTAAGGAGATGAAAACCCTTATGAATAAATTTAAAGAAATAAAAATCACCCATACCTACCGTGAAGCCAATGGTGTCGCAGATTGGCTTGCAAATTGTGCCATCCGGGAGGGGCATAAAGTGAGGTGGGATGAAACCTTAGAAAGGAACGTGGACTTAAAGGCGATCATTCTTCTTGATGCCACACATGTGAATGAAGGAAGGATTAGAGCGTATCAAAATCTTAATGAGTAGGAGGAGTGGCAGCATGGGGAAAGAAACCCAATTATCAAAAAGCAAGGTCCTCAAGAGGGAGAAGCGGATCCTGAAAAGCCATAAACAAATTCGATGTCCAAATCAATTTGACAGCAACAGGATCTAGGGTAACATCCACAGTAAACAGGATTCTAAGAAAATGAGCATGGCGCGTGAAAGGAAGGGTGAACCCCATAAATAAGAACCCAAGAGTTGTGCAGAATGGAGAGAGAAACACCAAGTATGGAGAATCTTGTAGAAAGGAAATGTCACAAATTACATGGAAAGGCTTCACAGTTCTAAACCGCACATCACGACGGCCTTCTTTAAAAATTGGTCTGACGATAGGGTCACCCTGCATGGCGTAACTGTTAATTTAACTGAGGATTTTCTTGCCGAGGTTACAGGGTTGTCTATGGAAGGAATCAAATTTTCAAAGCAAACCAGCATATCAAATGAAGCATTCTGCAAATTCCCTAAAACGGATGAGGAGGAGCAGAAAATGGTAAAAAATGGGGATTTTTATGAGTTGGATCAGATAAAAGGGATTTGGAGGGACGTCCTAAGCTGTATCAGGGAATATTTCATCCTGGATGGTAGAAGTAAACGAGTGCATAAGTTCCACTTCGTCTTCCTCAACCACTTCAGGCATAAGGTAAGAATATCTTTTCCTTTCTACCTTCGCTACTCCTTGATTCAAAGCCTTTATGCTCATAAGAAGAAAGACTTGCGCCCTATTCTTCACAAAGGCCTTATTCTGCTCATTGAAGGCTTTTGCAAGAACAGGGCACTGGTAAAGAATCCCAAACAGGGGAAAAACAAGTTGACAGGGAATAAAAAGGATGAAAATGAAAGCAGAAGAGGAAAAATTAAGACCCCTAATCCCAATACACAGAATGCAGTAAGAGAAAGGGGTCAGGAGAGAATTGGAGAACCCGTGGAGGAAAAATGGGTGGAAGAAGATGGAACAGAGAGCTTGGAAACCAACTCTAGTAATGATGAAGAAGGACCTGAGGATATGGAAAAAGATAAAGTCAATACTGAGGAGGACTCTGTTACCAGAATAGAAGAGAAGGAGGAAGACCAGAAAGATGAGGAGGATGACACTGTCCAGGAAGATTCTAGTGAGGACCCAATGTCAAAGAATGAAAAGGAAATCCCAGTCCAGGAAAATATTCAAAACATGGAGATGGAAATTGAAGAAGGATTCAACGAGTGGGAATTAAAGAGCTAAGAAGACTTCTTTGAAGAAGCTAGAAATAACCCAAATGAAAAGGCTGAGGACTGGAAAGGGAAGAAACAGAATGAGGAAATACACACTCCTTTGATTTGGGTTAACAGTAAAGCTGAGTGTTCTTCCCAATTAGATGCCTGGTTGTGTAGGGAGATCATTGATCTAAAGAAAAAAGCAGAAACATTGGAAGAATCTATGAAAGCTGCTTGGAACAAAGTAAATGACATGGAAAATTAGTTAAGCCAGATCCCTGTGAAGCTTAAAGTTTATGAAAACAAGCTCTGGGAGCTTATAAAGGATAATAGAAAGAAAATGGATGAAGTAACATCCAACTTTTGTGCAGTTGCTATTAGTATTGGGAAACGTGCCAATGAGGACACGAAAGTAATAGAGGGCCCCTGCAAGAGGACAAGGCAAAGTTCCAGAAAGAAAGACACACAAAAAGGAGACTTTCTGGAGGTTGCCACCCAGGAAATTGCCTTGAAAGAAAAAGAAGCCATGAAGTTGATTCTGGAACTGGATGAATAATCCGGTCCTTTTTTTCAGTTAAGAAACTGGTACTGATCTCTGGTTTTATTTTGCTAGTTTTCAGTTTGTTGTTCTTTCAGACTTTTGTTTTTTGGGTCTTGTTCGGCTGTATCTCAATGGTTTCAGGACCATTCTATATCTGTTTTTACTACCTCTATGTAGTGTTTTTAAGGCATTGCCTGTGGGGTTAGATTGCTCTTTTTTTTACTCTTTGTTATAGGGTTTCGGGGCCCCTTCAAAACCTGCTTTTACCTCTAATATAAAACAATCAGGTAGATGCTCTAAGAACATCAAGTAGTGCCTAGATGGAGCCTACTAAACCTATAAAATACACTAAACCAACTACTACTATGTAATTCAATGTAGAGATAGCTGGATTAGAAAGAGTGACAATAAGAAAAGCCATGTTGGGGATTGAAGAGTTCACATTCCAAAAGTTTGAGCCATTTATAGGCTTAACTCTAGTTCGGGGATAGTATTCTGGTGAACTACCCATCCTTGAAAAAGATGTTAAAAGATTAGTTGAGGATCATTCAGCTCAAGTCAAAGCTAGCATCAAGGGGATGAAATACATAACTGGGAAAAGGAAAAGGAGAATTTGGAAACCCAAGCTATCTTAGCAGTTCCTAAGGCCATAATAAAGATGTTTAAATCATCCTTTTTTGACATGTTTAACACCTTAAAATTAATGAAGCTAAGACATGATGCATTAAGCTAGCAAAGTTAGGTAGCCAAAGGATTGATGATATAGTGATAGATGTAGAGACTAAAATAAGGGATCTCATAAATATACTAATTAGGAATAAAATTCTTAAATTCAAAACCATTAGCCTAGCCCACTTAAATTATATATTAAGGATAGTGGTCGATAAAATCTAGAGTTTAAGTGCTTAACCAGTAGGCTTGGATAGAATCCTGAGAGATGTTAAAGAGTTAATTACCAAGATTAAGAAAATTATTAGCACTATGTTAGCCAATCCCATGAAGTCTATAGTGTTGGGAATTATTGATGATAATAATATAATCATAGAGTCACTTGGGTGATGAAGGAGGTGAAAATCAAAAGTGAGGGTTAATCTGGCACTGACAACAACATAATTATGTGTATGATCTTCAGTACTAAAGAAAAGATTGTAGAAGCTAGGAGCATCAAAGAAGCTATGGCAAGAGATGATAGAGACTTTGATGACTTATCTGATCAAGAAAATGTCTATCTCCTAAAGCCAACTATAGATTTGGATGTTGTCAATGAACAACATCAAAGAGCTATGGATCTTCTACAAGAGCAATAAGGGAAATCTTCATCAATGGGCCCACTAAATAATTTATATTCCTCTTTATAAAAAAATTGTAATATTTGAATGAGGAATATTATTTTGTAAAGGCATATGATAGTTTTTTAGTGTATTTCCTCTAGGTCAATTTAGTTTGGAAAAGCAAGTGTATTCTAAAACATTTTAAAAAAGGATAACTATTCTTACTTATTGTACATTTGTATCTTACAAAATATTGGTATACTACCATGTTCTCCTATAAAATATAGTACTACCATCTTGTATAGGCATAGAAGTTTGAGCAAAATTATTATAATTTGAGTAATTAATACAATTAAGGAATTTGGAAATGATTCTCCAAGTTTGTTTGTGTCAATTGTTATATGTTTTTCTTTCAATTGCTAGTGTCAAGTTTTAAATTTGAATAGTTTCTATGAATTGTAAGTTACATATTTTATTACAGGGTTGTTAATTTGTGCTTATGTTAGATTAGTTGAAGGATCTTGAATTTTCTTCATTTCATTTGTTTTGTATTTATATGTGCTAATTTTATTTGGGTGTGGTAGCAAACCTTTAAAGTAAATTTAGTTCTTACTTATAATTCTTTATATCATCCTTTGAGGTTTGCCTAGTGTGTAGTGAGATCTGAGCTTATGATATTTTGCATAATATACTAGTTAAATATATACACAATTAAAATTGGAAATTTATCGTAATGTTTGAGGCTAAGATCAGTAATCACTTATTCTCTTTTTTCCTTACCCCTCTCTTTTGCCCCCCTTTTAACCATTTCACTTTAGTTTAAACTTCATTGTAAATATATATTTAGATTAGTCTATAGTTTATTTTTTTTATTATAATTCACTATTATTAGCATAGATACTTACACTTTGAAAATATTTGGTCTATGATGGCTCCTAACCATCAATTAATATAATTTTTTTTCAATAGTTAAACATTTCTCTAACACTATTTCACCACAGGAAATGTATGTTGCTAAAATTTTATACTCATGCTCTGAATTCCTAGAATTATAAAATGAGAAGTGTGTTTTGAACACTAAGGACACTTGTGATATATTCAAAGGCATCAATAAGTCTTGTTGGCACTAAAAGGAGGGTCTTTCTCATTGTGAATTGGTTGAATCTTTGTTAATATTAGTGTGTTTTGATCTAAGATTGATGTTATCTTTGTAGTTTTGCATAATTATTTTCTCAAAAGCATACAAATCATTGATATTTATGGTTTTTGCCATATTTTTGTGCTTCTTTTGGACAAAGATAATTTTTATTTAAAGGTTAATGCTTAATTTTGGTAAAGTTGGCTTAATATTTGAAAATCCATAGTATTTGAGGTTAGAATAACTTGTTTTAATTAAATTTTGGTATATCGATCATAGATATGAGTTTATTTGATCTTGGACTTATAAAGATAGACCATATTTCCATAATTGGACACATCTTTGAGATAACTTAGTCAAATATTGGCATCCTTTACTGTTCTTTATACAAAATTTACAAAATGAGCTTAATGTGTAGGTTTAATCCTTGTTATTTATAAATACATCATATTTCAAATAGGATCTTCAATCTTCAAGATGGAATTGACCAAGATTTGAACAAGATCATAATCAGAGACAAGAGAATTATTTCTTGAACTTGAAGTCCACAAAATAACTAGGCAAGATAAAGGTAGGCATAGACATTCAAAATATTTGCCAATCTCACCTCTTCAAGATAACTTTGCCTTTGACCTTCATCTAGTTATGGCTTGGTTGGGAGATTCTTCAATCAATATGCCAGGTGTGGTCCATGATCTCCCACATAACCCTAAAAATACTTGCCAACATTTAGTCTAATTGATATTATAATTGTTGAAGAGTATATTAAATCTTTTAAAGTTACTTTAAGGTTAATAAATGTCTTAAATGAAGATGTAGAATGTAGATTGTTCCCATTTACTTTTAAAGATACTACATACAAATGGTTTCTCAAATTTTTTGACAATTATATTACTAGTTGGGATGGTTTCACTAATGTTTTCATATATTAATTTGGTAAAATTTTTAGTCCATGTGTCATATACCACTAGTTCACCACCATTAGGAGGGATGCAAGTGAGCCCATAAGGTCATTCAATGTCAAATTCTAGAAAATGTATAGCAAGACCATAGAACCTTATAAACCTGATGAGGTTTTACCTCTAGAAATCTTTAAGGATGTAATATATCTTATGATTTTTGGATTTTTCAAAAGGTCTCTTCCAAATGTAACTTAATTAGCTAAGGATTATTCTAAAGCAATGATCATTAATGATCAAATGTAGCCATAGGGACAAATAGCCTACTATGTCTGAAATATCAACCCACATATGTTCATTCTAAACATCTTCCTAAATAATAATTAGAATATCCCAGCCTTGAATCAACTCCCAAATCTAAATCAATTGCCTTTGAGTCATGTTGCTCCTAATCAAAACCTAGGATTCTTGAGTCACTCTACTTATAATGGATTTAATGCAAATGATCAAATGGATTTGGTATTATATTCTATTACTAACAATAACTAGGTACATAATTCTAAAACTCCTAAGAATGAGAATGAGTCTATCTTGAAAATGGTCCAAAAGTTAAGCACTAATTTCCTTCAGTTACAAAAATAAGTTGGCAATACTAGAGAGAGATATGGTAAGAACATCTCATTTCAAAGGTTTAATAGGCCAAACAATAGGTTTTAGAATTATAGTTTTCACAATAATAAGAATAATGAACCATGTTCTAAAAAGAGGACTATGGGCATTAATCTTACTAATATTACTTTGCCTGATTATTTTAGAGTACATTATATAGCCAAGTATATAAAAATTGATTGTATTGAATTTTTTTTAAGTATTTTGAAGCTTTCCAAGAAGATTTGGATACATTTAAACTAGTCCCTAACAAGGATAGTGGTGTAATTAATTTAGGGTCCAAGACTTTTGATCAAACTTTCATGGTGGAGACATTTGATTTCCCCTTTCAAGAGGACAATGAACCTAATGATGTCCCTAAGGAATTCTAGGCCTTCCAATAATTCTTGAATAATACTTATCATCTAAGTAATAGAGATTAAAATCAACCCTTGACTACCTCAATTCATCTAAATAACTTTGTAAATACTCCAACCACTTCTTCAATAAATGATCTTGAACCACCCAAAGGGAGTACCTCTTAACATAATGTTGATGTTCCTAGTTCTTAAAATAAGACTAGTTATAACATTGTTGAAGACATAAAGAAGATAAAATCTAACATTACATTACATGAATTAATGAAAATCATAAAACAAATGGACCTCTTACTAGAATCATTATAAAATAAATCCAAAAAGCCACATAAAGCTAATAATGATAATGTGACTGTGTAAAAATCTAAGGTAGAGTCTCCTCCTTTCTTGCTCATAGTTAGGATGTTTCGTAAGAATTTGCATGTGTGTTTATTAGATTCTGGAGCATCCACCAGTATCATGCTAGCATATATTTAAAAACAACTTGACTTGACATCTATTAAGTTTAACAAAATTGTTACTCAATTAGACAAATCTAGAGTCAAGGTGATTGGGGAATTATTAAATGTTCATATGCAATTAGCTTCTAAGCCTAGAGTATAGAAGTCTATTGATATCCATGTTTTTGACATTCCTTATGTTTATGGGATCTTTCTAAGAATATAATAGACCAAATATTTGAATGGCTAGATGTTCATGGATTTTTCACATTTATGGCTACCTTGGAAAGGATTTCTAAACTAGATTAGGGTTGAAGGAGAGTTGAGAGTGAAGCACATGATCACTAAGTACAATGTTATAAATTAAAGGGTCAACATAATTGACTTATAATTAGGGGTTTTCACCCTAAATACTACAATGGTATGTGATCCTAAGAGTACTCATGTTATTCCTGGGCTATAAAAGCCACATTTTGATGGTGCTAGGTGTAATCTAGATCTAGGGTTTGTATTGTCCTTACTGATCCTATTAGTAAGAAATATCATTGATTCTATAGGCTCTATTTTCCTTACACCAATAACCTTTTTGAATATGAGACCCCTATCCTAGGTTTACAATTTTCTATAAAAAATAAATTCAAAGAACTACTAATCTATGGTGATTTAGAACTAGTGGTCAACCAAGTGAGAATTAAATATTAATGCAAGCTCTCATACCTGAAGAGGTATAAGTTCAGGGTCTAGGATCTAATTAAGTGTTTTGATGCTTTTAGAATTGTATCCATTATAAGATAATATAACCAAGATGTGGATAAGTTGGCATTTACTGCATTCAACCTCATGCCTAACTAAGACTCCCCCAACTTTAGTATTGAGTTGATACCTTGTCCTTTAGTCCCTGATAATTTAGATCATTTTAAAGTATTCATTGATGATCAATATATTTTAGATTTCATGACTAATTTTGGAGCATTTAAGGCTCACATCATTTATGAGACTGATGAAAATGCACTTAGGGAAGACAAATTTGATGGTAAAGTCATTCAGTTAAATGATAATAAGATTCCCAAAGGCATGATTGCCTTGGATAGGCTATTTGATCAAGAGAAGTTGGTTGAAGTTTCAAATTTTCCTAATGTAAGTGGGAAGGATTACAATGTTGTTTACCTTGTACCCCAAGATCAATAATAGTTGGTAAACATTGCGAAATCCTGCACCAACATTGAGAACAAGAAGGCCAAAGAGTTGCTAACTAAGTACAAGGATCTCATAGCTTGGTCTTATGATGACTTGAAGATATTTGATCCAAGAGTCATCACCCAGACTATAACCCTTAAATAAATTTGTAAATCCTTTAGGAAAAATCAAAGTCTTGTTAGCCCTATCTTAGAACCAATGATCTTTAAAGAGTTCAAGAGATTAATAGATACTATAATTGTGTTTCCCATTAGGAATTCTACTTGGGTGGCTAATTTGTTGCTGGTTAGGAATAATAATTATGACATTAGGCTATGCATTGACTTTATAAATTTCAATAAATCATCTAAAAAGGATAAATATCCTCTTCCCTCTCTTGACTAAGTGATACAAGTTGTTTCAGGATCAACTGTGATGTCTTTTCTTGATGGATTTTGAGGATATAACCAAATGTTGGTTGACAAGTAAGATAGGATGAAGACAACCTTTACAATAAAATGGGGAACCTTTACCTATAAAATAATTTATTTTGGATTAATAAATGTAGGAGTTACTTTTCAAAGGGCCATGGACCATGCCTTCCAAGATCTGATTGGTAAGTGTATCATTATATATATGGATGATCTAGCCATTTTTTCAAAAAATAAGGAAGATCACTTTATGCATTTACAATAAGTATTTGAGATATGTAAAAGTTATGGAATCTCCTTAAACCCAAATAAAAGCATCTTTTGTGTTACTTAAGGCAAATTATTGGGTCATGTCATAACTAAAGATGGGATCTCCGTCGATCTTGAAAGAATGGAATCTATATCTAAGAAAGAGCCTCTAAATAGTATGAAAGAGATAAAATAATTTTTTGGTAATATAAACTTTTTAAGGAAGTTCATTTTTGACTTTACATAGATTGTCAAGCCATTGAATGACATGTTAAAGAAGGATGCCAAGGTCACTTGGAATGAGGAATCCTAGAAGACATTCAATGATATCAAAGAAGTAATTTCCCAAGCTCTAGTCCTAATAAGTATTGATTTTTCAAAGGACTTCTATCTCTATTCTTTTGCATCTGACCATATTATGGTTGCAGTTTTAACTCAAAAGGTTGATGGGTGTGATCACCCAATATCTTTCATGAGTACTAACTTTAAGAATTTTAAATTGAACTACTCATTGATGATAAATAAGTATATTCATAATTTAAAGTAGTGAATAAATTAATGAATTGTATCCTTATAAATAAGGTGTATGTTATTCTACTTGACCTTGTTATAAAGGTCATGATGAGCTAGAATGAAGTGAGAGAATGTAGAGGTAAATAGATGTTAGTTTTTTAAGAATACTACATATAAGTGAAACTAGAAAACTATTAAGGTTCCAAGGATTGATTTAAATGATTTATAATACCATACCTAATCTAAGTATTATGCAAGTGGATCAACAAAACATTCAAGCTTGTGAGTGGTATGATTCCATCATTCATTTACTAATTAATGGTACTTGTCTTATAAGATTGACTAGGGAGAAAAAGAGGGCTCAAGACCACCCATTATCTGAACAAGGATGGGGTATTATAAAGAAATAACTTTTAAGGGGTCTACATGAGATGTGTCTCAAAATAAGAAGCTACCTAGATCATGAACACATTTCATGAGAAGTGTGGTAATGGTCATCTATTTGGAAAGACTACATCCCACAAGATCCTTAGAGATGGCTACTATTGGCCAATAGTTTTCAAATATTCTCACAAACATGTGAGGTAATGTCACTCCTACTAGATCTTTAGCACCAAAGATCCTAAGGAATTAATGCCTTTAAAACTAGTCATGGTTGATAACCCATTTTCACAATGGGGGTTTGACATTGTAGGGGTAATCAACCCTAATTAATCATAAGGTCACAAGTATATCTCAACTACCACAAATTATTGCAAAAGGTGGATTGAATTTGTAACCACCAAATAATGCAAGATGGAAGAAGTGATTAGTTTTTTGGAGGAGAACATTTGCACTAGATTTGGAACTCCAATCTCTTTGGTGTGTGATAATGGATCTGCATTTATATCCATTGAGATGATGGAATGGGAATATGATAATGGAATTTGTCTCAAGTTTTCATCCAACTATTACACCCAAGTAAATGAAGTGTCTTATTTTACCCATAATAACTTAATGAAATCAATCAAGAAGTCTGATGTAGACAAGCCTAAGACTTGGCAAAAACTTCTCAAGTGTGCCCTATGGGTAGATAAGATAAGGATCAAGCAAGCCTTAAAGGTATCAAAATTTATATTGGTGTATGGCCAAGAGCCTATATTCTCTATTGATCTCAAGTTTCATATGTAAAAATTCATGAAAGGATATATGAAAAAAGGCTAGGAGATTGCAAATTCAATATTGATAGATATCATCCAGATGGAAGATGAATGGGAGAAAGCCTTTATTGATTTTAGCAGACATTAGACCATGGTAAAGAGGTGGTTTGAAATAAGATCAAAGATCAAGGTGTTCAAATAAGGGTACTTAGTCCTCCTTTATGACAAATCATCTAAGCATAAGGGTAAACATGGCAAGTTCACACCTTTATGGATTGGCCCCTATCAGATTTTAGACACACTAGGAAACAACACCTTTAGGCTCAAAGATATATAAGGAGAAAATTTCACACTACCCAAAAATATATAGTACCTCAAGAATTACTTCTCTATTTCTCCTCCTAAGGTCTTTATGGATTAAATTATAAGATGTTTAGACTTAGTGTAGGTAGGCTAGTTTGTATATAGGCATGTATATATCTATTTTTTCCTTTTATTTCTTACTTTATTGCTTTTTGTTGTGCACTTAATTTTTTTTCTTTGTTCCTTGTTTCCAATAATTATTTCTAGAAAACCCTAAGCTTAAAGTTTATTTAGTTTACTTAAACCTCTAAAGTTCAAGAATGTGGGTATGAACTTAATATATGTGCAGACCATAGATCTGAAATGTCAACCTAATGTTGTGATTTGAATAAACTGGTAAAGAATAATGAATAGGTTAACTATTTTTTTATAACTTGAACATTTTCTTGACCTAAATTTGGTTTTAATAATATTTGTACTTGTAGAATGAAAGCTTAATCTATTGAGGCATAGTCATACTTACACTTAAAAACATCCTTGCCTAGGACAATAGTTGCAACCATAAGTGATTCTCTAAGGATCAAACACTTAAAAAAATTCTTAAACTTGGCTACCCTAGTTCCCAACCTTGATGAAATCATAAAATATCTAAAAAATACAAAAAAGGAGGGATGTAATGCAAAATCAAAATCTCTTAAGTATAGGTGATTCTGTTAATCTCCATTGGGGCTATGAACACCTAGCTGGTAGTGGAGCAAGGACATGAGTGGATCCAATGGCATCTCTATTAGGGATATAGATGCTTGGTTGGAAGTATATCAATGTCCAAGCCTTCCTTAAACTATAAGCATGGTTCTTAGTGAATATCTAAACATGCTCCAAGTCAATGTTAATGATTAAAGGTATGCAACCTGGAAGTTGTATCCTGAATTCCATTGAAAATATTAAGTGGAATCAAGGCACACACATATAATATCTATGTATTAATGTTTTATCCCAATTCTACAAGTGAAAGGTTTATTTCAACTATAAAATGATTTGGATACTGGCATTGATCAAGTAGAGTGGATGACTTAGTTATTTGTCTTAACTAGAGTCTATAAGTTCTAATATATTACTATGTTTCCCCTAGAAGTCACCATTTGTTGAGGTCAATATACCCTCAATTTTAAAAATTGGGACCCTTGAGATAATTTGAACCTTAACCTAAAATATCAATGTGTTTTGAACATTATTATAATTTGAAGATCATCCACTTTGATATAAGTAGGCTTGTTGATTTATCATTTTTATTTTGAGCCTACATAATGTTTCTAATAATTGGTCTTCATGTCTTAAAGATACAAGTTTCATGGAGCCCTTGTTAAATGGATCATGTTTATAACTTAGAGATTGACTCTATTCAAAATTTTTACTATCCTTTGGTTTGTGAAAATTTGAATTTGAATTCATGTCTAAAAGTTCTCCTCAAATAACCTTGGCTTAAAACCCTTGGTTCAAATTTACGTTTGGTGGGAATATTTATAATTTATTTTTAATTTAAGACTAATTTTTATGTTAAGGATTAGTCATATTTTTGATCACAACCAAACCTTAGCCTAATAATTATGCTTAATCTCTTTTATTTTTCCCTTTTGTTCTTTATATTTATAATTGAGAGTTCATTTATGGTAATAGGGTCCTTTTAATTTCCTAACATGGTCCCATTTATTATTATCTATTTAACATAAAGTTTTAATTATAAGGCCTCATTAATGTTTATTAACATGAACAAGACCTTAAACCTAATACTTTATCCTAAGTTTTTATTTCCACCTTGAGCCCTGACTTAAATACCTTGCATCTTGAAAGATCTAATAGTTTGTGCTTCAGCATGGATTTTAATCAGATGATGCAAAGAAAACTTGATAGAACTAAGAACTTAGTACTTCTGACCAATCATGTTTGAGCATTCAGATCATGATCAATGGTTCATGTTTCATCTTGGACCAAAGATTAGATAGAGTGAAGAAAACATTGAAAAATCAAAGGCCTAGGAAGTTCTATGGATTTTCTATGTGGCAATCCCACATTCAAAGTTTGAAATTAAAAGGCCCCATGTATTAAAGGGAATCAGTGGTGTGTGACTACTTGGATCATAATTGTATGGCTCTTGCTTCATCAAGTTTTTAATTGGATGAATTGAATTGATTTTGAGATCTTGGGAAGCCCCGTGGAGTCACCATGTGGCACTCCTACATTATGATACATGATTTTGATGAGATTAAATTTGATGTTCATGTGATCATCATTTAAAATACACAAAGATGTATTTGACATCCATGGGGTCATCAAATTTAAGCTAATGTATTATTTCTATTAAGACCAAGATATACTCCAAAATGTTATTAAAAACTCATGAATTACATTGTAGACTAATGGGACCCCTCAGAGGATGTTCAACCACTTAAGATCTTTAAACTGGAAATAATGAAATGATCTCATCATCTAAATATATGTATAAATTATTTTAGTCTAAGTCTATATCCTAAGGTCCCCATTGCATTTATTTTAATTCTATGAACCTTAGGATAGAGAATTATACTAAAGTCTTATTTTTAAAGGGTCCTTGTGACATAAAATTTATCCCAAATGATTTTAACTAAAGATTTTATCATGTTTATTAATATAATGAAGCCCTAGGTCAGAATCTAACATTTGGTCCTTATATTACTTTGGCCCCATTGGGCATGTTTTATGATCTTAACATTAGTATTTTAGCCCAAATTATGCATTATTTTTATTAGATACGACATAAATCTTGGATTAAAATTTTTATCCATGGTCCCTTTTTTGTATAGATCCCAAAAAACTTAGGTATAAACAATTTATCCTAAAGTTTAATTCATGCTTAATAAACACAAAATTAACCTTAACCTAAGGTATTTAAATGTAACCCTTTACCTAAATAATGATGTTGATTAAATATCATGCATCTTTTAGGATATAATGACTTGTGCTTCATCATGAAAGATGATCCAATGGTGTGAAATCATTGATGAATTTTCAATAAAGCTCTAAGAGTTCATAGGTTCAACACGTGGTAGACATGCATTCAATATGTGACTGACAAAGGTGCCATATCTCAAAAAAACCATAGAGGTGACAAGTGGAAAAAATATGGGGCTTGATACTAAAAGGAACCAATGACAAGCAAGGGCCTAGATCATGAAAAATGGTTCATGTTGATCCTTGATATTAATCCAATGTTGTGAAGCCAAAAGGTAGATTTCAAAAAAATAAGGGCTAGTACTTGGAATCATTTATGAAAATGTTGTGAAAGGTTCCATATAGATTCTAAATAAGCACCATGTAAGCACACAATAATAAAATAGAATATCTTATGTGATTAAAATGCAAAAGTAGAAAGGTGAAGGTGAAAATCAAATCTAAGTCACATATAAGCCTAGTTATGAATAAGCTACTGCCATTAAAGCTTCAAAGCCCTAAAAATTTCATAAAAGGCCCTAGGTGAACTTGGATTGATTATAAAAAATATAGAAGTTAAATTATGATTTTATCATAAAATAGCTAACCCAGAGACCATTTGTAATCTAATTATGAGAAATTTGTAAGTGTGGAAGCCATAGTAGCTAAGAGGTAACAATTGAGGGATGAAAAAAATTATATCTATCTATAGATAGTGAGGGAAGGGTTTTCAAAGACATTGACCTAGACAATTTGGCCTTGAAAACTAGAAATAAGAATTGGTTTGAGCTCCTATAGACCATTGAAGTGATGTAAGTCATCACCAAGGAAGAATAAAGGATTACCACAATTAGCAGGAGGTACTATAACCTAGTTGTAGTTTAAATGACCTATCTCCATCATGTTGCTACCAAAATAGAGGTACTCCATTGCATTGGCATCCTTGCTCTTATTTTTATGGATTGTAAAACTAAAAATGACTAGATAATTCATGAGGGGAGCTCTAGGAGGGTTGCATACATTTCTCCACCAACCTTTGAGAGGTATTATAAGCTTTAAAAACCCCATGTGGACCTACCCACTATTAAGGAATGGACTATAAAGAATTGTTTGAACCCATCCTTAGGACATGATTGCTCTAATAGAATCATATGATATGAGACTTTGCTAGAAACATCCCAATTGTCTAATTTAGAGAGGGAATTAGGGTAATTATAACCCTATTGAATAGAATAACTAGGAATCCTTCAACCACATTTATTAATAAGAGTTGGGTATCCTATGTCTACTTCATGATATCAAAATGGCTCACTCCCATAATTGGAGATATGATCAACATCCACCTAGGGAGACAATTTACAACCATTAAGAAGAAGACTAGAAACCAATTGTTTATGATATCCTATCTATTAGATGCCTTTATCTATTGGATGCCTTTATAGCCTCCAATAGGATGCCTCACATCAAAATTTTGTCACTTGAGGGTAGATTCACAATCTCCCACCATTATTTAAAGTTACATATCTTCAAATATAGACACCACATGAAATTCATTTTTGATTATGTCTATCCTACTTTAGTAGAAGCCATCATAGGGATCCCAATGCCTAGGGTAAGCCCTATAATCAAGAAGTATGTGGAACTAATGGGAGATATCTGGTCATATCTAGATTGTATTGTGGTCAGAATTGAAGGGATTCTAACTCAACCTTAGAAGTTCCATGTCTATGTTCCCAAAAAAATAGTAGAGCAAGAAATTACATGTCAACTTCTTTATGGTATCAATGGAGTGTGCAAGGATTAGAAAAATTCCTCCTTCATCCATTTCCTTTAATAATTGGTATAAATGTTCTACAATATTAGAAACATGTGGACACCATTTCTAAGCACAAAGATTCTTTTATGTTGCAACTAGATGATCTAAAGCATTGAGATCCTTATGATAGGGTGGGCAAGCATTTAAAGAGCAAAAAATTACCCAAGCTAGGTTATGTGCATCAACCTAGTCCTTATGACCCTCTACACATTAGGGCTAGAATTTTTAGGAAGTACTGGCTAGGTTCAAGAAGCACAATGTTAGGCTTGAGCATAGATTGATTGTTAATGAAAAGCTACTAGGGGACATGGAAAATTATACCTCTTCAATACCATTTTCTTCCTAGACCTTTTAGGCCACCTCAGGATTAACCAAAAATGTAAGTGACAGAAACCCAAGTACATATTGTAAAAGGTCCAAGTAAGGAGAAATTAGAAGAGAAGCCTAATGAGGGACCTTCATCCTCAACCTTACCTCAAAGACTAACATCTCTAGTGGAATAATTAGACATGATTGCACTAGATCCCAATGAAATAGTAGAGGATGCACTTAGAGTGCTAGTTGAAGCTTATGGGTCATAAGAAGAAGAAAAGTAAAAACCACAAGCCTAAATAGAAGAGGTTAAGCAAGATAAAGGGAAAAAGGTTTCTTTGAATTTAGTTCCAATAGCACCCCCATAGAAAATAAAGGTGGAGTTGGCCTTGGTCCTAGTTGGATCAAAGAATCCAAAGTTTACTTTCACTCATCCCATGAGTGAAGACTAATTATTTAATGAGGAATACCTTATTCATGGACAAATCATTGCTGATTGGTTCATCTATGGGAAAAGTTAGAAGATTCTATCCTTATCCCACTGTTGGGCCCTCACTAGGATAATCAACATTGATGTTCATGATGAAATCAAGCCATGGATAAGAGATTTAATGAAGGAGGAGGAAGAGAGAAGAATAGTGACCACTATAGGGTCAAGTAGCAAGTAGGTAGATGCTCTAGGAGCATCAAGTAGTGCCTAGATAGAGGATCCTAAACCTCAAAAATATACTGAACCAACTAATAATGTGTAATTCAATATAGAGATAGTTGGATTAGAGAGAATGATAACAATAAAAGCCATGGTAAGGACTAAAGAGTTCACATTCCAAAAGGTTGAGCCATTTATAGGCCTAACTCGAGTTGGGGGATAAAAACCTAGTGAACTACCCATCCATGAAGAAGATGTTGAAAGCCTAGATGAGGCTCATTCATCTTAATTTAGAGCTAGCATTAGGGGATTGGAAAAAAGGATACATAACTTGGAAAAGGGAAAGGATAATTTAGAAACCCAAGATATCATATCAGTTCTTGAGGCCATAATAAAGATGTTTGAAGCATCCTTTTTTGACATGTTTGACTCCTTAAAATCAATGAAGCTAAGATAGGATGTATTAAGCTAACAAAGTGAGGTGGCTAAAGGATTGATGATAGAGTGGTAGGATACAGAGGATAAAATAAGGAATCTCATAAATATACTAATTAGGAATAAAATTCCTAAATTTAAAACCATTAGCTTATCCCACTTAAATGCTATATTAGGGATAGTGGTGGATAAGATCAAGAGTTTAAGTGCTTGGTCAGTAGGCTTAGACAAACTCCTGAGAGATGATGAAGAGATGATTACTAGGATTAAGTAACTCCTTAGAACCATGTTGACTAATCCAATGAAGTCTAAATCCCTAGGCATTATTGATGAAGAAGAATATAAGAATAGAGCCACTTTGGTGATGAAGGAGGTGAAAAGCAAAAGTGAGGGTCAATCTGGTAGTGACAATAACAAAATTATGGGAATGATCTTCACTGCTAAAGAAAAGATTGCAAAAACCAGGAGCATCAAAGAAGATTTGTCAAGAGATGATAGAGACTTTGATGACTTGGTTGATCAAGAAGATGTCTATCTCCTAAATCCAATTGTACATTTAGAGCTTATCAAGGAACAACATCAAAGAGATATGGAGCTTCTACAAGAGAAATAGAGAAATCCTTCAGTAATGGTCCCACCAACTAATTAATATTCCTCTTTGTAAAAACATTGTAATATTTGAATGAGGAATATTATTTTGTAAAGGCACATGATAATTTATTAGTGTATTGCCTCTATGTTAGTTTATTTTGGAAAAGAAAGTGTATTCTAGAACTTTTTGAAAAATGACAATTATCCTTACTTCTTTTACATTTGTATCTTGTAACCAACTGGTATATTCCCTTGTTCTCCTATAAAAAGTAGTACTACTATATTGTAAATGGGGGATAATTTTGAGAAAAAATTATATAATTTGATCAGTTAATAAAATCAAATAATTTTGAAAGGATTTTCAAAGTTTGTTTGTGTTAATTGTTACATGTTTTTCTCTCAATTTCTAGTCTTAAGTCTTAAATTTGAATAGTTTCTATGAATTTTGAGTTGCATATTTTATTATAGGGTTGCTAGTTTATGCTTATGCTAGATTAGTTGAAGGATCTTGAATTTTATTCATTTCATTTATTCAGTATTCAAATGTGCTAATGCTATTTGGGTGTGGTAGCAAACTTTTGAAGTAAATTCAATTCTTACTTGTAATTCTTTATCTCATCCTTTGAGGTTTACCTGGTGTGTAGTGAGATATGAGCTTATGCTATTTTACACTATATACTAGTTAAATGTATACTTAGTTGAAATTGGAAATTTGACATAATGTTTGAGGCTAAGATCAATAATCACTTATTCTCTTTATGCCTTACCCCTCTATTTTACCCCCATTTTAGCCATATCATTTTAGTTTAAACTTCATTGTAAATATCCATTTAGATTAGTCTATTGTTTCAGATTTGATTATAATTCACTAGTTTTAGCATAGAGACCTACACTTTGAAAATATTTAGTCCATGATGGCTCCCAACCATCAATTAATATAAATTTTTTGGAATAGTTAAACATTGCTCTGCCACTATTTCACCACAAGAAATGTAAGTTGCCAAAATCTACTACTCATGCTTTGAATTCCTAGAATTCTAAAATGAGAAGTGCTCTTTGAACACTAAGGACACCTATAATACATTTAGAGGCAGCAATAATTCCCTTGATCAGCTAAGTCATCAAAGTCTCTATCATCTCTTGTGATAGCTTATGTGATTCTCCTAGCTTTTGTAAGAGCAATAGAGGAACCCTTCAATAATGATCCCACCAACTAATTAATATTCCTCTTTGTAAAAACATTATAATATTTGAATGAAGAATATTCTTTTGTAAATAAATATTGAATTTTGTTAGTGTATTTCCTCTAGGTTAGTTTAGTTATGAAAAACAAGTGTATTCTAAAACTTTTTGAAAAAGGACAGTTGTCCTTCTTATACATTTGTATCTTATAAATGACCAATATACTACCTTGTTCTCCTATAAAAGATAGTATCACCATCTTGTAAATGGGGGAGAATTTTTAAAAAAAATTATATAATTTGAGTAGTTAATACAATCAAATAACTCTAAAATGATTGTCCAAGTTTTCTTATGTCAATTATTACATGTTTTTCTCTCAATTTTTAGTCTCAAGTCTTAAATTTGAATGGTTTATATGAATTCTAAGTTGCATATGATATTATAGGGTTGTTAATTTGTGTTTATTCTAGATTAATTTAAAGATCTTGAATTTGCTTCAATTCATTTGTTCTGTATTTAAATGTGTTAATGTTATTTGAGTGTGGTAGGAAACCTTTAAATTAAATATAGTTCTTAATCATAATTATTTATATCATCCTTTGAGGTTTACCTAATGTGTAGTGAGATCTAAGCTTATGTTATTTTTCACTATATACTAGTTAAATGTATACTTAGTTGAAATTGAAACTTTGTCATAATGTTTTAGTCTAAGATAAATAATCACTTATTTTCTTTCTACCTTACCCTTCTCTTTTGTCCCCCTTTTCACTAGATCACTTTAGTTTAAAATTCATTGTAAATATCCATTTAGATTAGTATATAGTTTAAGCTTTGATTATAATTCACTAGTATTAACATATATACTTACATTTTACAAAGAGGTGATCCATGATGGATCCCAACCATCAATTAATTTAATTTTTTTAGAATATTTAAACATCACTCTACCACTATTTCACCACAAGACACGTAAGTTGCCAACATCTACTACTCCTACTCTAAATTTCTAAAATTCTAAAATGAGAAGTGTTATTTGAACACTAAGGACACCTATGATACATTCAGAGGCATCAGAAACTACCAAGTGGCACCAGTTTGTATAAGGTTGACAAGTCAAGGGAAAGATTGATGCTCTTTTTTAATCATATAGATCAATATCAATAGAGCTAGATGGGTTAAAATGTCAAACAAGTTGAGTCATGATCGATGGCCAATAAGTAAAGGATCAAACCCAAGAAATTTAAATGAAGATCGATAGGTAAATATTTGACTTGAGAAAGGTATAAAATAAAGAAAGCAAGTCTAAATAAGATCTAGTTTGAACTAGGTGGACATTTAAGGGATCAAGCTCCACCATTAGATAGTCATAAAGATAGAATAGGTATTTTGGACCTAATATATATAACAAAGTTTGATGAATTATTATTAAAAGGAGACTTGTGCATACATAGAGATCTTAGTTTTCCCAAGGTTTAAAGGTATAAATTTTTTATTTAAACCTAAATATAGTCCAAGAGCTAGGCTACATAGCCTATAAGTTTTCATCGATATAATAGATATATGAAAACCAATAAATTAGATTAGTTTTCAATCTATAGTTAATATATGTCTGAGTTAGATTAGGTGTAGATACAAATAATATATGAAAGAGTGTCTTATCCTCTAAAATGGCCACATCCTTGAAAATTAGGTACAAATCACCATTCAATAAAAATTAGGTGTCGCTATGCCAGACCCATGAACATGAGGATTGTTGGTGGAAGATGATAAGTGGAGGGTGACATGAAAAATCAAAGCAAAAGAGGATCTAGTGGTTGGAAAGGTAGTTAGAATATTTAATGTTTATAAAAGCCTTTGGATATATTTCCTCCTTGAAAGAATCATGAATCATCATGAAAAATAAGCACTTGTCTTATAGTGGATCTCTCATCTAATGACAATAACTTGAAGACTAATAGAGCAATGTAGGCTAACTAATTGATGATGGATTAGTCCTAATTGGAACAAAAGGTGACAACTCATTTAATGATAATGGACAATGTGCTCCCCCTTCATGCTCTCTTCTCCTTCTCTATATCACCCATTCATTCCATTATAAATCTCTCTTTCTTTCTCTCTTAGATTCTCATAAGGACTCTTGATTTTGAGGATTAGGGACACTCTATGAGATATAACAAAATGTTTTCATCTTTATTAGGCTCAAATTTGTCAAGAATTTGTAATAACTACCTCTTGATGCAATATAGGACTCTCTTTACCTATATTTTACCTTGAATATATGTTTGGTGAGTTTTGTAATATGACATTATGTGAAGGAGAATATTTATCATCCATGGTCATTCTTTCTGACCTTGTTTAAGGAGTTTTTAATGTTGTTTATAGGTCTATATTAGTGTTCTTTCTACCATTAACATGAGATTTTAGTGAGTCTTATAACTCTTCCTTGTTTTAAATCAATACTTCCTACACCTCTTTCATGAAACACTTATGTAATCAACTTGATCTTCATATTGTGTGAGATAGTATTGTCCTCTATAGATCTAGTGTGGGTTCAAGCTTATGAGAGTTCCCCATTTTTATTTGGTGCATTACATGGTTAACTTTATTAGGAGTCAATTTTTATTTCTAACCCTAATCTATATGAAACATTAGTTTAGCATTAGTTTTAGGTGAGAATCAAGGAGGAGATCAACCTACTATAGAGGTTCATCCCTACCATAAGTGACCCATAGCTCAGGGTTGTTCCCATATTTTTGCTCAAGTTGGAAATGGCATAAAGAACCCTCTTCTAAAGGGTGAAAATTTGAGTGGTAACAGTTATGGCATGCCTAGTGGGACAAAGGTCCAAAAGAATGGAAAGATTATTGGTGTGTCTTTCCTCTAATCAAATTTTGGAAGTAAATAAATTAACATCAATGATGATTCTAAATCAAATCTTTTGGTTTTAAGTAGCATAGGTGTCTAATCACCATCATTTGGTATGTATCATCACTCTTTTAATAAAAATGCTTATTCTCTACCTCAACATCACACTTATCAAGCAAATAATGTTTATGTATTCCCCCCATGGGGCCTCAAGCAACCTATCATCCTTACCATGACCTCTATCCTCATTCTAACCCTGCATATGACCAAGGTTAGCCTCTTTTTCATTCAAATTAGTACCTTAATTTCCCTTGTTAAGACTAGGCTTATCCTATCACATCCTTGTAAGGAATCAATCAAGCACTACCAGTTTTTGTTGAGTTGATAAATAAGATTTGTAGGGGTTTGGAGTTTTCTCCAGTCATCCCTATCCATGTTCTACAAGAGGAAAGGAGTGATCTTTAGCTGGTCAAGGATAGATGGTCATAATATGAGGGTGAAAGATGGTCCTCTTATGAGAATAAGGACATAATGATGATGAGAAATATCATCTAGAATTTATAGAATATGTTGATGTCTTATGAGGATCAATAGGCTCATTTAGATCAGTCTTATGTGCCATCTCCTTTCTAATAGCCAATCATTTTACCCTCTCCTACCCCAACACCCATTCCTACTCAAGTGCTTGAATATTTTTCATCATGGATCTTCTCTAATACATTTGACCCTAGTTATATCATACCCTTACTTATGAGACCACCCTGTCCTATAAAATAAGAAAAGGTGCCTACTCCCTACTCATTTTCCTCATGGAAATAAATTAATAAAGGTACAAAGAAGAAGGAGGAGGTGTTGGTTGGGGCAGTCCAAGAAGCAATCTTAGAGGAGGAGTTAATTGTGCCAAAAGTAAATAAAGAAACCATATCTCAACTCAATAATATTGATGTACAAGAGTTCCAAGACTCTCTCTCCTTTCCTCAAGAGCCATCAAGAAATCTATTCAAAGTCCCAATATGTAAGGACACTTTCCTAAGCTATAAGTAAGGTTAACTTATTCACCCTCCCACCATCTCCCTCTTAGAGAAAGAACCTATTTTACAAAGAATAGAGGAGAAGCTTGTAGTCAAAGTTGATCTTGAAGAGGATAATGAAAGTGTCTATGATGAAGTGATAATGATAAATAGTCTACTTCATCCAAAAGGGGAAGAGTCAAATTTTCATCAGACTTCTTGGCATGGATTTTATGAACTAGAGCCTGAAGGCAGTATCGATGCCTTCATATTTGAAGGGGTATTCACTCAGAGTGTAGCTGAGAACAAAGGAAATTTTGAATGGTCCCAAGATCTTCCATTTGGTATGACTACAGATGAATATGAGGAAGAAACATAGAAAAAGAGGATCAAGATGAGGTAAGGTAGTAATTATACCATGATTTCATAGATAATGTAGAGGTTATAAACTAGCCTATGCTTCCTTTAGGTCTTGAAGATGAACTTGCCAATCAGGTTGAGGAAACTAAACAATCTTAAGATAAATTATCCTTTGAAGGTAGTAGTAATGTATTCAATAATGAATAAGAATGGTCAAATTTAGAGCCATAAGAACATGACATGTTGGGCCTTAGGTGGATTGATGAACTGTCATATGGCCCCTTTCAAAGAAAGCAAAGTAAATATGGTGTTGAAGTTGGCAATGTCTCAGATGACCAAGAAGGAGCTACCTTTTGGGATGACTTAGATATTTTTTACCTAAGCCTATAGATTTGACCAAGCACCAGTTCAAAGGAGCCATCACGTGTTGTGATTAATTTAGAGCATAAAAATAACCTATCAAATGAGGAGGTTTCAATAGCCCTTACAGTCTAATATGAACCAAGATTGGAGGACATGGAATAGTATGTATACATTAGATACATGTTTCTTCCATTCCATATATTGGAGATAAAATTAAAAGGATTGGCCATAAAACTGTCTGGTTCACCAATTCTTGTAGCTCTAAAGCAAAGTGTTTTTCATCTTGGTTTATTACAAGTGAATGGTATTCAAAGTTTTCCATTTAAACGAGAAGGGTTTTTTTTTAAAGTTGAAGCCCTATACATATTATAATAGTTTCCATGCTTTTTTCCAAGTTCCTTTGTGCACATTTGTTTAGTAGATTAGTTATTATTTATCTCCTGCAAGTGCCAACATGAATTTTTTTTTTTAATTTTCATTGCTTCAAGAGGAAGTTTTGGAAAGGGTCATCCCTATATCATGTTTCATATTAAAATAGAGTAGATGAATCCATGCATAATGGAATAGATAATGGAAATTGATATGGGTTCTCAAGAATTATAAGCATGCTTCCCTAAAAGTTACCATAAATGTTTGAAAATTTTGACCCACATACAAAACTATTTGGATGTAGTTTCATAGTCTTTAAGATGTCCTAATGTAGAAAAATAAGTAGAGTTCCTTATTGGTCAAATGATCAAAAATCTTGAGCAAAGTTCTGGATGGAATGAGTGGACCAAAAGGATCATGTAACTTACAAAGCTTTAGAAACACTTTAAGTTAACTTAAAGTGTAAATTTTCAATTTATAAAGGATAGGTCTTGAGTTTCAAAAACCCTATGTGGTGTTAAGATTGCTTGGAATGATTATGGAAGTACATGGTATTTATCTGGTTCTACATTATGTTTATCTACACATTTTAGGTCTAGTGGTAGAAATTCAAAGTAGGTAGTTTGTTGACATTATCATTACCACATGTGGATGAGTCAGGGATAAATGGTTATGATAAAATTAGTCCTAAGTTGATATGTGATAAATTTTAAGACATGAATCTAAGCACAACAAAAGTTATTGAGGTCCAAAGTTGGCCTCTCAGACAAAATTTGCTAATTTTCCATAGCCAATTTATAAAAGAGATCAAATAGAGCTAAGTGGGAAGTTTTATGATTCTATATCTCACACATGTAGAAGAATAAAAATAAAATAATCACATGGGTCTATTTATCTTTGTAATAATTTGATATGCACTAAGTTTCAATTCATGTGATGAAGCATAACAAAATATATACATGTGTAAAGTTGGGATCCCAGGTAGTTTGATAGTGTTTTCCCATACTTAGCCAAATGAAATAGACTATCACCAGGGCATCATGTAGAATTTCACAAGTGATCTCACTTGAAAATTTTGTAAGTTCACTTAGAAATCTCTCAAAACTAGCAGATCAATTGGGCACAATCCTTTTAATATCAGGAACATCTCCAATAAATTTGGTCCCTCCATGATTTTTGTGCTTCAAGATATAAATATTCAAAGTTGGTCAAATAATGGGATACATTCACATAAACATTGAATTTAAGACAATGAAAAAATCCATTTGAGATTAAATTTGATCGTCTATAGAACTTCAAATACATTTACATGGATGTCAAATGATGGTCATGCAGATGTCAATTTTATAATCTAGAAAATAGATATTTGTTTTCAAACTAAATCATATCCAATGATTGGAACTCATTCATACTAAAGGATATTAACAAAGCGAGATGAGTTAAAATATTAAGGAGATCAAGAAGACACCACTTGGCATAATTGCGTAAAATAGACTAACTGAGAATAGATCTTCAAGGCAAACATAGGACTTCCAAGTGGCACCAACTTAGATAAGGTTGATAAGTCAAGGGTAAGATCAATTGATCTCATTCAATCATAAAAATCAATATAAATGGACTGATATGGGTCAAAATTTCAAACAAGCTAAGTCATGATCAATGGATAATAAGCAAAATATTGAGCCTGGGACACTTTGATGAAGATCAATAGTGTAGTCTTTGACCCAATCAATAAAGGAACTAAGTCTAGACATGATCTAATTTAAACTAGATGTAATTTTAAAGGATTAGGCTCTTCCATTAGAGAGTCATAGAGATATAATAGGCCTTTTATACCTAATATATAGATTAAATGTCAATGACTAGTCAAAAGGAGACTTGTGCATACACAAAGCTTTTAGTTTTCCTAAGGTTCAAAGTAAAAATAGGTTTATTTAAACCTAAATATAGTCCAAGATCTAGGCTATGCAGCCTATAAGTTTTCATCTATATAATATCTATATGAAAACCAATAACTTTGGTTGGTTTTCAATCTATAGTTAATATATGTTGGGGTTAGATTAGGTGTAGATATAAACAAAATATGGAATAGTGTTTTATCTTCCAAAATGACCACATCCTAAAAAATAAGGTAAAAACTACCGCTCAAGAAGAATTATGCATGGATATATCAAACCCATGAACATGAGGATTTGTATCCTCATAATGAGACCATGTGGAAGAGGACAAGTGGAGGGTGGCATGAAAAATTAAATCAAAGGAGAATCTAGTGTTGGAGAGGTAGTTAGAATATTCAATGTTGATCAGATCTCTTTGAGATATTTTCTCCTTGAATAATAATGACTCATCGTTCAAAACAAGTGTTTGTCTTCTAGTGAATCTCTTAGCCAATGAAAATAACTTGAAGACTATTAGAGAAAATATAGGTTAACTAATTGATGATGGATTAGTCTTGTTTGGAATGAAAGGTGACAACTCATTTAATAATCATGGTGAACATGCTCCCCCCTTCTCTCTCTCTTCCCCTTCTCTATATTACACATTCTAAACATTTTAAATCTCTATCTCTCATATTTTCATAAGGACTCTTGATTTTGAAGAATAGGGACACTATATGAGATATTAAAAAATATGCTCATCTTGATTAGGCTCGACCCTATCAAGAATTTTTAATAACTACCTCTTGATGAAATATAATAATTATTTTATCTATCTTTTGCCTTGAATATGTGTTTGGTGAGTTTTGCACTATGACATTATATGAAGGAGAATCTTCCTCATCCTTCTTCCCTCTTTTTGACCTTTTTTAGGGAGTTTTCAATGCTATTTGTAAGTCTATATTAGTTTTATTTCTACCATTAACATTAGATTTTAGTGAGTCTTAGAATTTATCTTTGTTTTTATTCATTGCTTCCTAAACCTCTTCCATGAAACACATATATTCTTGAGATTGTGTGAGCTAGTATTATCCTCTACAGATCTAGTGTGGGTTCAAGCTTATGGGAGTTCCCCATTTTTATTTGGTGTATCACTTGGATAAATTCCTTATGATTCCTTTTCCATTTATAACCCTTTTCCCTATGAAGCATTAATTTAGCATTAGTTTTAGGTAAGCATCAAAGAGGAAGCCAACCTACTTATGAGGTTTAGCCTTGCCATAGGTGACCCATAGCCTAGGGTTGTTCCCATAATTCTTCTCTAGTTGGAAAGGGCCTAAAGAACCCTCTTATAAAGGTGAAAATTTGGGTGGTAACAATTACTCTTCAATTATTAATTTTTTTCAATCCATTTTAAAATCATTTTTTAACACACATTTTTATTGACATTTATGAAAATATATCATATGCTCAAATATCAAAACTTAAACAACTAATTTATGAAACAATCAAGGAATATGTTCTAAGATAAAGTAATATGCTTAAAAAATTGAAAAATAAAATGGTTAATAATGAGCTCCAAGAATCTTCTCTCAAAATTTTCTATCTCCACTTCAAGATTCTATTGTGATTGATAAGTTAAAATATTTTGATCAAATATACCATATATTCAAATAGCATGAGGTCAAATTACATAATTTGAAAAAACTCAAGTACACTTTTAAGTTTAAAAGCAAGTGAAAATATAGGATAAAATACATTAAAACAAAGAATGATGACATGATCACAATTAATATTATCTCATAAAAAACACAAAGGTTTTAATTACAAGCTCTACCAAGGAGGAAATTCTCAAGCCTACCATCCCATCCTACTGTATTGTAGAAAAATCTACTTGAATTCAATCTCATCTCTTTTCTTCCATTGGTGGAAGTAGATATGTCTAAAGCATAATCTATAAATTTTAATGTAAATCCATAATGTGACTACCATAGATGTATTGGCCATTTCAAAAATAGATGTTTTATAATCTATTGGCTAACAGATTTGTCCTAATTTCTTCTAACTCTATACCCTGTATTTAAGAAAAAATAAGTTAATCAACAAATGGGTGAACTATCAAGAATAATTCCCCTCTAAATTAAGGTACAACTACCTTTAATATCTTTAATTAATTTGAAATAATCTAAATATTCAATTACACTTTTAACCATAAAGTGCTTAAAGGCAAACTAACATCCATACATCAGTATGCTATGAATGCGAGATTTTATAACATCATTTGGTAATAGAATACATAGATTCCATCTTCAATAATAACAAGATATAAGCATACAAATTGATGAAAAAAATAAACAATAAAATATATACAATGATTTGTCCAATATACGAGAAATTACCATATGAAAGAAGATTTCACATAGAAAATCCAATTTTAAAATACTCAAATGCAAAAATCTAAGTATGTAGTAATTGTTTCTCCTTTTCATTCATAGATGAAAATTATTTCAGACAAAACATCATATATAGGTAATATTTAACTCTAAAACTTCTTGTTTCTTTTCTTTCTTTCTCTTCTTACATTTCAAACACTAAAAAAACATATATATAGTTTCCCTAATTACCCAATCTCTTAAACCAAACATAGAGTTAAAGTAACTCTGACTCATATGGGATTTTAGTTTTTACAAAATAACTTAAAAATGAATTTTAAAATAGAAAACTACCTGAAGAATTAAATAAAATATTATTCAAGTAAGATTAGGACTGGCGAGATAGATTAGAATCTCTAGATTTGTTTTGCTCAACTGAGGAGATAAGTTACACTTTCCACTCCTGAGATGTAGTAACAAATTCCTAGATTTTTGAGAAATTAGGGATGTCGATGTGTTTCATTCTTGCCTTCCAGACATCTTTCTCCCTTTGAAATTTCCCCATCTTCTCTACATGCTCTAGGAGTGTGTCGATGCAGAGATAAAGAAGTGACTCCACCTTTGAAATTTGAGAGAATTTTTCAGTTAATAAGTTGTTACTTTATTTAACAAAGTTGATCTTTTCCCTAAAGGATTAAATCATAGTATAGATGTATTTTTTTGGTTCTCCATCATCATTTATGTATTTTACATCAATCCACTATAGATCATGTTGTAATGATTAAATGAATTTAGTTATTTCTTTGATCATTTTAGTGAGTTCAATTCACCCTTGTCATGATACTAAATTCCTCCATTCGATGTTTTTCTTACTTACATAAAGCATATCCTCATTCGAACCTATCAAATTATTTTTTGATAAATTTTTTTCTATCCCATACTTCTATAATTCATCAATTTGATTCATCACATCCATACATTTAACCTCATATTTTATTCATGAATAATTATATGTTTTCAAGTCTTTGATGATATCTATGGTTTGATCATATATATTCTTCAGTTCATGAATGTATTTCATACCTTTCTGGATGATGCCATCTAACCAATCATCAAATACCCTAAAAACCATTTTTTTATGCATCTAGTCTAGCATCTTTTGATTGACTGGTGATTTTAGATCAAAAGACAAGGGTAGTTGGGTAATATGTTGTGGATTTGGGTTATGAATGGCATCAATTTACTCTACCATTGACCACAAGGTCTATTTCAACTCCCTTTTATCTTTCTCATCTTTCTAGGTTTGGTTGACTATCATTTTGGTGGATGCTTCAAGGTGATGCACATCCATAGCATGTGATGCAGTCCCAAGATCTATCTTTTCAATTATAAAATCCTAAATTGTAGGATCTTGAATTTCCTCATTAGTCATTAGCCAAGCAATTTCTGCACTCCAATTCCCTATGTTAGGGTCAACGTCTACCTTAGATGTTATTTTTAGATTCTTAGATTTAGGAGTCTTCCCTAGGCACTTTATATCTATGTCCTCAAATGGAAATAAAAATAAGACTATTTTTATTTTATCACTAATCAAACATTCCATCTATTTGGGTGCAGAGGCTGGGACTTCTTTATTAGGATTTAACTAATCAGAAGGCACATCTTAAATAATCATCAACTTAGTAGACTTTAAATCAATCTATGTCTATTGTTTTTCACTAACCTCCTTTTTTATAGGTGAATTAGACTCTTTATTGCTTATTTCTTCTCCTAAATATTCTTTAGAATTCAATTCTATAACTATTCTCTTAGAAATCTGCTTCTTCCTCTTGCTTTTAGTTTTTGATCTAGTGGCATGAGGGGGTATAATAGTTGTGAAGGATTTCTTGGATTATCTGATGATAGGAATCCTTCTAGTTTTAGGCTTGTAATTCCTGCATCACAAATAATAATAAGATGATTAGGAGAGCTTATTGAGGATGGTGGTTCAACCATTGATGCACATTACAAGGAACCTTTATTTTAAACTTCTTCCCACTTACATTCCCTCAACCATTTCTCAGTTCTCTTTATTACTGGGAGAGTTTTGAGCTCAATTTTATCCTTTTCATCTTTATCCCAATCAATTTATGGGATAGATAATTATTTTATTTTTTCAAATTGAGGATCAATCAGTTGTTTTTCATTGTCAACTATTCTAGAAATGTTCATATTTAAATTGAGGGTGACTATTTGCCCCAAGGAGAATCTACACCAAAGTCTCTTTCTAACCTCAAATTCATCTGAATAATCTTCCAAATAATCCTCTATTTGAGGGATATGTCAAAAACCTATTCCAAATTCCAAGTTATCCATGGCAAAGCCTTTATCGTCAAATTGGGATCTAGTAGTGAAGTACTGAAAATTAATTTTTTTAAGATCTACTTCTAAATTCAAAGTGTTAGAAACTGAATGATAAGAATAATGTCCAAGTTCAATGGGAAAAGAGATACCAGCTTCCTTCTTCTTTGAGAACTTCTTATCCACATGGGCTAGTTGTCTTAAAACTTCTTTTAATAAGAAACAATCAAAAATGAACTTGGGCAACTTCATGGGTTCACCATCAAAACCCCTAACTCTGATATAAGTAAATTTGGGGAATTGGATAAAGAATCTACCATAGATATTGATCAGTTGTATTGCTTTATCAGACATTCTCTTACTTATATTACTTGTCAGTTCATAAGTCATTCTTCTAATAAAAACATCATTAACCCTCCTATAATTCTCATAATAATTATGAATATGTAATTATGAATAATAGTCATAAATTTTGATGTATTCGACCAAGGGTGCATGAGGTAGCCCTAACCACTATCTCATAGATGCTAGGAAATAGAAAAGATATGAAGACATACAAAAATCTTTACTTCCCAAATAATTATTGAGACTCAGATGCAAACATTTGAATATAATTTTAGCTAAGTCCAAATATAGTTCCCCTTAGAAGATCACTTGGATGAATAAATACATCCAATCTTCCCAATAATATTCCTAAGAGTTACCCTTCAACCTATGCAGTAATACCATAATATCCTTTACCTCTTGAATCATGTGATTTCTTGTCAATGGTCTAGGTAGTCTTGAACCCCCTTTTTGGAATTTCAATAACCAATTCCTTGCGATCACACTCTTGTAATTAATTTTCTTTAATGAGATATACCCATAGGAAGAAGTAATATTGAGATTAGAAAAGGGTTCTTTGGGTGGAATTCTCATCACAAACATTAAGGTTTGTCTATCAACATGAAGTAACACATTACCATATGCAATTCTGATGTACCTATTTTGGGGCTCATATCTATTCATGCACTCTAGAACTAATTTAGGATACTGTACAGCCATGGGGAAGGATGTAGCTTTGACCAAACCACTTTCTACTATCTTCTTCATCATAAGATTTAGTACATGATTTTTAACACTCTCCCTAAAATATTATAAGACATATTGAACCAAAGAGGTATCCCCCAATTTAGGGAGAGAGCATATGAGACTAGAACCATGCTCATAACCACGACAAGCTGACTTCATAGCTATAAATAATAGGATGTAATAATGAAAAAGAATGATTCAAACTTATTAAATAATGTCAAAAACTCAAAAGGATTTTTATTTTCAATTAAGAAATGGAAATAGCTTATAGGAAGAGTAGAACTCACCTTCAATGTATCTAAAATAACTATGAAATTAGGAAATAAAAATCTTATACCTCCACACTTTTCCTTGTTTACATCAACCAGTATGTTTGTTTGATAAATTTGGATTGTTCTCTCTTGATACAAATATTAATTAGGTTAAATAATTATTAAATAAAATAATACGTGCTAAAAATACTTGAGAAGACATTAATTATGATATATGCATTAATGGTAACCATTCTTCATGCATGGCATTAATGAATAATGATTATTCAAAACCTCATGAAAAGCTAAAACTTTCCACTTCATAATGAGTTTTGGATATATTATCCTCTAAATATTCCACTAATTTTGACTTAGAGAAATCCTCAGGGTGAAATGAGAGTATAGTCATTAAACCCTTGAACCATCAAACTTTTGGAATATGGTTCAACCTAAAGGTTAAAAAATATGAGGTGAACTATACAGACTAACCAATAGTCACATGACTTTTCAATAAACGTTGAATTTTGAAATAGTGAACTGTTGAACCGTTGAACTCTTGAACCTCAAAAAAAAAGGTTCAATTTCAACCAAAAGGTTCAAAGACATAATTGAAATACACAAAGAGACAAACAGTTCACTTTGAGAAACATTAAATCATTGAACCCCTTGAACTATTGAACTCTTTAAACTATGAAAGTGGTTCAAGTTCAAAGGTTCAATTCTTTAGAAATTTCAAAAAAAGTTGAATAAGGGTGACTTAAAAGGTAACATTGGCTCTGACTGGGGACTACATTTTATGGTAAAATGCAGAGAACTTAAAAACTCTAGTTATGCATAAACTGAAACACAAAGACAGAGGAAAAGAAGTAAGATAAACTAAAAATGGGAAAGGAAAACACAACACATGACAATAAAGGAAAGGCTATGTATAAAATAGGGGATACCTATTTCATAGGCGATACAACTTAAGATCCTATCCATTATAAGATAGGGGTAAAACAACTCCATCCAGATATTCCAATTTAAAATAATTAGGACCCATTACTTGATGAATTTTAAAAGTCCCTTTCCAAAGTGAATCAAATTTTCCATGTGCTCCTTTAGGTTCTCTCCTTCTATCCCATAACAATACTTCAACTCCCTCCATGAACATTCTAGGTCTAGTTTTCTGATAAAAAATCTTCTTGACCCTAGCTTGGTGAGTAGTAATTTGATCAATCAAGTCATCCCTTTCCTCCTCAATCTTAGTTAAGTACATATCTCTTTTCTCCAAGGAATCTTGAAAATATTGATCTTCAATTATATTTTGTAACTTAGCCATAGATAATTTCAGAGGTGATGATAACTATGATTTTATCCCATAAACTAACTCAAAAGGTGCCATTCCTATTGCTCTTTTTGGGGTTACCCTTGATGGGTGTCGTCATTCCCTTCATTTAATCAACTTCCTGTTGATGTCATATTTAACAAGGGTTGTGTCTAAAGCTATATGTAACAAGAAGAATCATAGCGATTTAGTAATTGATTATAGGTATCTATATTTTTTTATTTTTATTTTGGGGTTTTCTAATGTCTTGAGGACTTCTTGGTTAAAACCTTATTGCAATCGATCTATGCAAATTTGTCAGAAGTAGACACACATTGCAGAAATGAAATAGATCGTTGGAAATAAACACACTTTTGTAGAATAAAATAGATTGCTGAAAATAAACACACTTTTGCAAAATAAAATAGATTGCTGGAAAATGATTACAAAGAAATGAGCATTTAGTCAAAAATGCTTGCAGGAACAAATTTACAAAAAAAATTAACTTTAAGTAGTTGGAATCATTTAAAATTTAACAGAGTTACCTATTTGCTTTTGTGAATAAAATATAAATACTGACCAAAAATGAAGATCATGGTTCTTTGGAGGAGTGGGCCCTTGCTCTGCCTAGAAACAAGATTAAACAATTTAATTTGCTTTCAAAATAGAGATGCTTATTTCATTGATAAAATGTTATGTATTACAAAAATGTACTAGTCTATCCTTTTCTCTCTATTCTTTAATGATCTTCTTCTATCCCTTCCTAAATTCCCAAGTCTATATATATAGATGCTTTGACGGCTATAATTGTTTCATAGATACGATGGAATTAAATCGTACCCAGAATAGATGTTGAATTAAGATGTGGCTAGATGTCCAGTTGTGTGATAAATGTCTTAGATCTACAAATATAGAAATCAAGAATCTGCTCCTGATTTAATGGGATCATTGACTTGATAGATCACTGGTCATTTTGGAATGGATGCTTATTAGTTCCATATCTAGCCATGAAAGTTATAGATATTTTTTATAGGAGTATCGAAGCTAATTCAAATAATTTTGTAGCTAAAATATAGAGTTCCAGACCTAAGCCTAAAAATGCGACAACTTGAAATAGTATGGTGGAGTTATGGAACTCAGCTAAATTGATTCCAATGCTTCCAAAAACATGCAATCCACTTCATATTTGTTCTTTAGCCTAATGATGACCTATTTTATTACCAAAATTGAATTTTATAACACACTTGTTAGGAATTATAGTTTTTGAATGTTAGAATCACAATAAAAAAAGATGGATAATTACATCTTAACTCATCTCAAATAAATATAAAAGTTACAAAATGTAATCATACTTAATAAAAAGAGAGTAAGATGATTCATTTATTATACATTTATCAAGCATATCCTGGCCTCATCATTTCCCCCATACTTGTTTGTAAGTCCCTTTACAAACTTCACTCTTCAAATTTGGGATTATATATCTTACATTCCATTTGATTGCTTAGATCAAATGGCTGGAACTAAAAATCCCAATGCTTTGATCCAGAAGTACTATACCTAGCTCTTTCTTCTACTTTTCTTTTCCATTTCACAAATTTAGTGGGATTTTGAAGGTCTCTATTTTTGTAAGGAGATATGGGAGTGAGAAGTAGAGGTGGCCTTGTTGCATGCCTATCCATATGCACCAGGGAGTTTCATTGATCTAAGGAATTATTTTACATAAAGTTTTTGCCCTTTCTAGACTCTAGATCAAATTTGAAGGGGATAATACTTCCCTTCTTTTCAATGCCATCAGATGACATTCCCGTATTTTAAAACATGCATCATAGATATTATCAAAATTTGCGTTCTCATAAGAGGTGAAAACATCCATGCTTTGCTATAAATTGAAAAGATAAGGTCCCCTAAATTTGTCATTAAATGCATGGGATTGGAAATGTGTAGCAAAGGTGAGTGGGTTACCATAATGAATTCTCATACAGAGACCAGATGAACTAGCCTTTGACCAATGCTCTAACTCCCTTTCCTACCATCCAATCTGATTTTGAAGAATAGAGAAAAATGTGTTAAGATAACTTTCCCCTACATGCAAATTGATCATAAAACCCGTATTTCTTTCTAGCATAAAATTGTAGAGGTAAAATTCACAAAGAAATTTTTTGTATGTTGTATTGGCTAAGGAGGATGCAGTTGAGAAATCAGATTCATCTTTTATTTCATGTGGAAGGCCACATGCTATCCTTTCTAACTTCCAGTGAATGAATTGTTCCTCTAAAAACATGTTATAAATAGGGGAAGGTCTTCTGCACACAAGCAATTTCTCACTCATCATACAAACTATTTGCATTTTCACAAGACATTTATACTTCTCATTTTCCTCCTTGTAAAATTTGTCTTCCCATTCCTTCCTTGCTTTCTCTTCTTCTACCAATTTGCCTTTCAAGTTTGTATTGGATGCTTTGATTACACTGAGTTCTTTGCATGTATCAACCCATAACTGCTTGAGTGGCATATAAGTCAATTAGGTCTGTGCAGAGACTGTTGACATAAAGGTCTGTATTGTATATTTTTTCCTTATTCTCCATCAGTTGCCTTTTAATCTCTATTAATTCCTCATTCTTGGATATGAATTGGTTTGTTAATTCTTCAAAGATAATTTCTTTCTATTCTAATTTGAGTTTGAGGAAGTTCGATTCCTCATCCTTTTCCTTGATAATGAGTTCTACTCTAGAAAAAAAATAGATCCTATTTAATCTACTAGTTTTGTTCTAAATTGATAACAAATTCTCCTACCAGTTCATCGTCATATTTGGTAAATTTTCTCAAAAAATCTATCTATCTTGCCTATTGAAAGATAGTTGCTACTTCTTCATCTGCAAGGAGTTGGGTATCATTTTTGGTTTTGACTTTTTTTTTATTCCCATGATTCATTCTTCTTGAATCTTACGCAAGTTAGCTAAAGTTTGCTTCTCTTATCAGAAGAATTGACAATTTTGGCTGTGGAACTAGCAGATTCAGTTGCTGATCTGACAAATTTAGTAGTGGAATTACTGTACTCAGTTGTGGAACTTAGTGATTTTGATTATAGAACTACTATACTCAGCTGTGGAACTGATGGAGGTAATTTGTTATATCTCTTTTGAAAATTTTAAGTAGCTAGATTTTACTTTGTTGATGTAATAATAAGAATGATTCTTTATGACTATCCACCAACTCATTCATCATCAATATCCTTCTCATGATTTTTCACATTTAACCATGATGTACAATAGATGACTCATCATACTAATCTTTTAAATTAAGTCTAATCACACATTCAAACTTTAAATTTAACCTTTAACAAGTTAAAAACATAATTACCATCCTTGATGATGTAATCCCTCCATCATGATGACTCATCATTCCTAAAAAATGGTTAGAAAGAGAATAGCTAGAATAAAAAAAAGATTTATTTGAATTAGCCATTTATTTGAGAAGATCAACGACCATCACTGGTTTTCAATTGATCCTTTTTTTTAAGAAGAGAATGTCATTTACATGTTTTCATCCTCTTCCCTTTATTCTAGATCTTTTCATCTAATTATTTGATCATTATATAAGAACAGGGTTCTTCCATATGATCAAATTCTTTGTTTGATTCAATCTGATTCAAGAATTCATCCTTAGTATGAAGCTTCCTATAAAGTTTTAGCTTGTGTCCATTGACCAAGAGTATTCTTCTGCTGCCATCAATGGGAAGTAACTGGATAGAAACATTGTCAAATATCTTCTTGATTTGATGAGGTTCCAACCATCTGGTTCTTAATCTACCTTTGAATTGTTGGTACTTAAAATCAAACAACAATGCCTAGTCTCCTACTTTGAATTGTCTTTCCTTGATATGTGAATCATGTCATTGCTTCCTTTGACCTTGGATTATCTCTATTTGGTGAAGTGTTTCCATTCTGAATTCATCCAATTCATTGAGTTGAAGGATTCACTCCTTGTGAGCTACATCCAATTCAATTCCCACCTTAGCTACTATCCTCAATGTCTATAGTTCAAACTCAATAGGCAACAAGGGTTTTTTCCCATAGACTAACTCATATGGTGAAAACCCTGTTGTGGTTTTCCAAGTTGTATTGTAAGCATAAACAACTTTAGGTAGTCTTTTTACCCAATCTCTTCTTTCAACTTAAACTATTTTAGTGAGGATGTTTTCTAATTCTCTATTTTTTACTTCAACTTGTCCATTTGCTTACGGGTGATAGGGAGATGACTTCCTATGATTGATCTAATAATACATTGTGAAGGCCTGGATCATATTGGACATAAATTGTGGCCCTTGGTTCGAAACTAAGCTTCTTGGTTCTCTAAACTTTACCATAATTATGTGCCAAAGGAAATCAACAACTACTTCTTCAGTGGCATTTGTTAAAGCCTGCACTTATGCCCATTTTGTTACATAATTAGTACACACAAGAATGTGCTCTTTTCCTTGTGAAGGAGGATTAAAGGGTCCAGCAAAATCCAATCCCCATCTCTCAAATGGTTCAATCACCACTTGTGGTTGCAAAGGAATTTCAGTGGTAATGGTTTGTTGTCCCATCCTTTTACAAGGATCACACCGCCTGATATATCTCTTCACATCTTTGTATAGAGATGGATAATAGTAATCAGTGCTAAGTATCTTATGAGCTATTATTTTCACTAAATAGTGTCCTCCACTTGGTTCATCATGACATGCCCAAAGGATGTAAAATATTTCATCTTCTCTCACACACCTGTGTAAAACTAAATCAAGACCACATTTAAATAACATTCCTTTTAACCATTTGAACTGTGCACTAGTTTTGATTAATTTCTTTATTTGCTTTTTAGTGAAAGAAGGAGGAATCTTCCCTATTCCAAGATAATTTTCCATGTTAGAAAACTATGGTGTATTAGCTAAAATAAAAAACAATTGTTCATCTAGAAATTTATCCTTGACTAGATTCTGCTCCCCTATAGTGGTCAATCTTGACAAGAAATCAGCTACCACATTACATTTTCCTTGATTGTCCACAATGGTAATATCAAATTCTTGTAGAAGTAATAACCATGTAATTATTCTACCTCCAACCATTGGTTTTTTTATTAAATATTTAATTGCTGAGTGATCTGTATGTACAAATATTTTGTACCTTGTAATGTAATGTCTAAATTTATTGATTTCATAGATCACAGCTAGAAATTCTTTTTTAGTGGTAGTGTTATTTCTTTCAATGGGAGTAAGATTTTTACTGAGATAGTAAATAGCATACATTATTCCTTCTTCATCTTTTTGTCCCAAAATTGCACCAATTAAGGTATTTGAGGTATCAATTTGGATGTGAAAAGGTTTCTCTCAATTAGGTCCTTGCAATATTAGGGAAGTTACTAATTTCTCTTTAATTTCTTCAAAGGCATGTTGACACTATTCATCCCAAAGAAATTAACAGTCCTTGGTAAACAATTTAAACATGGGGGCAGCAATTTTACTAAAATCCTTGATAAAGTGCCTATAGTATCCAACATGTCCTAAAAATGATTTGATATCTGTGGGAGTTTGAGGAATAGGCAAGTCTGAAATAATCTTGATTTTGTTTTGGTTAACATGAATTCCTCTATTTGAAATATGGTGCCCTAATACGATCCCTTCATCAACCATCATCAAACATTTCTCATGACTAAGAGACAAGTGATGTTGTTCACATCTTGTTAATACTCTATCCAAAATTTTTAAGGCATCATCAAATGTATCTCCATGCACAATAAATTCATCCATGTATACCTCCACACAGTCATTTGTTAGGTCTAAAAAAATTGCTAATAAAGCTCTTTGAAAGATTGCTAGAGCATTACATATTCCAAATGGAAATACCCTATAAGCAAAGGTACCCCATGGACAAGTAATTCTAGTTTTGTTCTGATCCTTAACAACAACTTTGATTTTATTGTACCCACTAAATCCATTCAAGAAGAAAAAGTACTATTTACCTAAAAGGTTGTCTAAGACTTGATCTATGAATGGTAAGGGAAAATAATCTCTTAGGGTGGATTTGTTCAGTACCCTATAGTCAACACAAATTCTCCATTTTCCATTCTTTCAAGGGAAAATTACAAGAGGAGACACCCACTGGCTATCTGAGGTAGGGTAGATAAAACCTACTTGTAATAGTTTTTCAATTTCTTGTTTGACTATATCCCTTAAGGCTAGATTAATCCTTCTCTGAGGTTGCCTAATTGGTCTAATGTTTTTAGTATAAATGTGATGGTTCCAGATACTTGGATGAATTCCCTTCATATCTCTATAGTCACAAGCAAAAGCTTTAGTATGATCTTTCAGAACATCAAACAATTTGACTTCTTCATTGTTCTTTAACCAGCTATTAATATTCAAAAAATTTCCTGGTTGAATTTCAAAATGTTTGGTTCTAGGATATGATGAATTGATTTGTTGAAAGGGTTCCATTAAGTTATTTAGTGGACAGGTATGTGGTAACAACATATGATATGTAACAACATCTTCAAAAGTTCCTAGAGGCAGAATATTAGATAGGGGATAGCAAGAAGAGTTATGATACATATCTTGTTATAGGTTAAACTCCTCGTTACTGCTATTTTCTAAAAATTCTTCATCATCTCCTGATATTTGTAAATTTGAAGCTACAAATCCTTCCTCTCACCAAGAGAAATCACGTTCCTCCAGAGTGAAATTATCTTCATTTGTAGAGAATTGGTGTGGTTTCAAAAATAACTATGATGGTTCCAGAATAGATTTTGCATGTTCTAGAAGTAATCTTGACTGCTCCAATAATGATTGATGTTCATTTAATGAAGGATTAACCATAACATCTATTTCCCATACATGATCTTGAAATGTTATCATAGCCAAAGAAGATAGATTTTGCTCATTAGCATCAAGATTATCAACCCATAATTTTGCTTGATTATCAATAAAATGTTGTACAGATGGATATAATAAAATTTTCTTAGAATTCTTACCATTTGAAATATTAATATCACCTGACCTAAAATCAATTAAGGTAGCAACTATAGCTAACAATGGTCTACCCAAAATAATGGGATAACCAAGCATTTTACCTTTTGGTTATAAGATAAGGAAGTCGACTGGATATTCCCATCATTCCACCATTATTGCCACATCTTCAATAACTCCTAGTTTTGTTATAGACTGATCTACCATTTCCAATATGGTATTAGTAGGTTGTATGCCTATTATTGGTAATGTTTTCAAAGTGTTCACTATCATTACATTGATAGTTGCACCCAAATCAATCAAAATGTTATGTATATCCTTATTCCCTATAGAAATAGAAATAACACGGCTTCTAAGATCTCCATATTTGGGTAGTAGGAGTTTTCCTACTAATAAATCAACAAGTTTCCCATCTACTTGAATAGTCCTGAGGTACTACTTCTTTCTTCCAGGTTTTTTAAAACATAATAGTTTGATTAACTTGTTGAACACTGAAATATCCTTAATTACTTGTAACAATGGTATTTAAATATTCAATCTTCTTAGTTCTTGCACTAATTTAGACTCTTTAGGTTCTATGATTTCTTTAAGTCTTTCTAGAAATGGAATCTCAGTAGAAGTTCTTTCTTGTTCCTTATCTTTTTCTTTGTCATCTTCCTTAAGTGTAACTATGATAGGGGTTTTAGCTTCTTCTATCATCTTAGTGATTATAACAGGTGGAATATTAACTATTTTCCCATATCTGGTTTGAATTTTTTTACAATCCATTATATTTAAATCAACTGATTTTGCTAGTTTTATTTTGTATACAGGAGTTGTTTGTTTATTTCTTGGGTTTTCTATTGGTTGTGTTGGAATTTGTGTTTGGATTATGTTTTCAACCTGTGGATTTTGTGCTAGAGGTTCAATTATGGCTTGTTGGTTCTGATTAGGATATGTCTTCCCTTACACATAATTATTAGGGCCCCATCTAGGTTGTGGCCAAGCATAAGGATTTTCTTGACCAACCCAAGGTTGTTGATGTCCTTGAGTATACCAAGATTGACTTGCCCAATCCTAAGGATGCCATGTGGGTTAAGGGGCCCAAGGTGGTTGTCCCCAACTTTGTGGTACTATTTGAGCTACACATGGCATCATCTAGGGATTAGAAGCCGATCTTGGCATAAACTATCCTTGGTTAGGTTATCTCTAAACAAAATTAATTCTTCTGTGGTGGATGATGTATTGGTTTATTGGAACATATTTTTTCTAAGTGGAAGAAGAGAAAAAGCATGAGTATCATGTTCTTTAGATTCACAAACAAGACATATTTCTATTTTATCCAAAGGACATTCCCTTATTGCATGCTTCTTCCTGCATCTAGGACAATAAATGGATAATGGTTCAAGTTGGGAATTTGCTTTAGCTTGCAATCCATCCATGGTGGAAGTTAATTAAACTAATATGTCTGTTTTAAAGTTTTTCAATTCATCCATTAATTTGTTCATATCTGGATTCAAATTTTTAACCATTTTACCCTTTCTAGGTCCACCCCTTGTCCTTGAATAGTTTCTACAAATTTTTATGATTTCATCCATTCTTAATTGAGCAATGTTTTCTCCACTAATTAAGTCAAGGGTTTCCCGATATTCATCATCCAGACCTTTGAGAAAAATGGTTTTATTTAAATCTTATTGAAGTACAAATCCACATATTTTACTCACAAAGAGGAATCTATCCAAATAATCTTCCATATTTTTATCTTCTTCCTATTTGATTTTGAAAAATTCTTCCTTTCAATTTCTTCCTCTACAATAATCTTGATATTTGTCTAGGAAGACAGTTTCTATTTGTTCCCAATTGGTAATAGAATTAGATGCTAATCCCATAAAACACCTCATTTTTGCATCCTTTAGAGTAGATGGAAACAACTTCAATTTTTGATTATCTATCTTGTAATCATAAGTCTAACATAGTACTTTAAACTCAAACATAAATTGGTCAAGATCCTTAGATGACATTCCTCTAAATGTGGGCAAGTGTGTAGGTGAGATGTTTTTCATAGTGGTTTCATCATCCTCGATCTGAATGGGATAGGCAAAGGTTCTCTCAGGTTCTCTTCCAACTTCTCGTGCCATCTCTCTAGTATGTTCTAGTCCCTTCTCCCAGTCAATGTGATATGTGGTCTATTTTGGGGATGGTTAAAATTCAGGGGTAAGAGGTTGACTACTCAATTAAGAATCAAAACTTTCCCTCAATGGATCTAGAGAAATAATCTTCCTCCCTAAGGTTCTACTTGGTTCTAGTGACTGATCCAATAATTAAAAAAATGGCAATTTTGCTTCTTATCTTGTAGGAGATAATGGTGCCTCCAATTCTTGCTCATCATCCTTTCTTAAACTAGAAGATGATGGAAATTCTTGTTCAGATGTTTTGGTGAGAAATCTACCCTTGGAGTCTCGTGGTGTACTCATAAATTAGGGAAAATTTATTTAATTACTAAATGAATGATTGTAGATCTTGTTGACATGTAATTAAAAAATTCCAACTAGTGAGTCCCCGATAATGGTACCAAAAATTATGGGTGTTGTCATTCCCTTTATTTAATCAACTTCTTGTTGATTTCATATTTAACCAAGGCTATGTCTAAAGCTATATACAATAAGAAGAATCATAGTGATTTAGTAATTGATTGTAGGTATCTATATTTTTTTATTTTTGTTTTGGGGGTTTTTAATGTCTTGAGGACTTCTTGGTTAAAACCTTATTAGAATCAATCTATGTGAATTTGCAGGAAGTAGACACACATTGAAAAAATGAAATAGATCACTAGAAATAAACACACTTTTACAGAATAAAATAGATTGTTGGAAATAAACACACTTTTGCATAATAAAATAGATTGCTAGAAAATGATTACAAAGAAATGAGAATTTAGTTTAAAATGCTTGTAGGAAAAAAATTACAACAAATTCTAACTTTAATGAGTTGGAAGCATTTATAAATTTAACATAGTTACCTATTTGATTTTGGGAATAAAATATAAATACTGACAAAAAATGAAGATCCTGGTTCTTTAGAGGAGTGGGCCCTTGCTCCGCCTAGAAACATGATTGAATAATTTAATTTTCTTTCAAAATAGAAATGGCTTATTTCATTGATAAAATATTTTGTATTACAAAAATATACTAGTCTATCCTTTTCTTTCTATTCTTTAATGATCTTATTCTACCCCTTCCTAACTTCACAGGTCTGTATATATAGATGCTTTGATGGCCGTAATTGTTTCATAGATAAGATGGAACTAAATCATACCCATAATAGATGCTAAATCAAGATGTGGCTAGATTTCCAGTTGTGTCATAAATTTCTTGGATCTAAGAATACAAAAATCAGGAATCTGCTCTTGATTTAATGGGATCATTGACCTGATAGATCGCTAGCCATTTTGGAGTAGATCCTTATCGGTTCCATATCTAGCCATGAAAGTTCTAGAGCTTATTTATAGGAGTACCAAAGCTAATTTAGATAATTTTGGAGCTTAAATATAGAGTTCTGAAGCTAAGTCCAAAAATTCAACAACTTGAAATAGTATGGTGGAGTTTTGGAACTAAGTTGAATTGATTCCAATACTTCCAAAAACATACAATCCACTTCATATTTGTTCTTTAGCCTAGTGATGACCTATTTTATTGCAAAACTTGAATTTTCCAACACACTTTTTAGGAATTATAGGTTTTTAAACGTTAGAATCAAAATCAACAAAAGATGGATAATTACATCCTAACTCATCTCAGATCAAAATAAAAGTTACAAAAGGCAATCAAACTTAATATAAAGAGAGAGTAAGATGAGGTCATTTATTATACATCTATTAGGTATATCCTAGCCTCATCAACCCTATGAGCTTAGAGTGATTCATAAAATGTTTTATGCCAATCTTTTAGATTTTCACTCACCAATTTCCTAATGATAGTTATCATATTTTTATTACTGGACTCAGCTTGTCTGTTCCCTTGAGGGTAATAATATGATGAGTGAGACAGAGATATATTGTGCTCATAGTAAAAATAAGTAAGCTCAATTGAGAAAAAATAGGTGGCATTGTCTGCTACAATTTTTTTATGGACACCAAAATGTACCAGTATATTTTCTTTGAGAAAATTACACACCACTTTTGAAGTGGTTCTCTTCATAGGGACTGCTTTAACCCATTTTTAAAAAAATTCTATTTCCATCAAAATGTGAGTATGTATGGCACTTGAAGGAGGTGAAAGAGGCCCAAAAATTTCCAAACCCCATTGTTTGAAAGGTTATTCTATAAAAATAGGCCTCAGAGGCAATACTACAAGTTGGGGCCTTCCTGAAAATATTTTACATTTTTCACAGTCGGATACCCATTTGTATGCATCCTTAAACATACCCAACCAATAATAATAATTTTTAAGGATTTTGAAAGTTGTGACTGAAGAAGATAAGTGTACACCATAGGTTTCATTGTGAAAAACTTCCAAAAGCTTATGTTGGTGTTCCTTATCCACACATCTCAAAAAATCTCCATCTAGTCCCTTCTTATATAAAACATCATCCAAAATGACATATTTTGCTACTTTTAACTTCAGATTCCTTTTCTCCTTTAGAGATAGGTGACTAGGATAGTCTCCATAAGTAAGATAGTGTACCACATCTAGGAACCATGGATCTTGTAAACTTACCAATAGGATAGTGGGGAGTTCTTCTTTTTCTTCCTTACTTTCAACAATCATTTTTCACAGACATTGACCTCTAACCAATTTGGTTGGTCTAATCTCCAAGTCATATTCTTGAATTTTAGAAACTCATGTTGCTCTATTGTTCACCCCAACATCTTATTGAGTGAGAATGATTTTTACATCTGAACTAAGCACAAACACAACTAAATGAGAGTGTAGAATGTAATATTTGAATTGTTTGATAGCCTTTACCATAGTGAAAGCTTGCTTCTTGGTTAAAGAATACCTAAGTTCATGATTTTTTAGAGGAACACTCGTAAAGGTTATTGGGGCTTCTACATTCAATTCATTCTTCTGTAACAAGATACCAAACATGGTATGTTCTGAAGCATAACAATAAATAATAAAATGTTTTTGAAAATTAGGATTTACTTGAGTAGGTGTTTGTAAAATTACTTATTTAATATCTTTAAATGCTTTCATAATAGTCTCATTCCATCAGAAAGCCTATTTTTCAATCATCATCCCCACAATATGTTTTGTAATTTCATCAAAATTAGGAATGAACCTCCTGAGGAAGTTGATATGGCCAAAAAAGAACTTAACTCTAGTCTTATTTGAAAGAAGGCTTAGTTGTTTTATTGATCTAACCCTTTCTAGATCAATCTTTATTCCATCCTTTGAAACTAAGTGTCCCAACAAGTTAACCTTTGTTACATAGAAAACCAACTTCTTAGGGTTAAGAGATATGCCATGACTCTGACACCTTTGCTAAATGATCTCTAGATCCTTCAGATGATCTTCTCTTTTTTTGAAAAAATAGTCAGATCATCAAGATAAATGAAAATAATTATATCTTTTATATCTGTAAAGGATGAATCCATCACCCTCTGAAAAGTTACACTAGCATTAATTAAACCAAATGGCATACGGTTATAAGAAAAAATTTCTTAGGGTGTTGTAAAAGTAGTTTATGTTGATCATCTACAACTACACTTATCTTATTATAACCTGAGAATCCATCTAACATGGACATCATTTCTGACCCAAAAACTGTTTTCAAGATGTGATCCATCATAGGTAAAGGATAATTATCTTTTAAATTGGCTTGGTTCAAATTTTTGAAGTCAACATAGATTCTTATTTCTCCATTATTTTTGTATACTGGAACAATGTTTTCCACCAAGGTGGAGTGATGAATTGGATAAATAATCCTAGCTTTCAACATCTTGTCAATCTCCTTAAAGATGGCCTCAACAACTTTTGGGTTATAATTTCTCAACTTCTACCTGAATGGGGTTGCATTTTTTTCAAAGGAATATGATGCTGAAATTACCCATGCCTAAAATCATTGAGGTCATCATAACACCAAGAAAATACATCCTTATACTTGATCAATAGATTAGTCAGTTTGTTTCTATCCTCTAGTGAACATCTACCAATAGAAATCCACTTAGGATTAGTTTCATTTCCAATGTTTATTTTCTCATAGTCCTTTAATTTGCTAAAATCCTGAACAAGCTTGCCTTTTGTATATTCATCCTGTCAAGTGAACAATTGTTCTAGAGAGACCAATCCTTTAGTTATTTTATTTCCCTTTAACTATTACATCATATTTTGAATTGATCCCTAGATTAGGATTGAATTATTTAAATTCTACTTTAAAACCTTCAAAATAAGTCCTCAAGAACATCTCAACACTCTCCAAGAATTTTATAATTTGCTTATCATTCTTAAAAACTTGCCAATTTCAGCATTATCTAGGACATTAAGATGATAGACTAGTTCTATTCTATATGAATTTATTTTGAAATCAGGGTATGGGAGAAGAAGAGAAGCTGATACTGCTAGATAATCTGCGTACATGTTTTGGTCTCTAGTAATTACTTCAATAGAAAAGGCATCAAAATATTCTATCTCATCCCAAACTTTATTTTTGTAATGTCTCAATCTTTCATTTTTAATTGAAAAAATGCCTCTCACTTGTTTAATAACTAATTCAACATCTCCTCTTGATTTGAGAATATTTACATCCTTTCCTTTAGCTTCAATTAACCCAAGAAATAAAGCCTCATATTTTATAGTGTTATTAGTGTTTTTAAATTCTAGCTTGAAAGAGTAAGGAAAATTTTCACCTTCAGGTGAGATCAACACAACCTCTGCTCCTGAACCAGTGGTAGCACAACTACCATAAAATTCCATGGTCCATAGATCATTTGAATGAATAGACTTTGGGATATATTCTTCCTTCAGGTCTTAAGAGGAAAGAAAATAGTTACCAAATTTACATTCTTAAAATAAAATTTGAGACTTAAGATCATCAGAAGGGTATATGTAAACTTGCATCTAGGTTCAGGTTTTAGTTTAAATTTCTACTTTCCCACTAGAATTATAGCTTCTGACTAGTCCAATTTAATTTTCTCACCTAAATATTTGAAAAAAGTCCTACTCAACAACATCCCATAACTAGAAGGAATATCTACTACCGAGATAGTCGACTTCACCTTTTTATCAAGATAGGCTACAAAAGCAACTCGTGCATCTTTAATTTGTCTGAGCAAAGAAATTTGTTTACCATCCATGGAGTAACACCTACCAAATGTTTTTGTAAGGGATAAGCCTAGGGATTTGGCTACAGAAGAAGGCATTATATTATCAAAATCACCTGAGTCTATGATACAATTACTAGGTTTATGACCATTTATGAACAAAGAAACATAAAATGGGTTGGGTTTCATATCAGCCATATTAGAAGTATCATCAGATGAATTGAGGGTCATTCTTGAAGTATGTGTGGGTGATTCAAGTGGAGAATCAAATAATTAGGTAATGGGAGATTCAGTATTAACATTTAATTGTCTCTCAGGTTCAACTTGTGTAGGGACATTTTTAACATATTTAACTAATTTATCAAGTTTTTGGGGTTTCAACCTGAGGTATTTAGTAGGGGATATTTTAATCTTTGTAAACTTACAAAATTATAAAATATTAAAAGAAATCTCATGATTATTTCCATGTAATAATTTATTTTCTTTAGTCTTCAGATTAGCATCAGAGGTTCTAGTAAAAGGTTCCTTAACTTTAACATGTACTTCTTGAGTATTAGAAAATCTCAGATTCTTTTGAATTTTGGTGAGGAAAACACATGAAGGATCTTCAAGAGTAACTAATATTTCACCTCCTCTTTTTGAATCTAATTCATATTCTAGGAAGTGTATTTCAGAGTCACCAGGTTTCTCAAAGTTCCTTTCTTCTTTAGTAATCTCCCCCAACACATCTTGAGTAGTAGCCATTTGAGCATATCTAAGCATTTTTAAACAAGAATTTACATCATGATCAGTAGTCAGATGAAAGACACACATATTCTCTCTCCCAAGAGGAGCTTCAATAGCGAAATTTGGTTATGTTGATGTGAGTGGAAATGTCTTACTAGTATTTGTTTGTTGATTAAGATTTATCCTATTGATATCTTGATATGGTTGTTGAAATGGGGTATTAGCTTTAGGCATTTGCCTTTTCAGGCTAATCATATCATTCACCAATATCTAGACCATAGGATCTGTAGAAGATGAAGGATGAGCATTAGGTATTTGGACTTCTTTCTTTCATTTTCCAGCCATAATAAGATCATCTTCTAAACCAACCACCAAGTTTTGAGTAGCTATCAAGTCATCAATTACACCTCTTCTAAGATGGAAGCTAATATCAAGAGGCATAGCATTAATAAAGAAACATTTGTGATTCTCAGTAGTTGGTCTTTTAGTAGTTGGGATTTTGTGCATAATTCTATTGAATTTGGCTATAAATTCCCTCATGGGTTCATGTATCTCCTTCTTGAGTTGAGTCAATTGAGCAAGAAGGGAATGTTCATCTTCTACACCCTTAAACCTCTTTTCAAATGTAATTTTAATATCATTCTAGTTTTTGATTGAGGAATTATTTAGATGATAAAACCATTATGCTACAGTATTGGTTAGATTTTGCACAAAAAGCCTTATGGCTACATCTTGATGTTGCATGCCTAACACACCACATGCTGCTGCAAAGGCACTCAGATGCTCCTCTGGTGATTGTCTTCCATCTCCATTAAATTTGGGTAAATTTTACCTTGCATTTTTAGGCAAAGGATTTAAGTTGGACCCTAAATTTATAGGTCCTGTAGATACTTCCCAAGGTTGGGCCATTGGAAGAAAATTTATGGTAGAAGGAAAGATAGTACTAGAAAGAGTTAAGACTTGATACATAGAGGATGTAGAGGGTTTAGGGGGACTATGAGGTCTACTTCTAGCTTTTTTAACATGGGTAGGAATATAAAGAAAATTTAGGTTTTGAAATGTTTGAAAATTAGGATCCTCAATTCCCTCTCTTCTTAAAAATCTTGTGTACCTTCTAAAATCTAGCTTATAATTTTGTGATTGGATAGGCATTATTAGTTTCTAGGTTGTGTTTTTGGCTTTTCTCTTTCTTCACCTAAGCAAAAACAATCTCAAATTATTAGCCAATTCTTATTATTTTTCTAATACTCTTATTTTCCTCTTATAATCATCAATATTACGATGAGTATGCCAAGCAAGGGTATTTAACTAACCAATTATATATTCTTGCTTGTCTTGAAAACCAAGATTAGGTTTCAGAATAGGAATTATATTTTCATGTGGAAGCACAATGTTGCTTAATATTAAGGTGACTAATATTTTAATAAAGACTGTTTAATCCCCAGTAGAGTCACTAAAAATTATTGGCTAACAGATTTGTCTTAATTTCTTCTAACTCTATACCCTTTGTTTAAGAACAAATAAGTTAATCAACAAATGGTTGAACTATCAAGAATAGTTCCCCTCTGAATTAAGGTAAAACTCCCTTTAAGATCTTCAATTAATTTGAATTATTCTAAATATTCCAATATACTTTTAACCAGAAAGTGCTTAAAGGCAAACTAACATCCATACATCATTATGCTATGAATTTGAGATTTTATAACATTATTTGGTAATAGAATACAAAGATTCCATCTTCAATAATAACTAGATATAAACATACAAATTGTTGAAATAATAAACAATAAAACATATACAATGATTTGTCTAATATAAGAGCAAATACCATATGAAATAAGATCTCGTATAGAAAATCTAATTTGAAAATACTCAAAGGCACAGATCTAAGTATGTAGTAATTGTTTCTCCTTTTCATTCATAGATGAAAATTATTTCAGACAAAAAATCATATACAGGTAATATTTAACTCTAAAACTTCTTATTTCTTTTCTTTCTTTCTTTTCTTGCATTTCAACCACTAAAACACATATATATAGTTTCCATAATTACCTGATCTTTTAAACCAAACCTAGACTTTAAAGTAACTCTGACCCATACAGGATTTTAGTTTTTACAAACTCACTTAAAAACCAAGTTTTAAATAGAAAACTAACTGAATAACTAAATAAAATATTATGCAAGTATGATTAAGACTAGGGAGATGGATTAGAATCTATGTAATTGTTTTGCTTATTTGAGGAGATAAGTTGCACTTTCCACTCCTAAGATGTAGTAACAAATTCCTAGATTTTAAAGAAATTAGGGATGCCGATGTGTTTCATTCTTGCCTTCCAGACATCTTTCTCCCTCTTAAATTTCCCCATCTTCTTCATGTGCTCTGGGAGTGTGTCGATGTAGAGATAAAGAAGTGACTCCATCTTTGAAATTTTAGAGAAATTTTTGGTTAATAAGTTGTCACTTTCTTTAACGAAGCTGATCTTTTCCCTGAAGGATTGAATCATAGTATCAATGTATTTTTCTTGTTCTCCATAATCCTTTATGTATTTTACATCAATCCACTATAGATCATGTTGTAATGATTGAGTGAATTTAGGTATTTATTTGATCATTTTGGTGGGTTCAATTTTCCCTTATCATGATACTGAATTCCTCCATTTGATGTTTTTATTACTTATATAAAGCATATCCTCATTTAGACCTGTCAAATTCTTTTTTGATAAAATTTTTGCTATCCCATACTTCTATACTTCATCAATTTGATTCATCAAATTCATCCATTTACCTTCATATTTTTTCCATGAAGCATTATATTTTTTAAGTCTTTGACAGTATCTATGGTTTGATCATATATATTCTTCAGTTCATGAATGTATTTCATACCTTTCTAGATGATGCCATCCAACCAATCATCAAATACCCTAGCAACCATTTTGTTTGTGTGTATTTGGTCTAACATATTTTGATTTAATGGTAATTCTAGATCAAAATATAGGTGCAGTTGTGTAATAGGTTGTGAATTTGGGTTATGAATGGCATCGATGTACTCTACCATTGACCATAAGGTCTGTTTCAACTCCCTTTTGTATTTCTCATCTTTCTAGGTTCTATTGAATATCCTTTTGGTGGATGCTTCAAGGTGATGCACATCCATAACTCGTGATGTAGTCCCAAGATCTATCTTTTCAATTATAAAATCTTGAACTGTAGGATCTTGAATTTCCTCATTAGTTATCAGTCGAGCAATTTCTACACTCTAGTTCCTTGTGTTAGGGTCAACATCTACCCTGGATGTTATTTTTAGCTTCTTAGATTGAGGAGTCTTCCCTGGTCACTTACTAACCATGTCCTCTAATGGAAATGAAAATGGAACTATTTTTATTTTGTCATTGATCAAACTTTCCAACCATTTGGGTGTAGAGGCTGAGACTTTTTTATTAGGATTTAACTGATCAGAAGGCACATCTAAAATCATCATCAAGTCAAAAAAATTTGAAGCAACCCATATATATTATTTTTCACTAACCTCCTATGCCATAGGTGAATCAGACTCTTTATCACCTATTACTTCTCTTGAATTCTCTTCAGAATTCAAGTCTACAACTATTCTCTCAGAAATCTATTTCTTTCTCTTGCTTTTAGTTTTTAATCTAGTGGCATGAGGGGGTAGAATAGTTGTGAGGGATTTATTGGATTAACTGATGATAAGACTCCTAGTTTTAGGCTTGGAATTACCTACATCACAGATAACAACAAGCCAATTAGGAGAGTTTATTGAGGATGGTGGTTTAACCATTGATGCACATTATAGGGAACCTTTATTTTGAGCTTCTTCTTGCTTACATTCCCTCAACCATTTCTTAGTTCTCTTTATTACTGGGAGAGTTTTAACCTTAATTCAATCCTCTTCATCTTTATCCTAATAAATTTTTAGGATAGGTAATTATTTTATTTTTTCAAATTAAGGATCAATCAATTATTTTTCATTGTTAGCTATTCTAGAAATGTTCATATTTAAATTGAGGGTGACTATTTTCCCGAAGGAGAATATACACCAAAGTCTCTTTTTGACCTCAAATTAATCTAAAAAATCTTCCCAATAATCCTCTATTTGAGGGATATGTGAAAACCTTGTTCCAAAATCTAGGTTATCCCTGTCAAAGCCTTTACTATCAAATTGGGATCTAGCAGTGAAGTACTAAAAATTGAATTTTTTAAGATCTACCTCTAAATTCAAAGTGTCAAAAACTAACTAACAAGAATAATGTCCAAGTTTAATGGGAAAAGAGATACCATCTTCCTTCTTCTTTGAGAACTTCTTATCCACATGGGCTAGTTGTCTGCAAACTTTTATTAATATGAAAACATAAAAAATGTACCTAGGCAACTTCACGGGTTCACTATCAAAACCACCAACTTTGATATAAGTAAATTTAGGGAATTGGATAAAGAAGCTACCATAAAAATTGATCATCTATATTTATTTATCAGACATTCTCTTACTTATATTGCCTTCCAGTTCATAAGTTATTTTTCTAGTAAAAACATCATTAACCCTCTTGTAATTCAAATAACAATTATGCATCTGTAATAGTGAATAATAGTAATAAATTTTGATGTCTTTGACCAAAGGTGCATGAGGTATCCCTAACCACTATCTCATAGATGTTAGGTAATATAAAAGATATGAAGACATATAAAAATCTTTACTTCCCAAATAATTGATGAGACTCAGATGCAAACATTCACATATAATTTTAATCCAATGCAAATATTTTTCCCCTTGGAAGATCACTTGGATGAATAAATACATCCAATCTTCCCAATAATATGCTTGGGAGCTACCCTTCAGCCTGTGCAGTAATACCATAATATCCTTTACCTCCTAAATCATGTGATTTTTTGTCAATGGTTTGGACAGTCTTGAAACCCCTTTTTGGAATTTCAATAACCAATTCCTTGCGATCATGCTCTTGTAATTCATTTTCTTTAATGAGAAATTCCCATAAGAAGAAGTAATATTGAGATCAAAATAAGGTTATTTGGGTGGAATTATCATCACATACATTAAGGTTTGTCTATCGACATGAAGTAACACATTACCATCTACATTTCTGATGCACCTATTTTAGGGCTCATATCTATTCATGCACTCTAGAACTAATTCAGGGCATTGTACAGCAATGGGGAAGGCCTTAACTTCAATCAAACCACTTTATGTTATATTCTCCATCATAGGATTTGGTATAATGTTTTTAACCCTCTCCCTAAAATCTTCTAAGTCATATTAAACCAAAGAGGTATCCCCTAATTCAGGGAGAGAGCAGACGAGACCAAAACCATGCTCATAACAAAGACAAGCTGACTTCATAGCTACAGATCAGAGGATATAATGAAAAACAATGCTTTGAAATTACTAAATAATGTTAGAAACTCAAAAGGAATTTTATTTTTAATTAATAAATGGAAACATCTTACAAGAAGAGTAGAACTCACCTTTAATGTATCTGAAATAACTATGAAATTTGGCAACAAAAATCTTATACCTTTGTGTTATTCCCCATTTACATCAACCAATATTTTTGTTTACTAAATTTGTCTTATTCTCTCTTGATACAAATATTAATTAGGTTAAATAATTATTAACTAAAATAATACATGCTAAAAATTCTTGATAAGACATGAACTATGACATATGCATTAATGGCAAGCATTCTTCATGTGCGACCTTGATGAATAATGATTATCCATAACCTCATGAAAAATTAAAACTTTCCACTTCATAATGAGTTTTAGATATATTCTCCTCTAAATCTCTTGCTAATTTTGACTTAGAGAAAGCCTCGGGGTGAAATGAGAGTACAGTCATTGAACCCTTGAGCCATTAAAATTTTGGAATGTGGTTCAACCTGAAGGTTCAAAAATACAAGGTGAACTACACAAATCGACCAATAGTCATACGAATTTTCAATAAACTTTGAATTTTGAAATAGTGAATTGTTGAATCGTTGAACTCTTAAACCTCAAAAAATAAAGGTTCAAGTTCAACCAAAAAGTTTTAAAACATAATTGAAATACATAAAGAGACAAACAATTTTCTTTCAGAAACATTGAATCATTGAACCCATTAAACCATTGAACTCTCTAAACTATGAGAGTGGTTCAAATTCAAAGGTTCAATTATTTATAAATTTCACAAAAAATTGAATAAGGGTGACTTAAAAGGTAACATTATCGAAAACATGATTAAATATCTTATTGATGAGAAAATTATTAAAATATACCAATTCAAAATCAGGACCTATAAGCATTCTCTTATGTTTCTAGTTTTTTTATTTTCACATATTATTTATTTCATGTTATGTAGAAGGAATATTTAATTTTTTAATTCAAAATGCTTTCCATAAGGTATGTGAGTGTGATACAAGACATAATTTCACATGGGTTTTTGATAGTGGGCTTCCTTTTTAACCCAACAACCATGCTAAGTTGGGGACATCTCTTTGTTCTCTATGAATAATTCAACATGTTGTATCTATGAAAAATCTCTCTATCATGTTGAGATATATATCATAAAAAAGATTTTGTAATCATTCATGATTTAAATTGTTTTACATGGATATTATGTTTTTTAACAATGTCATTTATACATATTATGGACGTAAACTAATCTCATTTTCTCTATGATTATTTGAAAAATTATTACTTTACTACATGATAAGTTATGAATTGCATTCTTATTGTGTGTGTCCCTTAGCATTGTGTGTGAAATATATAAATATTCCTAATTTTATGGAATCATCATCTCATTTGAGTGTTTCCCTTGGATTTGTGTGTTTACGTGATAATCACATGCCCCTTTTATTTGGCTTTTAATCCCTATGTGTAACATTATATACAAATTGCATGCCATTGTATAAAACTAATTGTATGTTAATTTATTATTACATTAGTTACATGATTCATATCATTCATTAATCCTATTCTCTAATATTACTTTGGTGCCATGATCAACATCATGCAAGTGATCATTATGTGCTTCAAGGTTATATCTATCAAAGACATGTTTCATATGCAAATTCAATGATATATTAAATACTATGACGTAATCCAATTAAAATGTATAAATTTATACTACATTTATATATATGTCATATATGTTTTATTTTGGTATAAATGACTTGTAGGATACATCTCTCATCTCAAAATGATGGCATCACAATGGGCTTGTCTTGAGAGTTAAAGTCCTCATGAACAAAAAAAATTAGATTTATGACAAAATAGAGTTTTCCAATTTTAATATGGTTTAAAAAATTTAGATTATGGATCCATATACAAAGCATGTGATCTCATTCCTATAATTATAAATTATAAGTTTTGAATAATTAAAAATTTAGTCTGAATTTAATATCAATTTAATAAATTACATGGGGCATGACATTCATTCATGTTCATGAGACTACATTGAAAATTTAAATTTTTGAAAGATCGTAAGTTCAAAATTTTCAAAGTGTAATTTTTCAAATATAATCTACATCATTATATATCCATGTGAATCATCTTCATGTTGCAAGTGGGCCACATTAGAGTCTAGTGAAACTCAACATCTATGGTTTCACTTTTTATACTATAATGATCCACATTTGGTGGTTCTATTGTAGAAAGGTACATTTGATGGTTCCATTGTAGGTTGCTACATTTGGTGGTTTTTCCCCTTTAATTATTTTATAAAGTACATAAATATTCAAATGAGAGTTGAACTTAAGGGCTTTGAATGATATTAAAATTAAGACTTGATCACTCTCAATTAATCATACATTCAACATTTATCCAAATGACTCAATAAGGGGGTACATGATTCTTTAATTTATAAGTTATATGGAAATTAGATTATTTATTATTTCAAGTATATTGTTTATTTTCTCTATTTAAAAAATAATAAATTTCAACATTTCAATTTTTTAAATTTTAAATCTGGACAATAAAAACTTTTAGTGACATTATTATAGGTTTTGCATTGAGTCATGTTGAAAAATCAAGCTTCACATAGAAATACAAAGTCAATATGAACACTTATATTCAATTTCATTTACACTTGTAATTTTATTTTTTTGAGTCACTAGAATAAAGTGGGATAAAGATAGACACACAAATTTAATCATTAAGTTCTTGATAATGTTTAATATTGACATCCTTACCTTACTAGTTTTCTTCTCCATTCTATTAAATTGAAATATATAGTAGCCCTAAATATTTTATGTACTTCCTTAAAAATAATAAAAATATCATTCAGGAAGCCCTATTCTATTTATAGACTCATGTTATCCATATTTTGGTAATCTTTATCCTTCTAGGATAAGACTACACTAGGTAGATAGGGTTGTAATGTGACTTTTACCCCTATGATTCAATGGTAACTTTTCAAATTCAAGATGTTTCATATTACCCCTCTCAAATTTTTTGAAAGTTTAATTAATGGAAATATTCCAAAAGAATCTCTATATATGCACATCTAGGCTTTTTAAAGCATCATCTAACAATCACTTGGGAATTATAATGCATATTGATAGAAAAGAACTATTCTTTCTAATTCCAATTATTTTATATTATAAGAAACATAGGCCATGTCTGAATTCATTTTATTTTAGGTCAAGGGAACTCATTTTAAAGCATTCAAGTAAAATCTATCTATTTTTATTCATATAACAATGATCAAAATTAACATACTCAGCTTAATATGGATAACTACATTAGTATGAGGCCCTATTGGGATATGTAGGTAGCATTAAAATTGTACAAGGTTTTATAAGGATAACTTAGCTACTACCCTTACCTGATTCCGCCTTTTGTATTTGATCTCAATTTAGTTTATTATGTAATAATTAGGTTTTTGACTTTTTAGGACTTTTGTAGATCAAATTAACACATGTAAATAATTAATAAACTCACTTAGATACCTATAGGTTCTTTCATAGAAAATTAAACCACACATGAATAGCCAAGACACAACCAAAATCAACATACATCATTGAATTGTGACCATATCCTCTTAGTGCATCATTTTACCAACATAATTCTAAATTTTGATTTCCATTGTGACACAGTTCTGGGATCCTTAAATTCATTTTTTAGGAAAAATTAGATTGCATAGACAACATAAGTTTAATTTAAACTAGGTTTACATATTGTAGTCATATAAAATGCAAAAATTGGTAACTTGAGCATGGATAATAATACCCAACCCATATTTTCCTCTTACTTACTCTCATGACCCTTATAAGATTGTTTTCACTGATTCTTAGTCATTTATTGCCTTCCAGAGTTGATCCTAGCTGAGCTAGACTCATATTTCCATGAATTATCCATCCCCCAAGTCCCATTTGCTCACAATAATAGCACCGCACTATGAATATGGTGCCAATGCCACTCTTTTTTGCTTTTGACAAAGTTTTACAAGCCAATTTATGACCCGAAGAACCAATTCCTTTTGGTTCTCCATCCTTATCATTGTCATCCTAACATGAGAAAATTAAATTCATGACTAATATATCCTTATAAAATCCCATTCAAAGATCATTTGGAAAGGGTTGGAAATTATCTCTAAGAAAACAAGAATACAAGAAAGAATACTCAATAAATCTTTCCTATTCTCTGCATACAACCAACCAACACACTTACAAGCTTATTCAAATTATTACACTAGTCCCTATCCATCTCATTTACATCCAATTTATCATTATGCATCTTCATAAACTCAATTTCACAACGCACATCAAGTGGGAGAACTACATATGGCTTGATCCCTCTTTAGAGTATTAGTATGTAGGCAACATGCTGACACACAGGGTGTGAAGCACATCTAGTGAATATTCCACAAACTAACCCCCCCCCCCCCCCTCTCTCTTATTAAAAATTGGTCAAATCACAACATAAAATAGTGTTTGAAGAAGGAATATGCTCTACAGACTTCTAAGTACTGAAACTTCATAGACAGGGTCACACAAACCTACCAAACAAAATTTAGATAGCTTAGATCCTCAAGATAATAGTGATAGATGTGGAATACAAAATTGGTGCCACTCCTATCCATTTTTAGTGCTCCTATATATTAAAAAAACAAAATTTGGATCTCAATTTATGATAATATCCCAGTCTCACATAGTCAATACCAGCCTCTGTCTCAATTGGATCAACATAGTTCTAAGCTAAGTTATATTTCTCTCTATTCACTTGATATTTTTAAAAATTATAAACAACAATCAGAATTAACAAATTAATAAGTTAATTATGGCATAATTATTGAATAATTTTACTACTCGGACCCTTTAACTAAATTAGTAATAATACACCAATATTCCCAAAATTGTTAAATTGCATATTTAATTGTCAATTTACTTTTTAGATCTTATTTTAAATTTTATAAATATTTATATTTTAAATTTATGTTTTTATATTCTATAATTTAAATTAGATTTAAATATATATTTTATAACATTTAATTATTAAATCAAACCAAACATATATAAACAAAAACTCCCAATGACTCCTCATGTTAAGATTCCTTGACAATATAAGATTATAATCCTCAAGAAATGTTTCTAAGCCACTAATGCTTCCAATTAGTACTTAGGTAAGATATATGAGTGAAATAAGAATGAATGAGTGATATACAATATGATATGAATTAAATATGAACTTATATGTAGTTTTATAATACCCAAAACCAACCTTAGACTCTAAGACAATGATATTAACCTGATTGATAAAATTAGATGATGTTGGATGACATCATATGATATCATCTATGTCAATATAAAATAAATGTCATAAAACACTCTAAAAACTATATAGGGATGGCTTATATAGTTTAGAAAGTGTGAAGGCACATAATAGATGGTATCAACTAGACTAATACCATAAAATATAAGGAAAATAAAAGATATGGATAATATGTAGAAAAATGGGATAATTGGATAAACACTTAGAGGAGGTCAAAATTATATTAGTAATGGTGTAATTATTATGGAATAGACACAACTATCATAAACCCCCATGAGCCTTTCCCACATCATTCCCATTGCATCTTTTAAGGTGTACATAGATATATTGTTGTGTTGTCAAGCCACTAAAATAGAAATCACTAGTAAAGGATAAATTGAAAAATATTATGTATATATATGCCCCACCTGAAAATCATCACATGCTAAAATAGTATAGCATGAGATGGTGCTTTGGGAAATAAATGTAGCAATGTTAAAGCATAATCAGAAAATAAATGTTGATAAAATTATAATGTAAAGTACAATATACATACTTTGATTTACCTTTTCATTTAATGTTTGCATACAAATACAATAGCCTCAATCGTGGAGGGAAAAAAAACTACATTTTAGAAACCCTAGGGATATAAGTTTAAAAATGGATAAAATATACGATGTTCAAATAAATGGATGTGTATGAAAAACTCTCATAACTTATTAAATTAATTTATAAATTGGCAAGTTAGGAACACTATGCCTAGGTTAGAATCAAAAACTAATAAAATTTATGAAAATGAAGGAAAATAAATAAATCAAAAATTTAAGTTTACTTAGGACCAAAAGACCCAAAAATGCACCCGAAGTAATACAAATAACAATCCACGTCAAAAAAGAGACACATGAAATTATTTTTTATAAAAACATCATCAAACATAAGATGAGTAACAAACCACACTCAATCAAAGATTGGAAACATTAAATGGAAAAATGAGGCCAAATGTCCTACAAAAATGTGAATAGCAAAATCAAGGTCCTAGACATGACTAAGAGAAATCATAGAAAGATAAGGCAATGACCAAGAGGGAATCTCACAAGGAATAAAATATGTATATTGTACCTTAGGTTTTTGAAGATTAAATTATATGTAGATTAGTTACTTGTTAGTATAAATGACAAAAAATCAAGCATAAAAATACACTAGGACTAAACACTCATGCCTAAGAACTAGGGAAAGCATAACTAATAAGTAAGATACAAAAAAATAGAGATAAAGGCAATACGAATTTATTACCTCCTTTATCAAATTTGATGCTTATTTACTGGCATAAGTATGTTTATTCTTGACTAATGACAATTAGAGTCTTTTAGAAATTCTCTTTCATGGTGGAAGCATATCTCCAATAGTCACCTATGGCTTGGTGTGACTCTTAACATAAATTGGGAATTATAAAACTACTTTCAAAGGCTTCATTAAGGTATTCTAACATAATAGCCTTACACAAAATATTTTTGTCATATGGTGTGGGAACCTATACTTATAGTTTAAAAAAGTAACTCTAAGCCTAGGGAGGTTAGATTAAATTATAACATGGGTTGAGTCTAAATTAACCTAGGTTGAGTAAGTCTAAGCTTGGGTTGGGTCAAAGCACTCATAAAATCTTGACACCTCAATTTTATATATTTATGAGGCATGACAACTCACTCTAGATATTTTTGAGGTTTGATTCATAATTTTGGAATATTTAGGAAATAATAAATCCCTTTATTAGCTCTTTTGACCTTCGACCTTATATTTGGCTACAAATTCCATTTTTTGGTAAATGAAATTCACTAATTTAATTTGGTATTTTTTTTTAGGGAAGTTAATTAAGATTTGTAATGTAATTAACCTTCTTAGTGATTTTTAGCTTTTGAAAATTGTTTTAAATGTTATGAATTAATCACTTGACAAGCTAAGAGTATCAAATTACTAGGTTATAATTTGACTAAGGTTGAAATTAGACTATGTTATTGGTGTATACAGGTTAATACACCAAATTATCTAGCCTCATCATGTTTTTTTTTCAATTAAATTCCTTATGTAAATTAAATTAGGCAATTCAGGTGATTTATAGAATTAAATTATGTCATTTAATAAAAATTAAATGGAATCCTATTTTAATCATGAAAGTGGCCAAAACTAAGTGTCTATTATTTGACCCTATTTGTAAAGGCATTGTGAAACATAAGCACAGTGTTGTATTTTAAAATAATGCAAAAGTCATTAATCCAAATGGTTTGTGCCACAAAGGGTGGTTGATAAGCCTTTGATGCCCCCTTGAGGGAGTATGTGTAAAAATAGAATTGTTAAAAGTTCCCTCAAAATGAAAAAAATGACACAATCTCATGATAAAAAGGGTAGAATTATTGAATTACCCAAAGGTAGTTATAAATAGTAATGGATGTGGAGCCACTAATTTTCCCAAAGGTAGTTGTAAGTAGTAACATAGGGTGTGACACTAATTTTCCCAAAGGTGATTATAAGCAATGGAATGGATATTTTCCCTAGTAGGGTCATGGTACAGATACTAATTTTCCCAAAAGTGGTTATAATTAGTAATGAAATAGGAAACACTAATTTTACCAAATGCCATTATAATCATGAAATAAAAGTGGGAAACATTGATTTGCCCAAAGGTAGTTATAATCAGGAATGGAAAATGGGAAACATTGATTTGCCCAAAGGCACTTATAATTAGGAATAGATAATGGGAAACATTGATTTGCCCAAAGGCCTTTATAATTAGGAGAAAAAAATGGGAAACACTGACTTTCCCAAAGTTACTTATAATCAAGAATGAAATATAAGAAACACTAATTTGCCCAAAGATATTTATAATCAAGAATGAAAAATAGGAAAAAATGATTTGCCCAAAGGTAGTTATAATAAAAAATGGAAAAAGGGACAATGATTTTCCCAAAGGAGGTTATAATTAGGAATGGAAAATGGGAAACATTAATTTTCTGAAAGGAGATTATAATCATAAATGCAAGTGTTTACCCTAGAAGGGCGGGTGGACTAGGTAAAAAATAATGATTTTCCCAAAGGTAATTATAATCATTCATACATTGAAACTATGTGATTGAAAATGAGTATGCCCAAAAAGGCAATATATATTATTGATAGATCAAAAAATAGTTTATCAAATGAGATCAAAAAATAATTTATCACACCAAGGCAAAGTGACAAGGGTAGCTTATGCAAAAATCTATAAAATAGATTTATGATGAGATGGGAAAGGATAACGACACATATTTAGCATAAATATGATTTAAAGATGTACATTTGAACAAATATGGAATATAGGTTGAAAAATTGTGTTTTTAAATAGGCCTCAGGGGAGGACCAAAAATTTGGTTTGGTTATAATGCAACAAACAAAAGGCATGTAAGATCAAAAAATGCATAAAATAGACCATAGGTGTGAAAAATATACTTCCTAAAGCACGCATAATGAAATATAAGACTTTGGGGTAAAAATTCAAATTTTATCTATATATTCACCTCAGGAGTGAAAAATAATTCATTTTCACCCTAGCCTTTGGAGAATTTGAGCTCTAGGCTTCTACACATATTATTGCGAGAAATTGGCCTATAGAGGAGCTCAATGTCACATTTCAAAGTGAGTGAGGGGGAACATGTGGCCACCACACAATGAGGAACCAATAAGTAAACTCAACTTGGTCATTAATTATAATTAATTATCATTTATTACATTTGGTAGGATGAAAATCAAAGAAGTTACCATTTTCATGGTAGGGTAAATGACACTTTACCAAGGAAAAAAATGACTTCGATCGAAGTTACCATTCCTAAAAACTATGACAACACCAAAAAAGGGTAGAAATCACTGAAATGGCAATTTCACCCACTTTAGGTAAAGTCAACATTTTCATGAAAACAAAAATAGTGTTTTCACCTAAAAACATGAAAAATCACCTAAATAATGGCTTTGACCTAGAAAAAGCAACAAATATTCTCTATAAGCCAAAAATAAATGATTTTAAGGGCCTAAAATGGGTCCAACCTCTGAAAGAGGGTCAATTACACTAAATAGGCTAGGCTTAGGTACAAGAAGATGCATGTATTTAGGTTGATTCTAAACTTTTTGATTGTAATATTGATTGGTTTTTCTCACCTATCATGAGAGAGGATTACACTATCTTTGGACTCCACAGATTTAGACCAAAGGCATTATGGGCTTCCTATAGTTTTATACTTGCATGACATGGTATGAATGTTAGTTATCTAGGCTGATCATGCTTATTTGAGTGCACTAGAAGAGTGATGGCATAGTGATATATTGACTTTTCAATTACCAACTAGGGAGGCTACCATCACAGTTAAGGATACGTGGCATGTCCTCAAGCTACCAATGCATGGATGAAAATTATTCTAGACACCATTGTCACAATAAAAGGTAGTTTTTGATGATCTATGTAGCTATTAAGGTATCCCCATGGTTTATAGGAAGGTCAATATAGACATTATTGATACCTATATTTACATTCAGATGGATGATCTACCTACTAGGGATCCATCACCACTATCTCTAATTGATTGAAAGGATGTTGTTATTATGTCCATTTTGAGTGGCATCTTCCTTCTTGACAAGATTGTTTGGTATTTCTATATGGGCTTGGGTGGTGTCATTAAGAGCATGTTATAGGACTCAATATGTTTTACCTAGGGACTAGCTATTATAGCATAACTATATATAGATTTGGATATGATAGCGTACTGAGGTAGATGTAGTGTCAAATATTGCATAATTATCATGTTCAGGGGATGGGAGCATATCTTAATCAAGTGACTAGTTAGGATGCATCGAGTGGGGATCTTGAGGATCTAGTAGCATATGTTTATGCTCAAATAGGAGATAATAGGTGTGGGTATAGAGGAAACATCCCTTTTTATTTTCAAATGTTTGATGATATAACACCATAATTATTCATTTAAATATTTTACCTTACCTATTAGCTATAATGGTTTAGGGATTAATGGTACCTAGGATTCATGAGCACTAGATGCTTTTTTATTGGGAGAGAGTCCCATATTATAGAGGAGTACCACCGTAATTAGGTGCTCAGGGATTTTTTATTTACATAGGATATACTTGAGGGTCTACGATGGTTTGCCCATGTGACATGATAGATAAGTTAGGATACTCCTATGATCCTTGAGAGTGAGACCATATCAAGCTACATAAACATACCTTGGGTTGTCTAGGATAATGTAAGTGGAGCTATAGATATAAGGGTCACTTTAGCCTATATACATTGGTGGGTAAAAGTGTGCCCTTTGATATTGATAGCTTTGGTACCTCTAGGGAATCATGTACCTATGGATGTTGAAGAGATGGAGGATGAAACCTTAAGCAATAGTAGTGACACCTAATAGGAGAGTGGTAGTGAGGTTAGAGATGATGAGGATGATGATAATGGGTTTGATAGAGGATATAGTGAAATAAATGGATATGGATATGGGGTCTATATGTGATGATATTGGATCATATCTCAATAGTGGTGGTAGTTGGATAGGTTGGCTTAAGTCAAGTAGGGATTTCAAGCACACAATTAGATCTACGATAGGCAGGGCCTTTTGGTATGAACATAGTAGGTAGGGACACTAGCATGCTTGAGTAGGAGATCATTACTAAGGTACAATAGATTTTAGGGTTATAACATCAACTATTTGATTTATAGAGAACCCTAGATATGAGGGATGATGATATGATATAGATATAGATCACTTAGTTGAAGGCTAAGATAGCTAAGATGGGGAAGGTTTAGGGATAGATTATGATAGATAAACATCAAGCCATTAATGAGTGAGATCATGAAATGGCCATTATGGACCAGCCAAGATGAAAGCAAGATGTGGCTCGAGGAGCCAATACATAGGCCAAATTTTCATAGATGATTATAGATAGCCTTTGAACCAAGGATGAGGCCTCTTATTATAGGTGAGACTATAAGTCTACCATTCTAATGAATCATTAGGTTGTTACTTTTGAGAAATGGGATGCATAGAGGATAGTAAGCAAATTTGGTTGATCTCAAACCAGGACTTATGTTATAGGTACCTCAAGCTATTCTATTAATCAATCATGATCACCACCACTAGAACCACCTAATCCACTAGGGCCTCTTCTAGCTATAGGTCCCATGGACACATAGAGACAAGTTGATCACAGGGACTTTGACATTTTGAAATTTTGGTATATATTGGGATTTTTTTTGGACCTATGGCATTGTATTCATTATATTGGCATACTTTATATATATATATATATATATATATATATATATATATATATATATATATATATATATATATATATATATATATATATATATATATATATATATATATATATATATATATATATATATATATATATATATATATATATATATATATAAGGTACCATTAGGATATGTATATGACATTTGAGATACATTGACCTTAATTTTTGGTTTGAATGAGCTTGATGTACATGTACATGATATTTCTTTGATATATATATATATATATATATGATTCCATGCTTGTTATCTTGATTATCTCATGTTTAGTATTGATTAGCATTATGGATGATTAACATTATCGATTATTTATGATTCTGTATGCTTTATTTAATCATTGTTTATTCCTTGCTTATGATATGTTTTGTTGGTTATCATTTGATTATGTTATATGAATCATATGGATGGTTATTCAGAGTTACACATCTTTATAAACACATAATAAATAGTTTATTACTCTCGTGTATACTCATGGACTCAGGCATGCATTTGGGTATTCGGATGGTTTTTTATATATTAGATAAATAATGTCATTGTATTTCTAGAATAGACTCCATGTGCATGGTTTTAATTTAGCTTGTGATATTATTCATGATAGTTATAGATATATAAAATGGAAAAATATATGATAATCATGGAAAACTTAATATAAACAAATTAAGAATAAGATATGAATAATCAAATCCCAAGTGTGAATATAATAAATAAATAAAATGTAAGACTAAATAGAAAAATTAACAACCTAAGTACATGATATGGATAATCAATACTTAAGTGCAAATAAAATGAAATAATTTTACGACAACCAAGAAGCAAAAAAGCCAAAAACAAAACAAACAAACAAAATTTAAAAAAAAAAGATTTAAAAAAAAAAAAAAAAAACACAAACAAACAAAAATAAGCAAATAATGTAGACATCAAACTATAAACAAACTATAAAAATAAATAAATAGTATTGGCAAAACAAATAAAATAAATAAACTATAAAAACAAAAAACAAAACACCAATAAACAAAACAATAATAAACAAACAAAAAGATAAACCATATAAAAAACCAATAAAGAAAAATAAATAAAGAAACTAACAAAATAAAAATAAAGTTAGATAAAATAAATAGACAAACAAATAAAACAAGTAAAACAATGCAATAAAAAAATTAAACAAAATAATAAAAACAACTAAACAATCCAAAACAAAGAAAAGTGTAAGGAAAAAACTAATCTTTGTCAGTGATGATGTGCTACAAAAAAAATTAGAGAGAAAAAACTCAAACTTGATAAGAAGAATGGATTCAGTTCCATAAACAAGTGAATAGGGTGTAGCTTATGTTAGAGTACATAATGCAGTATGGTATACCCATAGGGTATTAAATAGTTGAAAGTGATAATTATGACCAATATCATTAAAAATATTCTTTAAAAATTTGACAATGGTTTTATTTGAAGACTCATCTTAGTCATTACCTTTGTATAGTATACAATATAAAAATGTTGTTTTATATGGTATTGAGAACAAAGTGCTTTTACATCTTTGCTCTTGAATGATCCACCATTATCATATATAATGTTAGAGGGGATGACATAGAGATAGATTAGATGGTTGAATATGAACATTGAGATTTGATTATTGATGATGTAAGTGAGGGGAATGGACTCCACCCACTTTGTGAGTTATTCAATAGTAGTTAGTACATGTTAATGGCCATCAAAATATATTGGACTAATTTCCCAATGAGGTCAAGTCCCCATGTTTAGAATGACCATGGTGTTGTTAATGGTTTGATTGTCTTGGCTGGAGCATGAATCAGATTGGCATGCCTAATTTGAACACACCATCATATGAAATATCCTTTGACATGAGGTATTCAAAAAATTCATGTTCCTTGTACCAATCAAGAAAAGGAATCCCTTCAAGAAATGGATTTGATATAGGCCAACTGATCATATTTTATTGAACTAATCTTAGGAACACAAATTCAATATACTCACCAAGGCCACTAAATTTTTAGGATATGGGTGGTCTTATCTTTAGAGGAGGGGCTTATAATTGGTTTTGATTCTATGGTGGTTAGTTTTTTGGAGGTCTTGGTTGAATGTATGAAGGAGGTAGTTGTTAATTTGGTGGAGGTAAATGGATAGTTGATGTTTTCATCATCTAAACATGACATGATTTAGTAACCCCATTGCCAAAAAAATCAATCACAATTGTAGGGTTTATGTATCTTGTTGTTATTGGATTGAGGTGGTGTTAAAGCTGGTATTTGAATTGGGTTTTGATTATGGTTCTAGCCTTGGTTCTGGTTATGGTTATGCTGGCCTTGATGCATTTTTTAGCTCTAATTATAAGAGGATATATTGATTATCCCTTTGTTGACAAGGGTATTCTCAATATGTATTCTTTTATCTATAAAATATTCAAATGTATGAGCACATTGAATCTTGAGATGGTAATATATCTCACTATTTAGGTTCCTAATAAATATCACAACCAACTATTTATCTAGAAAATTGTGAGTAAAATAGCTTGCTAGTGCTCTCCAATGTTGAAAGTACACAACAAAGCTTTCACCATTATTATGTTTAGATTTTACTAAATATAAAATAGTAAACTTGTGCTCAATATTATATTAAAATTGTTATACAAACTTATCTTAAAGATCATCGAAGTCAAGTACAAAATTATTCAATAATTTTGATACCCATTCCAAGGCTTATCCAACTAGACTCCTAGAAAAGATAAGAACTAAGTATATGTCACTATAGACCACTAGATGGAAGGAAAAAAATAATTATTTCATCTTCTCTTTAGTATCATCTTTTCCTTTGTATTTTTTAAATTTAGGTGGCTCATATCCTAATGAAAATGGTATTTACAAATACTCTATGTTAAATAGATAAGAGCATATTTCATCCAATTTGAATTTTTTTATTTGTTTTCCAATCTGTATAGCTTGAATTACATCCATCATCTATAGAAAATATTGGGTGAGGAAATAAGGAGTGGTCTATTACTATTGAGGTTGCATAGTCAAGGGTGTATTACCTTGACCGAGATATGTATGTTACGGGATGTTGGTTAAATTAGTTAGAAGACTAGGTATGCATATATGTGCATTTGGATTATACTGTGGATATAGAATATGTTGTTATTTAAACACATTATATTTTATATTGGATATATAAAACTAGCTAGTGAGTTATGGCAACGGTAATGGTATTTTGATTTGTAGAATGTGTTGGTATTATTGGGTTAAGGAGGAAACTTGTTGCCTACTTGTTGAACCCTATTGTATATAGGGAACAAATTATTAACTAGATCCATGTTATTTGAGGTGTTGATAGTTGGATCCTTATTGTACATATGATACACATTGGGTGAAAGGTAATTATTACCTAAAACCTGATACCTATTGTACATAAGGACCTTATTGTTGGTTGAACACCTAGTTATGTATTGGCACTTTCTATTTAATAGGCACTTGTTATTGGTTAGAGAACTACTGGGGGTTTGGTATTATTAGTTTTGACCAACTGACACTTTTTAACCAATACGAACACATTATTGGTTAGGCAACATTTATGATTTTTGAGGTATATTGGTATGTGCTTATTGTGGTAGAACATTCATCATCACATATTCAAGTGGCATAGTGTTCTACACTTGTTATGGTGGTAAGTTGGTATGTTATTAGTTTTTTGACCCTAGTTGTACATTTGATGGAGAAACTAGTTGAGGAGTGGAGGTTACTTGTTGATTTGGGGAAATAGGTGTACCTATCCCCTACTATTTCATTCCACTCTTGGCATTATTTGGAGGAATCTATCACATATTTATCAGTAGTAAAGTAGATCCACTTTAGTTTAGGTTGGAATGCACTTGAGTGTTATCCGTAACATTTTAGGTGAGGTCTTTCATTTAAGAAATAGTCATTTCCTTCTAAATAGGGAAATTATACATGTTACCAACAAATGTGCTTTGGCTAAATGGGTATATGTTTTGTTTTGTATTTCTTGAAGCACCTATTTGTTGCCTTATTAGTTAAAATGTGTCAATAAATGTTGTTTTATAAATTACCCTTTCATTAATATTATGAGCTAGGCTGAGATAATTTTGGTATGCTTGTCGTACATGTTCTATTTGTTAATCCATAGGGACTTTCCTTTTTTCAAGCATACTTTGGTCCTATTAAAGCATTTGGACTAAATCTTAACTATAACTAACTGATGCTTATTTCAATGGTTAAATTTGAGGCACATTACTAGGAGTTATAATCAAACTACTCATACTTTCATGTGGGAAGTCTACTGGAAACTTGACTCCTACTTTGATATCTTTAATGAAAACATCTTTTTTCTTTAACAAATGACATTCAAATAAGTACATATCATAGATTGTTTGTGTTAGAATTTTAACATAGTAGGTATCTTTTTATTTATTTTTTTCAATGTTAGGTAACATTTTAGCAAGGTAATATGTCATTTGCTCTAGCTCTTGGTTTAGATAAGGAGGTAAAAACACCAAATATTGTGCTAAAGTGTCATTCCTTTGTTCAATGTATATAAATTTATAATATGGATAGGGATATGTCTCATAAGTTACATCATCATACAACTCTTGAACAAAGGTTCATTAGTCACAAAGTTCTCATAGTCTAGATATACATGTTCCTAGTACTTGTGTAATAAGGCATGCTCAGATCTATAGATAGGTCTCATGAAAAAAAAAGGTCTAAAGCTAACACATAACTATGGTCTAAAAAAAAAAACTTTAGATTTGTAAAAGAGTCTCAAAGGGTTAAATAACTAGACTAGGCAAATGTAGGATAAAACAAAATTGAAACTAATCTAACAAACAATACTAATTTACCCAAAGGTAGTTATAATCAATGGAAAAAGTAACACATAATACAAAACACATTTATGTCTAATGTATTTATTTTCACAAAGTCAATTATAATAAATGATGAAAGTGTCTATACAAAGTATAACAATTGATAAATAAGATCAAAAGATGACAATGATTTGCCTAAAGGTGGTTATAATTGTTATCACAAAATACAAGGCTATACTCAATAATAAATAACTCAAAAAAGAACTTGAAAAAAAACTAAACTAAGGAAATTATTTTGGATGACACTCACTAATTGACACACTAAGATTCAATACTTGATTCATAATAGACTATTGAAATAATGGAACTAGGAGATTCATAATTTAGCACAACAAACTTCAAACAAAGTACATGGTAATAACTTGGCTCAAAGGACACTCAAATAAGTTACAAGACAAACAAAAATTGTTAGGTCTAAGTAAGGAATATTTTAGATCAAATAGGAAATCAACACAACTAACACAATCCAAACACAAAAGGTAGACAACCTAAACCCAAATTAGACAAAACTTTGGGATAAACTTGACTACTTTAGTATTTTCACTTAGAAAGGTTGAATTTCAAATTTAATGTGAAAAGAATTGAATGTTCTGAGGTAAAAATGGCTAGACCAAAATGGGTAGTGTAACCTCACGTTTGAAACAAGAGAGGTATCACAATGACTTGGAACTTGGTTTCAAAGGCAACAAGAGATTTGGAATGATTTAGGTAGTGTAATAAAACTCATTTAAACAAATGTCATGACAAAGGTTTTAGAATCAAAAAGATAAGGTAAATGTTTGAGATAAATTAGGTAGTGTAACAACACCCCATTTTAAACAAGTGGCACATAAACGGTTTTTAAATAACACTCTAAGGCAAAAGTGTGAAATAAAATGGACAAATTAACACATCTTAGGATGAAAAGGTGTGAAAATAATGTGGTAGTTTTGGAATTTTTTATGTGATAATACAAAAAAATAATTTTAGTCTAAAAACATAGGTAAATCAAAGAAAAATAAGTAGAACTAATGGCTCATCCTATATCTAAAACTTACACAGGTGTGCATAGCTACTACCAAATTTTCCATTGATATACTAATGCTTATCTGAAAAGAAGTTTTAATCCAAAAATTAAAGTGAAGGTGTAGGTATATTTTTTAAACCCCCTTTATCTCTCAAGCATTTTTACATGGCATGAACTTAGAGTGAGGAACACTTAACATTTGACAATAAATTTTGTAGTAAGTGGGGTTGACTAAGAATCTATAAATCTCAAATATACTAAATGGTCCCAAGTATGGCTAACATAATGGAAAAATCACATCAATTGGGTTCAGACCTACTAAATTACTATGAAAGGGTATAGTCATTTTCATAGAAACTCCATCATGTACTACTTAGTAGAGTCTAATGTTTATCAAGACTTGATCAAAGTTTACATTAGGATCAAAGAGGCTATCCAATCAACCCCCTAGAAATACCAGTATCATGTGATCAATTTATATAACTCACCATGGAGTGGGGTAGTTATGATGTTTGGAGATGAAACATGATGTCAACACACACCTAGATAACTTGTGATGGATAAATGGGCTCTTACCCACAAGCCAAATTCAATAAAATAAAATGGAAAGACTTTAGAGGTCATTTTTGGGTCAGCCAAGTCACTCAGAGCTTGGGGAGAGCATACATAACATTATTTTCAACAAGACTAAATAAATAAGGCAATAAACTAAGCATTTTTAGTCCCTTGATTTACCTAAAGGGATGGAGGGAGAGCTTACATGAAAGAGTTTCTAATTTTCCATAAACAAAGAAATCTAACTATGAACTTTGAAATTTATCTAGTAACAAAAAATAAACATAATTTGAAAAATATCTTAAGATCTCTAACTAAAATGTATGTTATTTTTAATAGTACCAAATCAAATCATGATTGAAAATTTGGCCCATTGGCCTTTGTTTGCACTTGTAAAATATTTTAAAACTAAAAGATAAGTGTGATTAGGTTGATTTTAAGCACCAACTAAAAGTATAAGTTATATTTTAACAATGTTTAAGATTCTCTCTCTCTCTCTGCCTTAGGTCCTAGAAAATGTTAGGGGGTTTACTTGGCTAGAATCCAAAGTGAAAGTTAGTAAACAATAATTTATTTTGAGTTCTTAGGTTTTGAAAAAAATATAGAATGAATCTACCATTTAGCAGGGCAAAAACATTGATTTCCTACAAACACAAATAAAGAGAGAAACTTTGTCAAATCCTTAATTTATAAGGGTTAAGCCATTATTCAGGTCAGATAAAGTCACTGAAATGGGATATATTATCAATTTATGGTTTTTTTTCACCTCAACAAACCCTACCCTAGACTAGAATAACTTAAACTTGAGTTAGATGAGACCATATAGATATATAAGGCCCTTATTCCCATCTATTCTATATAGATGGGATAGGGCCAAAATTCCTTCATCCTAATTCCTCTAAATAAAAATCAAGTAGAGAGTAAGTTTACCTAGCAAACCCACCATTCAATAGGGTCAAAACTACCAATTTCGCATAGTGAAGCTACCATTTATCAGGTCAAAGTCACCATTACAAATGTATTACTTTCTCTCAAATAAACATCATAAATCAATATAGGACTGGAGAAGTTTTCTTTACATAGGGTGAAGCCATCGATAACTCAAAAAATATAATGAAATATATTTTAAGGCTAAAACTCTAAACTTGAAGAATTAAATGCATTTTTTAGTGAAACTAAGGTTATAATATCATTCTCCTTGGCCATATGGGATGTGTGGTCCCATCAGGCATGCCATTATGTACCTTAGGTGTTATAAGAGTAAAAATATGTAGATTAGTACCTTGTCAGACCAAATGATAAAACACCAAGCATAAAAATACACTAGGACTAAACACTATTGCCTAAGAACTATGGAACATAATACAATAAACAAGATCACAAAATATAGATAAATATAATACAAAATTATTACTTCCTTTCTCAAATTTGATGCTTAATTTTTTACATAAGGATTTTTTTCTCAACCTATGATGATTAGAGTCTTCTATAAATGTTCTTCCATGGTGGAATAATCTCTCCAATAGTCACTTGTGGCTTGGTGTGAAGCTTGGCATAATTTGGGCATTATAACACTACTCTCAAAGGATTCAAGAAGGTATTCTAATTTAATAACATTAAAAATAAAAACTTATCAGTATATGGTGTGGGAAATTGTATTTATATATCAAATAACTAACTCTAACCCTAGGGAGGTTAGGTTAAATTCTAACTTGGGTTGAGTCTAAATTAACCTAGGTTGAGTCAATCTAAACCAGGGTTGGGTGAATGCACTCATAAAATCTTGACACCTTAATTTCATATATTTTTGAGGAATTAAAACTCACTTTAGACATTTTTGATGTGTGACTCATAATTTTGTAATATTTATGAAATAATAAATCACTTTATTAGATCCTTTGACCTTTGACTTCATATTTGGCTACAAATTTCCTTTTCGGTAAATGGAATTCACTAATTTGATTTGTAATTTTATTTAGGCATGTTAATTAAGATTTTTAATATAATTAAACTTGATTAGTGATTTTTTTATTTTGGTAACTATTTTAAATTTTATGAATTAATAGCTTGACAGGCCAAAATTATCAAATTACTAGGTCATAATTTGACTAGGTTAAAACCAAACTAGGTTTTTGGTGCATATAGGGTAATAATTCAAATAATATAGCCTTGTAATAATTTTTGGAAATTAAATCCCTTACTTGGATGAAATTAGGAAATTTAGGTTATTTCTAGACTTAAATTATCATTTGCTAGAAATTGAACTCAATCCCATTTTAGGCACAAAAGTGGCCAAAACTAAGAGTCTAGACATGTTATATTATAAATATTTAAAGCCTATAAATGCCATATTTATACCATGTATTAAATAAATGGATAATATTAAGTCAAGAAGAGGTAAATATGTATAAATAAACATATTTTTCAAGGGGGAAAATGGAAATGGGGAGATAGGGTTTGACTAGGGTAAAGTCATTATATTTATCACGATCATGGATCATGTATGTTTATTCAAATTATAGAGATAAAATATTGTACACATTATTTAAAAAATTATACAATTTAAACTTGATCTTTACCAAAAATAATATACTCAAATTAAGTTGAAAAGATCGACCGTTTTCAACATCAATGGCCATAGATAACCCTACCTAACAATGTAAGATTGGTATAACTAGTAGAGTATAAATAAAATCCCATTAATTTTGGAATACATGAAAATAAAAAATGATCCTATGTTCCCACGACATGTTCTCCACTCTTTAAGATACCTTATAGAGTATCAACCTAATCTAAATATTGGGTGTTTATGTGAAAAAGTAGGTGGCATCATTATATATATATATATATACATATATATATATGCATATATATATATATATATACATATATATATATGCATATATATATATATATATGCATATATATATATATATATATGTATATATGTACATATATATATGTACATATATATATGTATATATATATATATATATATATGTACATGTATATATATATATATATATATGTACATATATATATATATATGTATATATATGTATATATAGATGTATATGTATACATATATATATATACATATATATGTGTGTGTGTATATATATGTATATGTGTGTGTGTGTGTGTGTGTGTGTGTGTGTGTATACACACACACATATATGTGTGTGTGTGTGTGTGTGTGTGTGTGTGTGTGTGTGTGTGTGTGTGTGTGTGTGTGTGTGTGTGTGTATACACACACACACCCCACCCCAATATGTTATCCCACCACACCCCAATGGACCTCAACTCTATCATAAGGCCAATTATGAAGTTTGAGTTTTGATTATAATAGGATATGTGCCAAATAGATCACATATTTTACTATGATTTAAATTTTAAGATTTTATTTTCCTTTTAACATTACATTTTATTATGATATGGATTTTAACACCTTTTTATTTTTCTACTTTTATCCTCCATGTATATTTGTAAAACTCAAACATGGTCACTAAAGATGAATATCACAAGAGAACTTACATGTAATAATTAGAGGAGAGAAACCAAAGATCATGTTATACAAAGACTCTTAGAATTTCACATTATAAAATTGTGCAATCTCATAACTAACCTTGGTAAGATTAAAAAAAAAAAAAAGTAGGGAAGAATTGAAATGATCATATAATTATTGGGTTGATCAAATATACAAAAATGCATAAAGGAATATGTTACAATGACAAGTATTTATTAATCATCTTCATAAGAAATGGTAAAATTTGAATGCAAACATAAAAATAGGATATTGTTGTTTTACCATAATATAATTTTAATTATTCTAAGTGAGGAAAAATAATACTCTCAACCATTTCCTTGTCTTTCTAAGAAGGTACCTACCTAAGGTTGGGAGAAAAATAAATCTATGGAATATAATGAACAATGATGTGAATTTATGAGGAGGGTTTAATTTATTCTCTAAGTCTTACCATGTAAATAAGAAACTAAATAAAAAAGAGGTGTATCTAAGAAATAAACATGATAGAAAACACCAAAGGGTCTATGTAATGAAATAAATGGATGAATTTAAAAATGATGGGAATTTTTTATGAAGTGTTGGTTTTTTTTCCTAGGTATTACAATGTAATGTAAAAATTAAAAACCATGAGGTTTAAAATATATGAAATACCTAATGGACAAAAATGGGTATTATGACTAATGTGGAAAATGGACCCCAAGGTGTGTGTATAAATAAATATGCTAAACTAAAATAAAAGAGTCAATATAATACCTGCATTAAATTTTGATTTCAAAAAATATATAAATTTAACACTAAGCATTTAAGTAAAGCATACATAAACTAAAACTATAAAAAACATAAATTAAGAAAATTAATTATTCAAAACGTGAGCATTGGTTAGTCATTTGAATATATATCCTTTATTTATTTGTAATCTATATGTATATGGTCCCAGGATGTCTTTATCTAAGTATGGACCCCACCAATTTTGGGTATATTTTCCTTATTTGTTGTGGGTATAATCTAATTTCAGCATTAAGTTTCTAACATCAAAAATAGGGACTTTGAATTTATTATTATAACATCTAATTTATATGCTCCTAATTTGGGTTGGGGAGGTTTTTATTGTGAATTATTAGTGGTTATTATATTGGTTTTAGTTTGGAAATATATTTTTACATAATTTTTCAAAGTTTCAAATTGAGCCATGAGGAAGTATTTTAATTTTTCATATTTAAAGGCATCTTCTAAGGTTTGAGGAGATAAGATACTAATATTTTATTAAAGGGGATATTTAATATGAGGAATAAAGAGATTAGTAATATTATCATCACTGATCTTATGGTCTTATTTATATGTTATATAATTCAATCATTTGATGAAATTAAGGGAAGATTCATTAGGGATATGTTTAGCATTAATGAAGTTGCTAAGACTATTTTTATGAAGTTCATTATGTTGGAATATCTTAACTAGATCATTGAATAGATCCTATATTTGTGTAATGGAATGTCTATGAAGCTAATTATACCATTCTAACACATCCTTAGTAAAGGTTGTGGCTATAATTAGTGGTATCATAATTGTGAGTTTGGACACACTCCTTGTAGAGATTTCCAAAGGTTTTAATGTGTAAGGTAGGATATTTAGTCCCATCATATGTGATATTTGGATAAATATTTCCAATGTCTGTGGATATAATGGAGGAGTTAAATGATCATTTTTAATATTTTGAAGCATATTGTTATGCATTTGTTATTAACATATAATGTTCCCATTAGAATATATAATATGAGGGGGAATTAAATTCTGATTTTGTTGGTTCATGATGATTTGAGGGGGTGGGATAGAATTTTGAAAAATGTAATTTTGAATTCATAACATTAGATTGTTACTAGAAGTTGCATAAAGGTTATTTATTGGACCATTTATGCAAGGATTTGAGTTTTATATAAAGATGCATTGGGATTATTATTAGATATTTTTGTAGGTTGATTGGAAAATGATGGAGGATTTAATAGTGTCATATTCTCTAATATGCCAAGGTTAAAACAATATCTAGAATAGATGGACTAGGTGGTTTCACTTGTTCTAGATAACTTTGACTAGATGTTCATTAGGTGGTCATATGATTGGACAATAAACTAGTAAAAATAAGAATCCTTAATTTATTTCTCAAATCATGGGACCAATTAATTTTGTTTTCTAAAGATTGTTTGTTATAAGATATTGGCTATAGATTGTGTTGTTTTGTTGATGATCGACTCAACACATTAACATTATGTTTCCTAACACTAGCGTGATATATTTTATTATATTTATAAATATATATTTATGTATTTTAGTGGCCATTATTAACATTTATCCAACCATGCACGTTGTTGTTCCATTTATTAATATGCTAGATTTAAGGTTATTTTAGATATTTGTAAAGACCTAGGTCATTAATCATTTATGAACCCAAGTTGCATTTAGTTTTATTATGCTTTAGATTTGTCTTGGCATATTTTTTTGCATTCTAAAAGTGATATCATTAATTCTTTAACTTAATCCTCAAAAAATGATTTGGTGAGTGTTTGTAAACTATTTATAAAGTCATGAAGATAACCTTAGAATTAAGTTTGTGATCTTTATTTAATGTATGCATTAGTAAGTGAAAGTTTAATTTTTATGTCTTTTTACACCTTACTATATGATTGGTTACTTATGGTATTTTATAGTTTGTATTAATTGTTATAAATTTGGAGATTTGACTCAAGCTTGGTAATGTTTGATGGTTATTTAATCTACCTTATTATCTTTATTTTTTCCTTGACTTATTCAAAAACCCTAGCTAGGACTTGGTCTCGATTGAAATGAGGTTTGTGAGCTTTGAAATTGGGTTTGAGGGTGGACTAGATTACAATGCAATCTTAGTGATTGTTTTATCTCTTTGACATGCTAGTAGAAGGATGCAAAATTTATATGATTGATTTATTTGACTACTATAATAATAATTATTTCACAATTAGTGGTGAGAATTTGAACTTGGTCATAAATCATTAACCTTATGGTGGGATAATATTTATATATTTTAATAATATCCTAAACGCCATTTTGTCAAATAATAAATAAAAAATGCTAAGACTTTTTAATTAATAGGTTGTAACTATAATTTACTTTGGTGATTAATAGATTAAGTGTTATTATCTCAAAAGTTTTAATAATTTAATAAATCATAGTTCCAATTTAAGCATGGAATATCCTAAAAAATAATATGTTGAGTTATTTGGGAGAATATTGAGCTCAAATAATGAATATGGGATCAAATAATAGTAATAAATTAAGGCATAGTTCTATGACTTTGCATGTTAAGGAGGTTACATGGCCTATAGTTGTATAGGAGACATTAATTCCCACTATCAAGAAGTTTCACATCAAGAATAAAAGTAACCATAAATTAGGAAAAGTTCAATATGTAACTACCAAGAAGGAAATAAAGGAGAGGGAGAAACTAAAATCTAAACATACCAATTATTTATCCAAGTATTATCCATTAAAACCTATTCCCATGTTATTTGAGCTTGGAACTACTTAAGATTGCATGATTTGATAAGAATTTTTTGTGTTATAATTTATATTATACATTTATATGTATATGATAATTTATGCATTTTAAATGTATGCATATACATGCATATGTATACCTATTTGTATGTCAACATAGGTTGACTACCTTTCTCTTTGTGTGATGGGTCTTTTGGGACTGTATTATATTAACCAAATAACTAGTGAAGAGTTAATTTTATGGGTTTTAATATTTCTTTGTCCTCTTAAATAGATTGACGTGAATATGGGATATTATTTAATTTATTTATTTGTGTCGAGATGGTTTATTTTATGTGTAAATACGTATCCTAGTTACTTGGACTCTTGTAGGGTTGAATAAACATGATAATATCATTTATGGTTCAATAATATTTGATACATTCTAATATCAGGAACTTATGATATTGACCTAAAATGTTGTTGATATTATTTTAATTTACTATATATTGTAAATCCTATTTAGGAAAGGTTATTAACACACTAATTATTTAAGATAAAAATTATGTGAATATTTGGGTAAGAAAAACCTAGTTGAGTGAGTAAAGGTCTTGCAAACTAAGGTATTACTAGTAAGTGATAGATCAATGATTTTTTAGGTTGTAGAGTGACCTAGTCTTACTTATACAACTTTTCAAATAGTTTTTTTTAATGTGGTCATCAATAGTTTGGAATATTTATGAAGTTAAATGTGAATTAATTTATAAATATTTATGATTCTTTATTTTTATGTTTGATCCATTTTAAATAAAATGGTTTTTCATATTTTATTCAGGAAGAACCCCATATATTTATTAATTTTAGGTACATTCTTTATAGGCTTAGTCATTCAAGTTTAATCATAGATGTTTGGGGGTAAATTACTTAATCAATATGTATTTACTATGTATGATTTATATATTTAATTATGATAACTTAAGTAGATTTTGGGTCCTTGTTTATAAGTTATTTATACTGACTATACAATTATATTTATAATTTCTTGATTATTTTTAGAAGATGAGCAAGGAAGAATTATGTTATTTGATTGTCTTGTATATTATCATGAATTCAGGTAATATTGACTTTGAATTTATTAATACATATAAATGATTTTTTCATAAAATGGTAAGTTGACTCATATATGTTATTTTAAGTCCAATAATTGATTTTATAAACCAAGTTTTAAGGTATTTTGGTATATATGAATCTTGTTTTTATTCTATTTGGTTTTATCATGATTATAAAGTGATATATATGTTAATAGGAATAACTTATATATAACCAAATAATTGATTTTATGATTCATGATGAAATCATTGTTTGTTTGATACACATATAAGTGGTTTATGATTTAAGGGAAAATAACTTGATATCTTGAGTTAACTCATTATTTTTGAATGAAATAAATGTCATTTCATGACAAACCCATTAATATTGGTTATAAAGGATAATCTTAGAAGTAGTTGAATACTTGATTTGATTTATCTTTAGACCCTTTCTATTTAAACCACCAAGAAGTATTTAAACAGATCCTATGTTGTGTTTGAACAATTAAGTCAAAACTAATATTGGAAATGTGTCAAACTCAATATGTTTGGCCTTATTTTCTAAGTGTGTCTCCTTGCAGAACCCTACAAATGCCTTCATTAAGTTTGAAAAAATAATTTTATGTTTTGTAAAATGATTAAATTATATCTTATTTACATCATAAAGGAACATATTAGTCTACTCTATATTCTAGTATTATGATAATGTTATATTTGTATCATTAGATTCATTATTTGTTATATAGATTGTAATCAACAATATTGATAATCTTTACTCCCTGATTATTTATCATAGTTATAGCTTATTGCTTTTGAACAAAAAGGCATATTAGGAGTTTTACCATATCAATGATACAAGTGGTGGAAATTAAAGGTAAATATTGTGTGTAAATCTTAAGTTCAGTAGAAATATTTCTTTACTATAAATAAATAGAGACAATAATGGTATTTGAAATATCCTTCCATAAATAGGTTTGAATGTAGTTTGAATTATTTTATTGATAGGAATTTTGGGAAATTTTTTACATGATATTTGGTCTAATTATAATCATTTTATTTGTCCCAAATTAATACTTTTTATCACTAAATTTTAGTTATGTTTGCAAGTGTATTTCTTGGTTTCAAAATTGTACATTGCTTTTCACCATCAATGTTACTTCAATACGAAGTAGATTTGAATGAACTAATTTAGCGAGAAAGTTGGATTCATTACTTGAAACATGAGTTTTTATGTTAAGTTTCACATCTTCCATTTAGGAACTTGTTGCATCTATGACTACATGTTTATTGTTGTAGTTGTTGGTATTAAAAGTTGAAGGTAAAATGTCAAAAAGATAGTTGTTCCTTCCATGGATTTGACATTAAATTTTTTTAAGTATGTGTTATATTATTTAATTGATATTTTATAATCATAAAAAGAAGATATATATCTATAAAATATACATTAATTACTTTATGAATAACTAAGTGTGTAGTTAAAATAAGGGTCTTTACTCTTCAAAATAATGTTATATGAGTTAATCACTCACGAATAGTAATTTTGATATCTCTATTGTTGGAAACTACTTAAATATTTTAGATGGTAATTATTGAAGTTTAATAATATAAAAATGAGAGTAAGGAAGATTCAATCACCCTCAAGATTTTTAAAAAAAAAATATTAATTACATTTTACTAATGCATGAAAAACTAATGAAATCTTTAATTGGTTTTGAGGAAAAAAATCAAGGTGAATAATAATAAGAGATATTCCTCTCAAATACAAGGCTTATTAGTAAAGTTATTATCCTAAATTATGTTAATGAAGGTCCATGAACCTAGTGGTTTGATATCTTGTAGATATCATTTTAAAAATGAGCAGAGATAAATTGTATTAGAATACTTTGTATGCTAATGAAACTTTAGTGAATGTCCTCTTTTAAAAAGAATAATTTGCTATATTAAATGATTAAATGCTAAATTATAATAATATGTAAACTATAAATGATATTTCCTTTTGTGAAAATGATATACTATAAGAATTATAGACTTAATTTAATAATGTTAGTCACTTAAGATAAACCTTGTAAATGAAAAAAATAATTACACAATGATAGTTCATAGTATGATAGTGCATGATTATCCAATGGATACACAAATTAATCATAATGTTAATCTAACTAGTTGGTGATAACCTAACCATTCACAAATATGACATTAAGATTATTGTAGGGATCCTTATGAATTATAATTTTAGTGATAATAAATTTATTATGAAAAACTATAAAATATTATTGGTTTAGAAAATTAGTTTCAAAAACCTACAACATAATTATTTAATGGTGTAAATTATGGATATGATACTTCACTATAGTGTATTAATATTTCCCATGAATCATGAATGAGTAAATTCAATAAGAAAAGTACTAGTGATCAGGTAAAAATTCAAATATTTAAGGTGTAGATTTTGTGTAACTACCTAAAACCATTTTTTATGATTAATCAACCTCAGTTATAGATAAAAATGAACCACCTTGGCTAATTTTAAATGTTTATGTATTATTTAAAAATGGTTACTAATGATATTCTTATAAGAGTTGAGTAATATTTGGTTAGCATAGACCTATGTAGGTTTAAATTTACCTTGGTATTGTTCCAATATAATAATAATGAGGATTGGTTTTATGTTGGGATTAATTTTACCTTGAAAGGTAACTAAAATTATGAAATTGGTTCATAAGTCCTCATTTATTTGAAAATTTGAAGTTAGAGTTTTTGAGATTGTGAAATTTGGTATCAAAGATATGTTGTAACCCTAGGGATATTTAGGGTGATAATTTAAGTTATCATAAACAATGATCTAAATTATTATTTTCTTTCTTTGGAAAAACTATAAAATGATGTTAAAAATGGAACTTAGCCTATCTTGAGTTAAACATGATAATGTTATGTTTATTTTTTTGAGGTCTTGGATCAATAAATTTTATTTGGAATAAAATTATATTGGATAAATATAAAATTTCCTTAGAAAAAATATGATATTCATCCATAGTCTTAGCTAAGTCAACCCTTCCCAAAATCAAAGTTATGTCAAATCTAGCATCACTTGTCTACTATTGACTTGTACGAGCAAGTGAAAAAGAAACAAAGTGATAAATGATTCACTCTTAGAAATAAGGGTAAAAGAATTATATCTATTAATGAATTGTATGGTCAAGTAATTATGAGATGCTTAGGGTAAAATGTCCATGGGAAGACCAAGGGTATGAACTAATCTTAGAGGGCCAAGTAAGTTGAGAATAACTAACCTATTTCATAAATTCAATGAAGATTTGGTATCTCTACTTATGAGGAAACACAACAAGTCATTTAATCCATGAGGCATGAATGGTTTCTATGACCTATTACTAGTTTAGTGGATATAGAGTGTTGGACTCTGATGGTAGCATATGTCATATTGGGCCATAATCAGGAATCTACTAGATAGGGTCAAATGCAAGAGGTTAAATTTATATGGATTAGTGAAATATAAAGAGAAAATCACAAGAGGAATAATATTATCCTCACAACAAAAGGTTGAATTAATGAGCAGTAGCTAGAAAGTACATATGAAGGTACATTATATAGTGATGAATTAGGTCATCCAAAAATCTAATTAACTCAACTCACAATTAGAAAATGACTTAAATTAAATTTCCCCTAATTACCTATTATTAACCTAAGTAAGATAATTATAACATGTAGGTAAAACCACAAAGTGGTAAAAAGACTACACTAACACCCCCTTAAGAATAGCTTAGGTGCGTATAAGAATTAGGTCCTAACACAAAGGTTTGTTGAGGTACTAAAGTACATAAAGATGATCCCATAGAGGATGAAGAATAAAAAGGTACCTAAATCCCAAGAAGAGCTCAAAAATGAAGATATTTACTCTCAATGAATGGTTAGGTGAATATATCATCAATTTGATCTATTATCTAGATGTTGAAGATATTAATGACTTGATCATGTATGAGTTCTCAAATTAAATGAATGTAAATATATATGTGCTTGGTATGTTTATGGATGGATGGATTAATACATATTTAGATTGTGTTTTGGTTGTCACACAAGATGATTATTGGTTATCAACACTAGATTCTAAATTTAGTAAGAATTTAGTAAATCCAAATAGCCTTAGTGGAAGCATTAATAGTTCATTTATATTCTATCTCAGTAGAATATAAATTAATAACATTATGTTTATTGGTTGACTAATGAATCAAACTTGAATTGAGGGAGAAACTATAACCTGAAGTAGACTTACCATTATGAATATCATCAGCCTAATATGAATCTATATAACAAATCAAGTCAATGTTAATTATTTCTCCATAGTTAATCCAAAAATTATGAGTACCCTAAATGTAGTGGATAATTCCCTCAACTAATTTCCATTATAGATCATGTGGTTATTTCATGAATCTAGATACCATGCCCACTACATATGAAATATCAAGTTTAGTGTGCACAAGGTAGATAAGACTACCAAAAATTTATCGATACGAGGTATCATCAACCAAAGGAGATGGACAATCAGCCTAAAGATTCATAATAGATAGAAAAGTAGTCAGAGATAGATTAAAATAAACCAAGTTAAATTTTCCAAGCAAATAAAAATCATAATTGGATTATGTAATATTGATCCCAAAGTCAGACTGATAAATTTCAATCATAAGGAAGTAATGAAACAATCCCAATTCAATCTTGAGAACCTACTAGAAAAATTAATTTTCACTACTATGATGTTGGATGAATAAATCCCTATGATTAATAATTCATCCATATAGATAATCAAAATATTTAGTGAATCATCCTAATAAAAAATATATACATTTGTATCAAAGTAGCATTTGGTGAATTAAACTAAAATAAGAAAGGAATTAATCTTGGTGTATCGAGCTTGAAGAGCTTGTTTGAGGCCATAGATGGATTTAAGAAGTTTTAAAACTAAGGAGGAATATTCCACAAATAATTTTGGTTTTTCCATGTAGATTTTCTCTTTGAGGTCACCTTAAAGAAAGGAAATCTTCACATCAATATAATTAACATCCAAATGATGTGATGTGGTAATGGTGAAAGTGAGTTGGATTGAGTTTATTTTGATAACTAGGTTGAATGTCTTGGTATAGTCAATGCCATATACTTGAGAAAAACTCTTTCCTACCAAACATGCTTAAAAATTATCTATAGACCGATATAATTTAAATTTTGTTTGATAGATCCACCTATATCAAACAAGTTTCCTTCCCTTAGGAAGAATGACTAAATCCTAAGTGTTATTCCTCAGCAAGGAACCATACTCCTCTTCCAAAGTACTATCCAACTTATGAGTTTTTAATACCTCATGAAATTAATGTAGATTAGAAAAAAATTCAATGAGAATGTGGGGAATTCTAGAATTGTGAATGGGTTCACCTAGTGTTTTATGGATTTATAATCCATTGTCCATCACTTTGTAGTGTCTATTTAATCCAAAGAGGAATAGTTCTCAAAGAGTTAGGAGGATATTCCTCATCCTATGAATATGTTTTAAGAGAATAAGGATGGGAATACTCATCACTACTCTCATCATTATAAATAGAATAAGATGTTAGATATTATTATATAGTGATTAATTCCTCTAACATATTATTGTTATACTTGTTAATATTATTTTACATATGGATATTTTTTGAGAGTAGATACTAAGAGGGGGGTAAATTAGTAGAAAAAAATTTACATTATATTCCAAAAGCCATTCATCATTCATTAATCTTATCTAGCAACATGAGCATAAAGCTTAAACATCCAAAGCATGAATAGGAGAAAACATCATATGAACACATCATTTATGTGGGAACCCCTCTAAGGGGAGAAAACCCACTCTCAAGATTTAGAAAAATGGAATATATTCCTATAATGATAATACAAACATGAGAATTTATACCACCTCCAACTGATTAAGGAAAATCCACCCCTCAATTTAGTCCAGCTCCAACTAGATCTTTAGCTAGCTCCAACTAACAAGGAGGCTACAACCCCCTAGGTTATTAAGCACCCACTAAACCACCTCTTCTCTAATTTCCACCACTACTTTGATGTATTATACACTTGATTATGACCTTCTCTTGTTCTAACACCTACAAAATTGCTTCTTTTCTCAAGGTAGGCACACCTACCTCATTCACTATACCAAGTCACCCTTTAGACTATTAGGTCTAATGACTTGTTAGCTCATGAATATAATTATAAAAATATGAATAATCATATACACCATTTCAGGGTCCTTAATGACCCATTTATAATCCTTGAATGATCTCTTTCCTTTGCTTGAATACACTCTACTCTCACACCTACACAAGTAGGCTAATTTGACCTTGTATATATATCACTCCATCATCTAACCCATCTTGGTCTACCAAGATACTTCACATACTTATATTACCCTTATAAAATATCCTCATTCATGTCATTAATCCAACACAAACACTCCATAGGTCTTCCATACTTAAAAATAAGCTCAATCCTCCTTTAGATCTTAATTAGGCCTAACACATTAACCCTTATAGGTCATTCACCACATATGACCATATCAATGAATAATATCCATCACCAATGCTTAAGACACATAAAAATTGCCTAAATTTTATCATTTCTCACTCCCACATGGGTCTAAAACATCTTTAACTCTAATTCATACCTTGAATCAAGCCTTTTAGACTACCACTAATAGGCCTAGAAACCCATAAAACCCAGTCATATAGAACTAAAAAATATAGAAGATTTTCTCAAAAAATATCATAAAAAATCATATGTATTTATCAAACATGACCTTAAAAAAACCTCCAAATCCATTTTTCACATTCACCTATCTCACATAGGTCAAAACCAACTCAAACAAATTGATTACTCAAATTGGTTATGCACACCAGAAACTCAATCAAAGATGTTTGACTGCTCCAACCAAACTAGAGACAAATTATAAATGAAAAATACATGTAATAAATCTATGACACTTATAATATCACCAATATCTTATTCACCTCAAAATTTACTCATAATATCTCAAACTAGCCTCTTCAAATAGGCCACTTTAGACTACCTACAAGCTCTAAAACCTAGTCATGATGAACATGACATCTAACACTTATACATACACTTCCTTGGTATTCCAATTCATTGATGTGATCATTAAAAAAATTTATAAAATTTAAAATCAAAAAATCCATATGATTCAATGGCCACTTTGCTACCATAAACCATTCTCAATTTCATGGGTTCTAATATCTTGTCTTACATAGACTAGTCATTTTGTGAGCTCCTTTTACCTATTTTATAAACACCATCAACACTTACACATAAGTGAAATAATATATATAGGTATTTAAATAATACTCCAAATCATTTTTTACATCCTTATAAATCTAAAATCAATCCTTAAATAGGTTCTCACTCTGACTGGATTTTGTTCATTGTTTGTTTTATTTATATTCTAGCGACTAGTCAACTTAATTGACTTAGATAATTAAAATAGTGACTATTTATTTCCCAAAAAAATATATTGACTTCAAGAACAAGTCCTATCCTTCAAGCCTCAAAAAATCTCATGCATTGACTCAGTCAACCCTACCTGTAACACTTAAATCTTTAGAAATAAGCATATTTCTATACCTTCTACTCACTTCCCTGACACACCACTACCACATGGAGATGCCTAGAGGAGTATTTTATACCTTTAAATAGTAAAATTTGGTCAACAAATAGATTTTGGGTCCTTTTTATCAATATCTTTCCAATCACTCCATTATGAGTTTTTATAGAGGGTTTTAACCAGTTTAGCTTCTTAACAAATGTTCATAAAGCTCTATCCCTCAATCTACTAAAAAATAATTGGAAAGGCTTCTTAGGTCCATGTGACACATCTTTTAAAAGTTTCAGGTTCCCATGTAAAGTCTACATGAGCTAGTGAACGTTGAAACTTTCCTTTCTAGCTCGAAATGCACAATTTGAGCCATTTCTGAAGCACATGGAGACTTTTTTTGACTTTCTATCTCCTTCTATAAACTAAAATTTCATCACCATGTTTGAAAAAAAATTCCTAACCATCTCTCATGAAACAAAAACCTTTACCAACTTGAAAAAACCCTTCGACCCTTCACAAAGCCTCACAAGCCCACTTAGGCCAACTAGGCCAATGGCCAAACTATCTTACAGACCACTCACCACCTCTTAAAAACCTCTATATAACTTCTTAGCATCATATAAATGTCCAAATGCATATTCCTATCATAATAATCTCTTGATCATGATATACAGCTCTTAAAGTACTCACAACCTTATAGGCAACCACACATGGTCAAGTCCACAAGGCATAGGATGACTTGCACTCCACCTAAAGATCACCAGAAAGAACTCCAATTTATATCTTAACAAAATATACATACCATTTACTCTCTCTCCATGCTCCATGTCATCCACTCATGTTTCCATAGAGACAACTGCTCCCACAATTTCTCACTAACAACAAAGATTGAGTACAGCACTAAGATCATGCATAGTAGACCAAGACCACTCTCATACCAGTTTGTCATCACCAATGACACTTGAAATCAATTAAAACACATCGCTACCACCAAAATCAAAATAATCACCCCCTTTTTCATTGATGGCAACACTTCCTTTACTCTCTCCCCCTTTTCCAAAATGATAAAGTGGACTCTTCTACCAAACATGCTCTTCTATATTTAATCAAGCAACTTAAAAAGCTAAAACAAGAACATAACCAAGATCACATACCTTTATATCTCATCCTTTAAAACTCATATCACACCAACTATCAACATTAGATCACAAAGGAACCATAGTGCTGCCCCTTAGACCAAACTCCATTCAAGAACCAACTCAAGTCATAGCTCTAAAAGACCTATAATATCCTTGGAATTGACCATTATAAAAGCATACTATCTCCCCCTTAGACTACTACCACTTTAGAAATAAAGAACTCAACTCCCCCTTTGCTAAACACTGAACTTAGACCTCTAAGTCTCTAAGAGACCTAGACACCACTAAAGCACACTTCCTTCTTAGATCCTTAGACATGTCACCAATTTCTTAGTAACATAGCTCCCCTAGTAACCTATTATAATTTAAAGTCTCCCCCTTAGTCTATATAACCCATTCATATCTACAAGACCTCAAATAATAGCTACCATTACTTTAAACATTAATAAGAGCACCATAGAACTATGCAAGCTCACATACCTTTGCACTCAAGGCAGCCTGCAAACCACCAAAGGCACTTAAAGTATAGAACCATACCTAAATAATGATTATAATATACTAATATGATCATCTAGAACCAAAAAATATAACCTTATTTGGAAATATATCACACAATGGCCTAATTTCTCCACTAGGCCTACTTAGAGCTCATGTAGCCCTATTTGGCCATTATAGACCTCATAACTTTTTATGTGTGCACTTTCATGTCATGAAACTATATATATGAATTATGTTACCATGTACCCTTATACATGACAAGAATGAGCTCTTAATTAATCATCCTTAGTAGACTTCCTTCTTTAGCCTACTGGCCAATTAAGCCTCCTATGAGACCAAAACTTGAATAACATGAAAAATGCTTACCATCAGACCACTATAAAAAATTTATCCACTACCTATTTATCTCATTTAGTTTATTTGAAGCTTATATCATCCAACTTCAAAGATAGACCACTTTTTCAATCATGCCTAAATGACTAGGCCTTTAAAGTAAACCTTGGTCAAAGGTCAACCTCTAGTCAATGTAGACACCTGATATAGATACCACACCTAGAGACCATTAAAATTAACTTCTATGAAAAATTTCAAGCCTCCACACCTTTGGTAACCACGACTTCCTTTAAGCTACCAAACACATGCTCTTGATAAGAGAAGCTAGTGACCACACAAAATGCTCCACCTAGAACAAAAGGATTCAAAAACCTATGAAACCACCTAGATCATGTCTCAAACATATTTTCAGACCTTCATTATCATAATATACTTCATGACACATCTCCAAACTTCATGTGACCCTTGTAATCAAGCAATTTGTGCATACATGCCATAACTTACAACAGTCATCTTGACCAAATTGTCAAACACATACCTGAGCACCTCATGACATCATCACACCTCCTATTATGATTTTACATGTAAAACCCAACTTGAATAAACTTCTCCAACCTTTTATCCCCAAGAACATTAAAAGAACACATTGGACACACTCTAGGTAGTCATTACTACCAAAATTGGTCAACTCTAACTTTTGACCACAAAATACACATATGATCACCATAGAAGCTCAAACCACATAGAAATGACTCAAAACTATCTTTTTCATGACCTAAAACAAATGAATCCACCTTTATTCTTCAAATCACTACTCAACTAAGGCATTAAAAATTGATCAAAAATGCACTTTAGGACTAGGAACCCTGAACATACCTTTTGAATAATCATCCTTACTTATTTTCTCTTCACTAACCTGTAGGATCAATTAGACCTCCTCAAGTAGGATTGAAAATTTGAGACAATCAAAAATAGCTACCATATGATCAACCATATATCCTTCAGACACCACAAGCTATTATGGCTAAGAACTCTTGAAAGCATTTCATGGAAACACTCAATCATAAATTTTTATGTATACACCTACTATCTGTCATACATTTGATAAACAATATTTCTTTCAAACACTCAACATAGGATACCAAAATAGTAAAACTCATGCTACATGTCCTTAAGGTCATAATTAACCTCTCATTCCACTGATCTCTTCATGAAATCCCTTCAAATTAACTCAAAGAATCAACCTTATCCCCATAGTTAAGACCCTTTATAAAAACTCAGAATTTTGAGAAGAAACTAAAAAACAATTGCCAACCTCAAATTATTCAAAATTTCATCATACTCCTCTATGACCTTGTGAGATGACCTTGACAGTAAAGAAATAGGATATTCACCATAAAACCTTCAAGATAACTTTCAACAATCTCCTTCAATATCATAAGCAACATTATTCTTGTAGACCAATCAAGCACTCAGACCCTTGACTATACAAGCTAGCCTGAGCACCTTGAAACACTCCACCTTTTTGTTGTCCTCTCACAACTGATCATGGTCTCTTTGATCTCTATCTCTCTCAAATTAGCCTCTACATGTAAATAAACTATCTCTTCAATCAATTAGGTCTACCTTTCATCTTCCTTTCTCATCAGGCCTTAAAACATAACAAACTAGGTCTTCATACTTCTAAGCACATTAGGAACATATCATTGATATGTCATGATACTCTGCTCTACTTCATTCTTCTTACAACCCTCAAGAATTTCTTCTTTCTTTCTCTTGCTTGCAAACTAGGTCACTATTTACTCTCTTTCATATGAGCACCTTAGACAGTAAATGTATGAACTTGAGGCATGACTTCATAGCCATTCTTTCCTCTCTACCCTACCCTTAAATGCAATATAATCTGAAATATATATGCCCTTACTCAAAAAGCTTCATTGGCTCTCATACATTCATTAAGTCTTATGGAGACCTAATACACATAGGATTGTCTTTCAATATGACATCAAGGTCCTTTTTATTTGTCAACCTAGGTTTGATTTTTGATTTGGATTAAACATAATATTCTCCATTGCAATATTCCTTCTTTAACAAACCTTCAAGCTCGATGAACCACCTGTAACAACAAACAACTCATCTTGTCTTAAGTGAAGAACAAGCCAACCCTTGGAATCCATCTTATTATAAAAAAAAATATCAAATCTCATCAACCCTTGAATTCACAATTAAAAAAACATGAATAACTAGGCTACCATACTAATCACCACTAGTGTTAACAACTTTGCCAACAAGCTGACTAGGCAAACACCAATAACCAAGCTACTCACAAGATCACCTTCTAAGTTGATTAAGCCTAAAGAATGACCATCTCTAATACCAATTGTTGAGAGTAACTACTAAGAAGTGGGGGTTAAATCAATAGACAATAATTTACATTCAATTCTAAAACCCATTCATCATTTATTAATATAATCTAGCAACATGAACATGAAAGCTTAAACATCTAAAGCATAAACAAGAAAAAACATCATATGAACACATCATTTATGTGGGAAACCCTCTAGGGGGACAAAAACCACTCTCAAGCCTAAAAAACAATGGAATATAGTCCTATAAGGATAATACAAACATAATACTTTAGACCATCTCTAACTGATCAAGGAGCATCCACCCTTCCATTTAGTCCAACTCCAACTAGAGCTTTAGCTAACCCCAACTAGCAAGGAGGATACAAACCCTTAGGTGGTTAAAAAACCACTCAACCAAATTTACTATAATTTACACCACTATTATGATTTATTCTACACCTAATGATGATGTTCTCTTGTTCTAACACCTACAAAATTTCTTCTCTTCTCAAGGCAGACACACCTACCTCATTCACTCAACCAAGTCACCCTTTAGACTGTTAGGTATAATGACTTACTAGATCATTAATATAATAAAAAAACATTAATAATTCTCTACACCCTCTCATGGTCCTTAATTACCCATCTCTACTCCTTGAGTGAGCTCTTCCCTTTTCTTGAATACACTATGCTCTCATACCTACATAAATAGTCTAATTTGATCTTGTATATATATCACTCCATCATCTCACCCATCTTGGTTAGATAATATTATTCAAACAATTATATTATCTCAATCTTGCATTATACAAATCTAAAATTACACTAGAGAAATAATATATAGTATATGATCCATTTAGATTTGTATAATGCTAATATATATTAAATTAGCCTCAATCTATGTGCTAGTTCTCCTAGAAGCATACAACTTGGTCTAGTTCAACATTGGACATTGTCATTAGAAAGTTTTTAATTCATATATCAATGTATTATCTTCTCTCACTATTAGCTATCTATGTAGTTCATATACAATGCATAGTAAAACATCACTCTAAATAGACATGTTATCTATTTAATTATAAATTAGATCATTTATAAAGTGGTCGACCTTTCTAATTTGGAGAATTCATTTATACCAACCTATATTTTGGTGGTTCATCCTAGCTGGACGATGAGCTTTTCATCCTTAACTATGTTATACATTGGTGTATTGAGGAATCGATAGGCATTTCAGTAGATGAAGACAAAAATGGTGATTTAATATGGTATGATAAATAATAGACTCTATTTTAAACTTTAGCCAAATAATACAATGTGGATATATATCATCATCTTTATGGTAATCAAAAAGGTGTGTTGATATATTTTTTTCTTTCTTTCAAAACAAGAAGCTACTTTATCTAGTCTTTAAATATAATTTATTTCACCATTTTATCTAAATTCATATATAGTGCAATTGCCTATGTTACCTTTTGTAAAAAATTTAACCAAGGCATAGGTCAAGAGTTTAAATATCTTCAAAACCTCTTTTTCTTCAAAAATACATTAAAAATAGAAGGGGATGTTTATTGATTATTTAATTTTAAAAAGAATGGAAATTTGATTTGTAAATTAGCACTAAAGGTAGGGATGATATTTTATTAAAATGGAATTAGTGTTTTTTTATATGTTATAATCATTTATTTGTAAAACATTGTAATATTTCATTTTTGAAAGCAAATATAAGTAAAAAAAAAAAATAGTGTATTATGCACAATCGTAGTGTTCGATCAAAGATATACCTTTGACCCATGTTTATGGGTAAAGGTGTCATGCTTGAGTTACCATATACATAACCTAACATAAATTCAATAATGAAATCTAAGAATCATCCCTATAAACCATTGGGTATGAATAATATTAAACATTCACTGAGCCATCCCTCCATTTTACCCATTCAATTTAATTAAAAGGCACAAATCTTGAAGGTGGAAATTCCAAGTATATAGGGAAGTTACACCCACATATATGAGATTCCATCTAAGTATGTCAGAATGATTTCTTGAACGTCTTTTAGTAGTGTCTAAACACCACACATCATTTTATTTCATGTATGTTTATGCTTATTTCACATACAATTGGGTATAAAGAAAGGATGAGATTATTCCACATAATGATAGGTATAAAAAAAGGTCACATATAAATAAAGGTTTGGTATATCATACTGATAGTATAGATAAAGGGAGGCTTTGATACCTAGAGTGATAAGGAACCATTCCATCACATTTAGTCATATTCTACAATGGTTGAAAATGGACCAAAATTCTTTCTATGAGACTCACAACTTCTACACAATGACAACTATATTGCATGGA
>JARHVA010003689.1:1762500-1872500 GCA_037957365.1 Torreya grandis
CCCTCGTGCTTAATAACCCCGTCCATTGACTGTTCTCTAACAGACTATGCACTTGTCAGATGAAGAATGCGCTTCTTAGCCCTTTTACTCATTCTCCACCTGCCGACATCGGTCAATAATTGGCCGAAGATGGTGGGATCACCAACGTCAGTTTACTTAAACTGAGTTCTAACCTCCAAAATGGCTAATCATGAATCTCAAATCAACTTCCTCTTAGATGCTTCTCTCTTGGACTCTAGGACTCTCTCTCACACGGATCGGGCTCTCTCTCTCTCTTCCTTGCAGACTCTGAGACATCAAAAGTCATCAAACTTCAACTAATGCTCCCTTGGCCATAGAGACTCTACACCAATCGCTCCAGATTGGACTGAAGCATTGCATGGGGTAACAGGCACAAGTGTTCAACATCTTGGTTCTTCTTTTCACTAGAGCTAAGTATTTCTTTCCCCCTTTCATTTTAGTAATTTAGAATAACTTAGTCAATTTACTATCTCTAAATACTACCAGACCAGAACCGACCTTCAACCAGACCCAGTTTTCTTCCTGGAGAGGCTATAAAGCCTTCCTTTTATCTTGACCCTTTTTGACAACCTATCATCTACCTTTGTCCTTCTATGGACCTTATTTGTCTCCCTACAACCCTTCATAGACCCAGACTCTTTCCAGACCCCTCTATTGACCACAAACTTGTCCAAGGCCATTGCTCTAACTAACATTGACCACTACCCCTACTGACGCCAGCATCCTAACCGATGTCAGCAACTTGACTAACTGACGCTGGTAGGAATACTGACATCGGTGACCATGGCAGACTGACTGCAAAGAAACAGGTACGCATTATCTAATTTGCTCTTTGTTAGTCATTTGTCATTTCTTTATTTTTAACACTTTTACTTATAAACAGTGGACTGTCATCCCTCAAGGAAGTCTTTGCACTTCTAGGATCAAGCTTTGCTTGGTTGTCCACCATATCTGTCTCTAACATTTTTCTATTTGAGTCTTATTCTCTCTACAGGTGTCATCCTCCACAGCCAAAGAGGATCTCCTTCAATCATCTGGATAACGGTGCGCAAACTTCATCTGGGTACGTATAAACCCCTGACCATTATTTTAGTTTCTTATTTCTTCTAAATATTGAAAAGCAAAAATGAGTAGAAACATTCTCGCATGCCCGGTGGGACCCTGGAGTTTTCCTTGGGTTCTTTCTTCTTAAAAAGCAAACTTTCATATAGCTGCATTAGGAAAAAGCTTTCTTCTTGCATCTTTCCTTCTTTATTTTTCTTTTGAAAAGAAACCATAAGCACAAGTTAAAAAGAATCTTTCTTTTTCTTCTTGTCATTTCTTTTTGCATCTTAGAGAAGAAAATTCATGCTCTTAAACCTTTTCCCACTTGTCTACATCTGAACAAACATTTCAATTTGGGTTAAAAATTAATTGCATTTCACCCCTGCTTGAATGCATATTTAGCTCATCTAGTAATTAACAATGCATTATGAATAAATCGTAGTGCACTTATGTTACACGACCAAACCACTATCATAATCAAACATCTAAACATACCTGAGACAAGGCCCGACTAGGATTTCATCACCTAACAGATACCTTACCCTTCCTGGTAATCCTACTTGGACTTCACTACCAAGGGGAGAACCCACTCTATTCTCTGGTAGAGTATAAACTCTAGGGGAAGTATATATTGGCTAAGTGACCCAGCTTGGCTCTAGGCTCGTGAAGTGAGGGGAGTAAACTCCTAGCACCAGGCCAGGTAAGAAACCTAATATAGACTTTGAGCACCAAAACTAACCTCAAACCAACCATAGATTGCCTCTTTTGGACCCGTTCTACAAGCCCAATTCCCAAACATATTCTTCTAAGGCATAAGCCACCACGACTCTAAAATTTATTCTTAGGAATTTAACGTTTATAGGTTGCTTGCCTTCATCCACTTTTTTGTTCTTATCTAGTTTTTTGAGATGGTGAGTTTGTATCATTCTGAGCTTCAAAAACAACTCAGAGCTTTCTTTTTCTTCCAAAAACTTTCAATTTTTTGAGTTTCTGGAAACACACAGACACTGACATTGGTTTTTAAGCTGATGTCGGCAACTTTTACTCATCGGCATCAGTTTTCCCACCAACTTCGGCAACCTATATTCACTAACATCAATTTTTAAACCAACATCGGTCACTGTCATCAAACTTTTTCCAAAATAGCAAGCTTAAAACCTAACTTTCTTGCTGTAAAACATCCCTTCTGGTTTTCTAAAACTGATATATACAATTTCTGTAACCTAGACACCTTTCACCTTGGATGGATTTGACACATAGTCAAACCAAATCCTTTATTGACCATGTGAGGCAACAACCACTTCCGCCTTTGCCTTTTATATCAAGTCACCAAATGGAGTATATTTCAGATATTGAACATACTCCTATCCAGCCTAGCCCTGACCAACATCTAATTGTTCTCGAAGGGGATCAAGACTTCGAGAGATTCCTTGACCTTAACGTCAAGGCTCTCCAACACTATCTCACAAGAATCCAAGTGCAAGATCCTTCAGGTACCCCTATTTATGGGATGCCAACCTCCTTAACTGAAGCAACAACGACATCGACAATGTCCGCTACCCAACCTATGACCATTCAAGCCACTACCTCAACTATTAACCCAACCATGGCCAATACTCAAGATTTGGCCTCCTCACTTATTTATGGACCTACTTCCACCAGGGTTTTCTTACCCCCTCAACCATAATCAATTCAACCAAGTTCTACACATTATCAAAACTTGATTGTCTCGACTCCACACACTCTTGTGCCTATAAACGTGGGAGTGACTACCTACCCTTTAACCAATGTCATCATTCAACCACCTTTGGTAGTACCTAGTCAACTTGTGCCGTCCAACTACATGGCACAAGCCACCTTGACCTCAACATCAGTCCTTATGACGAAATACCAATATGTTGCACCTATACAAATGCAACCAAGTACATCATACGCCCCTCCTAATGCCTTTCAAGTACCTTAAAACTTAGGGGGTGCCCCACCTTCCAATCCATTAGCCCATCTAATTAAGATACTGATGGACAAGATGTCTAACCTCAAGACATCCATTTACGGTTCACGCAATGTTCTTTCATATGAACAAATCTGCAATGAGCCCATTCACCCTTCAGTGCTTATTTGACCATATCCTAAATAGTGGGAACTCCACAAATTTACTAGATTTTAGAGTAAATAAGACCCACAACAACATCTATGAGCGTTTAGACATGCTTGTTACCTCATAGTGCACGATGATGCGTTACTACTGCGCACATTTCCCATGTCACTTTTGGGGGCTGCCCTTGACTGGTATAGCTCTATTGCCAGTCATTCCCTCTTTTCCTTCACTCAACTTGCCCAATTATTCCTTGACCACTTTTCAATCAACATCACCAAAAAGGTCTCCATTACAGACCTCTATTCTATTCATCAATTCGATGATGAGTCCATAGCTGACTTCGTTGCCCATTAGAGAGGTTTGATCAACCAACTCTCCTTTTCTTTACCTCAACCTGAGCTCATTGAGCTCTTTTCACAAGCATGTGCCAAGCACATCTCATCTACTTTGCGGGTTTATACATTTCTCACATTTGATGAAGCTTTCACCATGGCCAAAAATCTTGAATTCCGTGCAGTCGAAGAAGACAAGGTTACATTACGTAGTAAAAATACCAACGTAAAATCCAATGACCCTTCTTCATCCAAACCTTCTTCCCACTTCAAGTCCAAAGGATCAAAAAATACTGTGGTCCTTAGACCATCATCTTCAACCACAACTAACTAGTCTCAACCTTCAACATCAAAATATATCACAAGACAATTCCAACAATGGCATGTACAACATCAATATACTCTAATAGGAGAATCATACACTTCCCTGTTGGATAAACTCGTCAAGTATGGAGTCCTCAATCTCCCTCAAATTTGACCACCTCAATTTGACCCCTCAAAAGCCATCCCTACATGGTATAGGGAAAATAACTGTCACTATCATTGTGTCAATGGTCACGACATAAACAACTGTAAAACATTCAAAAACATCATTCAAGACATGTTGGACAAGGGGGATCTTATTTTGGATAACCCGAATCTGACAGCTAACCAAAACATGGATGTCTTTAGACAACCATTTCCTAACATGGATGTCTTTAGTCAGCATAACATGCAGACCATAGCCGATGACCTTCAAGAACATAATATACGCACGGTCAACACGGTCTCTCCTTTTATGCCTAACCAACCTCTCCCATAGTTTGAAGAGGTTAATCAACCTATTTATTCATCACAGGTAGAAGAGCCCTCTTCTCCTATTTGTCCATCACAGGTAGAAGAACTCTCTTCTCCTATTTGTCCACCATAAGTAGAAGAACCTTCTTCTCCTATTTATCTTCCACAAATGGAGGATAATCCTCCATCCAGCCCCTTTTCACATGTAGGAGAGGCTACTTTGACCTCTCCCATATTGGAGGATGTTTTGACAGCACCAACTCCAGTTTCCTCACTCTTATCCTTCTTATCATCAATAGGGGATCACACTTTCCCCGCACCTAGACTACACGCACAAGCCATAACCATCCCATGCCTCTCAAACCTCACGCACCCACAAGTGAAGGTTGATTTGAACCTCACCCCTCAAAATAGTAGTCCTCTCACTAAACCAAAGAAGGCTACTAAACCACATTAGAAAATTTCTCCCCCATCTTCATCATTGCCCTCTATTTTGGGCCCACACCCATCCACCTTAATAGGAGTGCTTCCTACTCCAACATCTCACAGAGGCAAATTTCCTCCATTATTCCCTCGACCTATCAAAAACATACATCCTCCAACAAATTCAACACATCTACCATTTACACATATGACCACACCACCAACTAAAAAGGTGGTATGACACACTCTTCCTACAACTCCTAAACAAAAGTTTTCAACACCTACCACAACAAGCACAAACCCATTAAGGGGTTCATATGCTTTGATGTTATGCCAATTATTGCAGTCATCTAGCATCACTCTCCCACCTATTAAACCATTTCAACCTCTCAGACCAAAATCATCTTGGTTCGATGACACTAAAATTTGCCTATATCATCACACACTTAGACATGACATTGAAAATTGTTGTGCCCTCAAGGTTGTCATTCGCCAATACTTAGAAAAAGACACCCCTCTTGTTGAAGATATTGTCAACAAATCTCCAAGACCATCTCATGTCTCCCAACCCTCTTCACCTTCACACTCATCAACTCTCAGATCAAAACCATCTTGGTTTGGTGACACTAAATTTTGTGTGTATCATCGCACACCTGGGCATGACACTAAGTGTTGCTGCACTCTTAAGGCTATCATTTTCCAACACTTAGAAAAATACACCCCTCACATTGAGGCTTCTTCTGACCACCTTTTTGACAAATCACCAACATCATCACATACCTCTCAAATCTCTTCACCTAAATCAAGATCCCCATACAAGACTATGGTCCCTTTACCACCTTCCACTCCTTTATTTGAAATCAACACTATTCATGTGGCCACTAGGCCCCAAACCATGAAGAATAAAGGAAAAGACCAGATTTCTAAACCTTTGACATATCCAGTATTCGTCAAGACCTCTCAAAGAACACAACCCAAGATTTCTATCTTAAACATGTCTTGACCAACATCACCGGGGGAAATTCCTCCTCACCCCTCTAGTCCACATAACTCTTGGCATAAGCAACCTATTGACTACTTAACATATTCTATTATGCCTCCTAATCTCTCTAGCAATGCACAGCTAGCTTTTATCAAGAACACTGCTCGCTACACCATGTTAGGGGGACTTCTCTACAAATGAGGTCTTGACGGCCTCCTTATCCAATGCCAACAACATACTAATCGACTTCATGACCAACATCGACCAAAACATGCCAACAACATATCAACCAACTTCATGTCCAACATCAACCAACATGTGACCAATATGGAATGAAACAAATGGGGCAAGTTTGCTCCTAATTGACTTAGACCTTACATCATGACGCACAAGCATAGATCAGAGAATTATCATCGGTCTTCTCTTGAAGGACCACCAAAACCTAAGCCCCTTAATGTCTTATATCTTTGACCATTCTACTGTTAGTCAATCAATCATTCACTTGACATTTAACTTGAGCTCAAAATCCCTTGAGCAACCCCGTCATCATCGTCATTCCTATTCCTTTCAACCCTTATTCCCAACATTAGTTAACCCTTTTGTCAATCATGAATTCTTTGTCCTAATAAAAGGGAAACCCTCTACACCTCTATAGCCTAGTACATGACAAAAGTCAAAAAAAAAAAAACTGGGATGCCTATATTCCAAAGGTCATAAACTATACATGTAGACTGCTCCCTCGAAGGATAGCTGCATCAACATCATTGCTGTAATTAATAGACTACTCCCTCAAAAGATAGCTATCCAAAGACATTTTAGTATACAAAGCACAATATAGACAACTCCCTCGAAGGATGGCTATGACCAAATTTTACTACAAACAACACCCTCTCAGAAGTTTCTTGCATAAATCAAGCTTCACATGACCATAAAATAAAGTAACATCCCCAAATAGACTCTCTGCATTGATCAGTCTACAAGCTATTAAAGTCATGGACTTGCCTATAGTCGTTCTCAAGGTCTCCTATAAAAAGGGGAAAAGTTATCCCTACTAAAGAGGATTACCCTCTCCTAACATATCACCTAAAAACATCACCCATTACCCAACATACTCAAGGGATTTTGAGATCACTTAATGTTAAGTGATTCAAGTACTTTTCTAACATAATCCAATGGTCAAATGATGTAATGCATGAACGGGGCTTTTGTTTCCAAAAACCCCTACCTATGTTGTCGTCATAGTCCTTGTCAATGAAAGAGTAACGTGTCTTTCAATTCTAACTTTACTTCGTCACATGCCAATCACATAACAACTAATAACATATTTACACAACCATTAACATTATCATAGACCAATCACATTAGTTTCTATGAAAAACAATACACATGGAAACTAACAACCAAACACAATTTATGTTAAGCATATATCATCACAAATATGAAAAAGTGTTGTAGCATAAATGAGTTCAATTCATTTTTAACATCCATCTATTACCAATATGGAAAATGATTAGAAATGAAAAAACATAAACAAATGTTACAGAATACACCATCACATAATATGGAAAAGGCTGTAACATCATCATACCTTCATCGTTTCAAGCATGTACCATCACACATATGGGAAATGCTGACATCTCTAACCTGACCAACTATCGACCACTTGGACCCTTTTTTTGAACTACATTGGTCTGATGCCTCTTACAATAGGGGCTATGTAGGTAGCACTCAGTCTTTTGAGGTTAGCTCAGCCATTCGCCTGATCATCTCCCTAATGACGATGGCCATTTCGTTCGTCCATCTACCTGATGGACCAACCATCTAACCTTTAACCAAATCATGACCAATCAACTAGCCCTAACACTATAGAATTCACTTTCAAATTCTCTTGGGGCACACTAGAGATCATATACATCTCCTTGACCATAATAACCAACCTTTGAGCTCACTTATATCTCAATCTGACTCAACCAATGACCATAGGATTATGCCTATTTCCTCAGACCATGACCACTTTGGAGACAACTCTGCCTTGTTTGTTTTGTTTGCATTTATGCTACCTCATGATTAGATAGAAAAATTGTCCACAAATCACATTATGACCCTCACAAGTATTGGATCGCACCCAAGTTGATCCCCACTACTTGTGACAATTTTGTGTTTTCTAGGAGCACTACCTGAACCTAGGATACTTGGAACACGATGACCATTAGAGCTACAACTTTGACAATTTAACCTAATTAGCTACGACTAAATGTTGGAGATCAGTTATTTCAATTTTAACACTCTTCAACCTTTGACTGTGATAATTTGACCTATCTATCATGTGAAGTGGTGTATGCACAATCCCAACTATTTTAGCGTTCGCACTCAAACTTCACCATACCATCCACTACCTATCAAATCAGCAATCCATTTCAGGTTCCCTTCCCTCGACTCCCACTTTGAGGGGGAATACCTCATCACCATACCTGGGGCAAAAACTCCTTATTTTTGTCTTGCAGTTCATTAAGAACAACCAACAAGACAAAAAGGGGCAAATATAGAAACCTAAATTGTGTCTACCCCTTACTCTCCCTTGGTCCTAACCCACATCTTATTAATTTAAAATAAACAACTTATTTTAAATTATGACCTCACCTTGACACATCACCTAGGACACCTTGCCTTAGACACCTCATCTTGGACCATTTCCCACCTTATGACTCATCTTGAGACTAATTCATCTCCCTAAGACCTATTCTCACTCCTTTCCAACTGCTTAAGTAACCCTCGTGCTTAATAACCCCATCCATTGACCATTCTCTAACAAAATATACACTTAGCGGATGAAGAACGGGCTTCTTAGCCCTTTCACTCATTCTCCACCCGCTGACGTTGGTCAACAGTCAGCCGATGCCGATGGGATCACCAACATTGGTTTACTTAAACTGAGTTCTAACCTCTGAAATGGCTAATCACGAATCCTGAATCAACTTCCTCTTAGACGCTTCTCTCTTGGACTCTGGGACTCTCTCTCACATGGATCAGGCTCTCTCTCTCTCTTCTTCATGGACTCTGAGACATCAATAGGCATTAGACTTTAACTAATTCTCCCTTGGCCATAGAGACTCTACACCAGTTGCTCTAGATTAGACTGAAGCATTGCATGGGGTAACAGGCACAAGTGTTTGACATCTTGGTTCTTCTTTTCACTAGAGCTAAGTATTTATTTCCCCCTTTCATTTTAGTAATTTAGAATAACTTAGTCAATTTGCTATCTCTAAATACTACCAGACTAGACTCGACCTTCAACCAGACCTGATTTTCTTCCTGGAGAGGCTATAAAGCCTTCCTTTTATCTTGACCCTTTTCGACAACCTATCATCTAACTTTGTCCTTCTATGGACCTTATTTGTCTCCCTGCAACCATGCATAGACCCAGACTCCTTCCAGACCCTTCTGTCAACCACAAACCCATCCAAGGCCATTGCTCTGACCGATATTGACCACTACCCCTACCGATGCTAGCATCCTAACCGACATCAGCAACTTGACCAACTGACACTGGTAAGAATACCGATGTCGGTGACTATGGCAGACCGGATACAAAGAAATAGGTACGCATTATCTAATTTCCTCTTTGTTATTCATTTGACATTTCTTTATTTTTGACACTTTTACTTATAAACAGTGGACTGTCATCCCTCAAGGAAGTCTTTGCACTTTTGGGACTGAGCTTTGATTGGCAGTCCACCATATCTATCTCTAACATTTTTCTATTTGAGTCTTATTCTCTCTACAGGTGTCATCCTCCATAGCCAAAGAGGAGCTCCTTCAATCGTCTGGATAACGGTGCGTAAACTTCATCTGGGTACATACAAACCCTTGACCATTATTTTAGTTTCTTATTTCTTATAACTATTGAAAAGCAAAATTGAGTATAAACATATTCCCATATTAGAGAGGACTAAACATGACATGAAAGCATAAAATTATGTCTTCTTAGGGTATAATGAAGAATCACTTGCCTATAGATTAATGGATCCTAGGACTAATAATATCTAAAAAAGTAGGGATGTTGAGTTTTTTGAGAAGACATAATCAGAATCTCCTTCTAAAGGCTCATTTGGTACATCAATCCATACCATATAGAATGCATAATATGGAAATCCATTAGATAAAGATAGTGATGATGATTGGAATAATGGTGCAACTCCACCACCCATATGTACCACTCAATATATGCCTATATGATATACAACTACATTAATGGATTATAAACCAGATAGAATTCTAGACATATTGAGTACTAGACCAATGACTCATAGCATGAATTGAGATGAGGTCAATTTATCCCTAATGATCACAATTTTAAAATTAGAAGAGATCTATATAGTTTAGGAATCTCTAGCTTCTAAACCTTTGAATGATTCCATGGGTGCATGAATTCAATCATTGATGGAACATAAAACATGGTAACTAGAAGATCTTCCACTAGGGAAGAAACTAATCAATTAAAAATTGGTCTTCAAAACTATATACAAAGCATATGGTCGTATTGACAAGCACAAGGCATAACTTGTAAAAAATGGTTACATAAAATTAAGGCATATATTTTGAGGAGATATTTGCTCTTATGACCAAGATCAAGATAATTAGAATGATAGTTACTCTAGCTACACAATTTAGATAGAGGTTCTTACTAAATGGAAGCAAAAAGTGTTTTTCTGAATGGAAATCTACAAAAATAAGTTTATAGGACACAACTAGAAGGTTTTGTCACTCTTGGTAATGAAGGAAAAGTATGTAAACTCATAAATCTTTATATGGTCTCAAATAGACTCCCTAAGCCTGGTACATAAAAATCAGTAAACATTTCATTCAACATGGCTTCTATAAGAGTCCCTATGGTCTAACTCTCTAACTCAAATATAAACAGGGAGAGATTATGATTTTTGTGGTGTTTATCGATGATATAGTCATCACTGATAGTTTGGTGAAGATGATTGATACAACTAAGAAAGATCTAAACCAATCATTCGACATGACAAATCTTGAGTTTTTAAACTATTGTGAGTTTTTAAACTATTTTCTTGGATTAGAAGTATGACATAAGTAAAACCACATATTTGTGTCCCAAATGAAACATGTCAAGATAATTCTTGAGAAATTTTAGATGATGGATAATAAACCAATTAATACACTGATAGAGATAAGGCTTCAATTATCTCATATAGATCCATCACCACAAGTGAATACAACTCTCTATCGATAGTTGATTTGGAGTCTTACTTAATTAACATATACTATGCTAGACATCATCTATGTAGCTAGTTGTCTTTCATGGTTTATCTAGGATCTGAAGATGTCTCACTGTAAATTAGCAAGGTGATTACTGAGATATATAAAAAGAATAATGTATTTCAACATATAGTTTAAGAAGAATGATATTTTATTATTGACATGGTATTTATACTTAGATCATGCAAAAAATATTGATGACATAAAATCCACTTTTAGATATTTTTTATTTTTTCAGATTTGGTCTTATATCCTAAGGGAACAAGAAATAGAACTTTATTTCTTGATCTTCCAATGATTTAGAATATCATTGTATAGGAGGAACTATAAGGTTACATCTCATAATGGAAGGATTAGAAGTACCAAAAAAGACACCTCCCATCTTGTACTATAATAATGAGGGTGTTTTAAGACTTTTTCACAATCTAGTATTTCATGAATACGTACAACACATTGAGATGTAAGTCCATTTCATATGCAAACATGTAAAATAACATAACATCCAACTCTAATATTGATCAATAAAATAACAACATGTAAATGTCTTCAACAAGTCATTTTCACATGACAAATTTGAGGCATTTAGAGAATTTGTCCTATTGACTTCAATCTATGTTGAATTAAGGGAGAAAATGTTAGATATTATTATATAATGATTAATTCACCATAACACATTATTTTTATAATTGTTAATATTATTTTATCCATAAACTTATAACCATCATTTTTTATAGGATGCTATTTTACTATATTATTGGCTATATAATATCCCATGAAATGTATTCTAAGTTAGATAAATACATAATATATTCATACTTAGAGAATAATTTGAATCATTAGGATGTTGTTTAGGTAGATCTAAATCATCAAGTCTATCATCAGATCCCAATGCATCCAGGGAAGAGGGAGGAGTTTCATGTGTGGAGTCATGAGGAATCTATTGAAAGTGAAAACTCCTCTAAACGAACAATTCATTAATGGTAGGATGGAAAAGACTGTATCCCTTAACACTCTTAGTATATCCAAAAAATATGTAAAGTTGACTTGTAGGTTCTAATGCATTACATTTATTATTTAGAATATGAGACATAAAAGAAGATCCAAACACTTACAGGTGATTCACTATGGTTTTTTTACCACTCTATGATTCAAAAATAGTGACTCCCTTCAATGATTTATGATTAAGATGGTTCTAGATATAACACATAGTTGATGGACTCAACCCAATACTAAGGTGCAAGAGCTTGGAGTGTAGCATACAATTTTACATTTATTTAAGAGACCTATTATTTCAATCTATAACACCACTTTGATAACTATTATATATAACTTTACATTTGAGTTCAATCTCCTTTGATGTATATAATTTATCAAAATGGTTACTGGTATACTTGCAACCATTGTCAATGATTAAAATTTTGATGGATTTACTTGTCTATTTTTTAAAAAGTGCCTTTAAGTCCTAAAAAATATTAAACACCTTATATTTATGGTTAATAAAATACTCCCAAGTATCACTAAAAAAGTAATTGATAAAAGTAAGCACGCACTTTGTCTTATTGAATGAAGGTTTTAAAAAAGGGCCAACAATGTCACTGTGGATAATCTCCAATAATTTTTTTAGCTATATATGATTTTTAATTGTCATAATTATCCTTAGGATGTTTACCAATTATGCAACCTTGGCAAAATATATCATAAAACTTGACTCATGGCAACCCTAAAACTATGTTTTGAAAATTGAGTTGCTCCAGGTAGTGATAGTTGAGATGGTTGAATTATTCATGCCATAATTTACTCACCCCATAATAATGACTGAGCATTAAAGTAGATGGTTAATCATTATCAAAATGTGAGAAAGTATACAATCTTGACTAGTGATCTACTTTCCAAATTGAAACAATGAATTCACTATTCACTTCCCTATTAACCATGGAATTGTGTGTGAATTCAACTATCTTATCTGAACCAATGCAAGTGATGTGATAAATAAATAGGATATTTGTGGATAAATCAAGAATACATAGAACATCATGAAATGTACCATCATTTTCTATTCACTTCCTTGATCTACTTTCTAAAATGCAACAATGAATTCACTATTCACTTCCCTAATAACCATGGAATTGGGTGTGAATTCAACTATTTTGTTTGAACCATTGCGAGTGATATGATAAATAAATAGGATATTTGTGGATATATCAAGAATACATATAACATCATGAAATTTCCCATCATTCACTTCAATAGATCGACTTCCACTAACTTATGTGTAAATATCATCACCCAACAATATGGAAGACATAAAACAAGGCTCTAAGGATGAGAACATGTCATGTGATGAATCCATGTTGTGTGATGCATCAAAATAAATTACCCATGTGGAAGGATAGGATATAACTGTAACAAGTTATTTTCCCTTCTTACTATCTTTTCCCTTATAATACTCTTGTGTTGATGAACTCTGATTGAAAGATTCAAGGACACTGATGTTATACTTCTTAAGCCTTTTTATCAATTGGTTAATCTACTTCTTCATGCATTTGGATTCATCATGCCCATATTTATTGCAATAGCCACATGTGAGTCACTCTTTCTTGGGTTTCCCTTTTGAAGAGGACTCTTTTCATTATTTGTACTTAGCATCAAATTTTTAACCCTTTCTTTATTCTAACTCCTTCATTTTCTATTTATTCTACTTACTGTAAAAATATTTTTGTTTGTCATGACTCATAATTTAAGCATGTAATTTAAATGGCTTCATTATACCCATTTGAATGAGATTTTATTTCTCCTGAGTCAATTCAGGAGCAAAGTCATCCAAGGATGGGATAGTCCATGTATCTTCAATGTCATTCTTAGTGGCATATAAGGTAGAAATAAAGATATAATAGTTGGATCCTAACTTGGTAATGATGGAAAGAATCAATTGATCATAGTTTTTATCATTGATACAAAATTTCAACTATAATTTGAGTGATTTGAACTTTGTGAAGAAGCCCTGTACGATATCAAAATTGCCTAGGCTCAAATTTATGAGATTATTATCAAGCTCATGATCTATCATTATTTCCTACTTCCCAAAGAGTTTTTCTAATATGGTTTATAATTCATTAGGAGTAGTGATATATTCAATATGAAATATTAGGTCAAGAGACAGTCAAACTAGACATACATAGAAGATCATAGGCTTCGTCACTTCTATTTTACAACTTCACATCTTTACCTCAAGTGTCCATTATTTTTATATACCCATCATGATTCATTATAATCCTTTTCTCCTCAAGAATATTTTCACTTTGAATTTCCACTTTGTTATAGCTGAATAGTGTAATAATTAGAATAAAACTCAAATATATGGTGTAGAATGTATGTGCTAAACTACATGTATTGAATGACTAGGAATATACAACCCCCTTGAATCTTTATAAGATTAAATTTATAAGGAAGAAAAATAATACAAATATTTAGAGCTCTAAAAAATGTGCACTTTTAATAAAAATGTCACCTCAAAAGGAGTAGCAAGCTAAAATTTATGTGTGTTTGAAGTTATGGATGGCAAGGGAAATCTCCACTTTGATAAATTTGAAACTTTTTAGGTGTGCAAAAGTTTTTTGTTTTTTTTGAATCAAATTCACAAAAAAAATTATGCCATTTTAGAGTAAAGGTTAAATAATTTTGGGTTAGAAGTGACCATGGAATTAACTCCCATGTGACTAGGGGCTAAGACCTATTTTGGGTGATCCCCCCTCCTTCACTATGACTACCTTTAGTATCTTAAATTTGATGGTCTCTAGGACATTATTGTGCATGAAAACTTGGTGGGAAGAACTTGTAGTGTGTTTTTTAAATTATCATAGTATATAATGTGACTAATTAGGTTGATGAGTATGTGGCATGCATGATCAAGAATTAGAACTTGTAGTGTGCTTGGGTAGGTGTCAGAACATGAGATATTTTTGGCCAGTCATTAAAATTCAAAAAGTGTTCCATCAAGCATCATAACTTGATAGGTGTTTGAGAAAGCATCAAAACCCAAGATGTTTTTGAGTAGGTGTCAAAACAAAACATGTTAAAATTTAGGGGTCATAATCAAATAGGTGTAAATGAAAGGTTTGGAACCTGATAGGTTTAAATATAAGTGTTTATACACCCTTAACCTATAGTACATATAGGGATATGTGTAGCTGACTTGTGGCTTACACACCTTCATATTAACTAGTTACATTTCTCAATGTTCTTGGTGTGGTTGACCTATGGAATAACCATGAATAAGTAGAGTGTATATAGGAGGTAGTGATTAGTCTTTTATCATCATATTTTGAATTCTATTCTTATTGCATTTTTTTGGAGGTTGACCCCTCAAAATGGCTCAATCATAATATTCAAGTATCCTTCTCTTTCACTAATTTTTGTTATGGATATCCTTATTGTGATCTTAATTATTCCATATATAATTCTATTATTGTGAATTATCTAAGTAATTTCCTTACAAGAGGTATCATACCTTCAATTTGGGCAAGTTTCTATGTCGTAGTTTTTCTTTGGATCTAGCATCCTAAGCATTAGAAGGTAGAAAAAAACTTGTGATCTAGGAGTAATTGATTTTTTTCATCATCGTAGTTATGTTTATGATTTTTTTTACAAAAAATTAAAAAAACTGAATTTATTTTACCTTGTAAAAATAAGCAATAGTTGGATTTGTCTCTATGAGATGATCACAAGGGTATATTCTACTAGTACACTTTTTTATGTCAAAAAATTTCATCCTTGTGCACAATTGTAATAGTTGGATTTGTCTAGGTGATATGATCACAATGGTATATTCCACCAATATATTTTTTGCAGATGAAACCCTCCTAGGGTTTGTGCATGGCTATTATAAACACTCATAGATGTGAGAAAGGGGAAGAAAGTTTAAAAACTCCTCAAAAGGATGACAAAGAATCTAAAACTTTTGAACTATATACTTCAGAGGTAGTTCAACAACTTAAGTAAGAGATTAAGAGCATGGTGAAAAAACATGATTTTGATATGATTCAAGGGGACATTATAGGTTTGAGAGGTGACTTGGATAGTGTGATGGATCAATTAAAAAAAATATGGGAAATTGGCCAACTTATCAACTCAGCCACTACAAAATAATACTCCATCACTTTAATATGGTTATTCTCCTCCAAATAACACCAACACCAATTTTAGACCTAATTTGATGTTTCCAAAAGTGAACTAACACAATTTTAATGTTAATGATCCACTCACTTGGATCACTCAAATTAAAAATTTATTTGATCTACATCAGACTCCATGTTATCAAAAAGTGGTTATGGCCTTTCTATATCTAAAAGCTAAGCCATTTCATTCGTTATCATTGTTTGTGTGCTCAAAATAATAATAAGGGTGCCCTACTTTCATGGTTGGTATTTTTTGAGGAGTTATAGCTCCACTATCATAGTAATGTCTCTAAAAACTACTTCAGTCAACTATCCAAGTTATGCCAAATTAGGACTATCAAGGAATACATCCATAAATTTTAGAATGTATCCTTACTTATGGGAAACATCTCTAATGATTATATAATTGACTTATTTTCTGATGGCCTCAAATATAGAATCCAATTGGAGGTTTGCATGTTTCAACCCAATATTGTATCTTAGGTCATACTAAGGGCATGCATGGCTAGGTAAAAATAACTGATTAGATGAATATTTTTCACAAGTGTTCATGAATGCACCTTCTCAACACCATCATTTCATCAACCTACCAGATTGACACCTCATTAAATGGAAGAAAATCATGTAAAAGGTTTATGTTTTAGTTGTGATATAAAATGGATAAAAGGACATATATGTGCTAAGAAGAAGTTTTACATTGACAATTCCAATGAGGAAGAATAAGATGAGGAGGATTTATGGGAAGTGTTAGATAAACGTGAAGATGAAAATAAATATTCTCAACCTAATATTTCCTATTATGCACTTTCAAGAATTACTATTCCTAAAACTCTTAAGGTGGTGGGTTTCCTAAAGAAATAAATTATGATTATGTTAATTGAATCTAGGAGTACACATAAATTCATTAATATTAAGTTGGATTCTTGTTTGAATTGTTTCATTTACCTAGCTCCAAACTTTTAGGTCATGATTATAGATGGTGGTATGGTTAAATGTTCTATAAAATTCCATATCGTTAATCTTTTTATGGTAGACTATTTGTTATATTCCCTTAGATTTGATATTCCCATGGGAGGATCTAACATTATTTTGGGAGTGTGGTGGCTCACCACTTTGGGCACTATTGAGATTAATTTCCAAGAATTATTCATGAGGTTACATTTAAAATTAAAGACTTATTAACTACATGGATTATGGGCTAAATCTCCACAACTACTTAGTTCCCATTAGATGATGAAGATTATTAGAAAAGGTGTAAAAGGTTTTTTGGAAATATTATTTTCCATGGAGGTTCAACCAACCAAGGAGTCTACACATCCTAATTTAAAAAAGGTTTTAGATGAACATTTCATTGTTTTTAGTTGCATTCCAAAAGGAATTCCTTTAATTCATGCACATGATCATGCTAGTAAAATCAATCTAGGAAGTACAACACCCAATATCAGACCCTCTAAGTATCCTTATGCCAAAAATAGTGAAATTAAAAATATGGTACAAGATATGTTGGAGTCAAGAATCATATAACATAGTTAAATTGAATATTCTTCCCCAGTGTTCATGGTGTATAAAAAGGATGATAGTTGAAGGATGTAACCAGACTACAGATAACTCAATAAATACACCATCAAAAATAAATTTCATTTTCTAGTAACTTATGATTTGATAGATGAATTACATGGTGATATTTATTTTACCAAGTTAAGTATTTTATTTGGATATAATTAGATTTGTATACATAATGAGGACATACCTAAATAGCTTTCAGAACTCATGAAGGCCATTATGAATTTATGGGTATGCCTTTTGGCCTCAAAAATTCACCATCTACATTTTATAGTTTGATGAATACTATTTTTAGGCCATTTTTGAGAAATTTTATATTAATTTTTTTTATGATATCCTCATATACAACAAAAATTTGGAAGACCATTTGAATCATGTGACATAGGGGTTTTCAATTCTAGAACAACATTAGCTTTATGCCAAACCTTCCAAATGTGCTTTTGGTTTCCAAGAGGTGGAGCACTTGGGTAATACTATTTCACATGAAGGAGTGAAAGTTGATCCTAATAAAATCCAAGATATTATGGAGTGTTAGATCTTTAATACCCTCAATAACCTCCACATATTTATGGGACTAATTGGTTACTATTGTAGGTTTATCAAAAGTTATGGTAGCATTATGGCCCCACTCACCTCTTTGCTAGAGATAGACTCCTTCCTGTGAACTAATTCAACTAACAAGGTGAGTATATGTATATTTAATATATCCCATGATATATAAAAACATGAATATATGTCTCCTTACCTTTGCCTTCAATCCCTAGTTCTGATCTATATTGATGCTCTGACTTAAAATCTCCACTTGTTTTTTATTTCTCTCCTTGATTATTCTTGTTTGTCAACTTATATAAATTTTGAAGTCTTTCATGTAATTAATTATCATGCATTCAGGTGCTTTTCATTTAATTATAAACACCTACTCATAAATATGCTCATCTCACTTTGATCTTTTATTCTCTTATCCTTTTTGTCTCCTTTCATTCTTGTTTGCTTAACTCTCCTTAATGGCTTCATAATCTTCTAAGCCCAAAAAGACCCAATTTTTTGGTACTCCATTTGTGTTCACATAATGAATATATTCATATCCATTATCATTGGAATTTTCATTGAATTACCATCCCATTTACATAATCCTTCTTCACAACTTTTCCACCACTTGGTCTTGTTTGTTACTCCTAGTGGCCTCTTTTGAAGGAATTTTTCATTATATGGTCATTTACCATTGAATATTGATTAAAAAAAACATTTACAATAACCCTATATCCTATTATTAATTTATACAAAGTTTCATACTCTTAATCTTCACCTAAACCACTTTTCAAGGCATCTTTTAGGCTCTGTTAGGCTTAATTAGGTCTCTTTAACCTTAGTTTTACACATAGTGGCTAGTATTCTATACTCCCAGGTTCTTACACATAAAAACCCATTAAAATAACTTATCAAACATTGTTTCCTAACTAAAAACAATATATCATGACTTTTGGTCTGTTGGATTACTTAGAATACCAATTTTCATCCCAAAACCCTAGAGTAGTGTTGTCTTTGATTGTAACTACCTAAGAACCTTAAATTTGAGGTATTAGTCATTATATGAAATTTAAAATGATTGTAGTTATTTTTTTATGTATATAACATCATTATTCAACATTTCAAGCCATTATATTCCAATCTTGAGGTTCATGTAGATAGATATATTTATGTTTTGAATTGACTATATACTCACAAACACATATTTGTATAACCTGAGAAGAGATATAATGTAACTACGAGTACTTTAAATATCCTTAAATTATTTAACATGGTATATATTAATCTCATACATCTATATAGAATGTTGGATGCTGTCTTTTATGTCTTTGTTCCACTAATAACTTACTATCTCATCTCACTGTGTGTGCATACAAAGTCTAGAGAGCTAGAAAGGAATTGTTTTAAGGTTTTAGGTAGTAATAAAGTTTTCCAAAGTTCTTCAAATTTTCATAATGAATTAACATAACTCTTTACACCTATATCAAATAATTAATTTTCTTATTCATACGTCTGCAACATCTTTTCCATAAGTTTTATATAGTGACCATGCGTCAACTCAAAACAACATAGGGTTGGTGATTGAACACTTATGAAGGAATTTGAACATAATTTATCAAAACTTAAATAATAAAAAAATAACACATATAAACTTACCAACTTCACAATAAAATTTGAAACATTTTTTAAGTATTTCTTCCTCTAAACTCTATCTTGCACACTCAACTTTCTTCCTCACATAGAATACACAGAAATTGTAGTCACTTCTTGTTTTCAAAAAGGAATTTTTTGATAATTCTATTATAAATAGAAAAATACATACCAATAATACTACTACCATTCTCTAACATGTTTCCATAAAATACACATGCATACACTATCATTTTCACAAGCTTTCAATCCACATTACAACTCAGTTTCAAGATCATAGTGTGCAAGATGAAATAAGGCCTACAATTCAGTTATCAAAATCAAGAAGCTTGTATTTAATTATTTTGGGGTTATTATACATTAATAATTCATACCTAACCTCCATGACTCTTGACTCTACACAATCATTTACAAGTCTTTTATATCTCATGACTAACCTAACTAAGTTTCTAACTCCCTCATGTACGTTGGGAGGATGTTAACTAATCTAACACCTAACATGATCATTGAAATGACTAATTATGTGGTCCATGTATGCATGGGAAAAAAATTTAGTCTCTATCTTAAAACACTTAGAACATAAAGTGTTTACTACAAACATTAGACATCAAAAAACTTCTCCCTAAGCTAGTAACATGATTCAAAATTTTAAATTAGATTTTTCATGGGAAAATGCCTTATATGCAATAATTTAAATTATAAAGACTTATAAACCTCCTAAATATGAAAAAAACACTCTATATGACTTATAATAACTATAAATACTCAAAATGGAGACCCTTAAATATGCCCTTGCATCATAAGTAATTTGAATAGTTGAACATGGTTATGTGCACAACTCTAGTTTTGGCTACTCCAGATTTTTCATGAAAAATTATTGTAGAGTGTGATTCATCAAGATATGGCATGAAGATTATACTCATGCAAGAATACAGACCATTATAAATTGAAATTCTCCAACTAAATGGAAAAAATATAATCAAACTAATATATGAGAACGAGATTATGGCTATTTTACATGTAGTGAAGTAATGGAGACCTTATCTAATGGGTCATCACTTTCAGGTAAAAAATTATCATGATAGCCTAAAATATTTTTTATAACAATGATTTTCATTTGAAGAATAATAAAAATGGGTCACTAAAATTTTAGGCTATGATTTTTAAATATTATATAAGAAAGGAACAGAGAATGTGGTTTCAGATGCCCTCTCTTAGTGAGATGAATCAATTGAGGCATTTTTATGCACCATGAACATGTGGTAGGCATATTGGCTAGAGGAAGAAAGATTAGAATGGGATAATCATAGTGATACCAAGGCTTTAATGCAAAATATTCATCAAGTTTCTAATAGATCTAAAAATTTTACATGGAAGAGGAACACATAATGGTATAAAGATATATTATACCTTTATAATCATTATCTCCTCAAACATAAAATTCTTTAGGAACTTCATGCCTCTCCACTTGGAGGTCACTCAGTAATCTTAAAAACATATCATAGAATCAATAAATATTTCTTTTGGTAAGAATTCAAAGGGGGTGTTTATAAATATGTGGCTGAATGCATGGTATGACAACAAAATAAAGGTGAAAACATTAAGACCCCAAGTCTTTTACAACTTTTGTCCATCCCTATAAAACATTGGGAAGAGGTTTTCATGGATTTAATTATGGGGATACCATAGTATGAGGACAAAAATGATATCATACAACATACTTTTCTTAAGAAGAGGTGATACTATATTTGAGATCCCTAAAGCTAAATCCACTCATATTATATTGGGTGATTAGTCTCATCCAACCATCATGATTCTAGAGAAATATCAGAGCCTATAAGTTTAAATTTAGGTGAAGGTTCTTCCAATGGTATCAACACTTGGTATGGGCATAAATTATATGATATATTAAAAAATACATTCCAATTTCTATTTTATTCACTTTTGTGCATAATTTAAATAAATAATGAGGTCTTAATTTTCACTTTATCAACAAAAAGTATGTTTAAACTTGTTGCCTACTTTTGGTTTTTTATTTGATGCAATTTATGCAATAAAATTATGGAATTATTATGATACAACAAATCTTTTTAATGTTTCAAGATTGAAACATTCTAATTTTTATGACAATGACTACTTTAAGCTTCGGGGTCTTTACCTATGAAAATATGTTAATCATGTCTCCATGAGGTAGGAAATTTTATTATTACCTTCTATTGGGTTAGGGGATAATAATTAGTTTACTCTTTTGGAATAACCGTGTCTTGTGACAAGGTGTTACTATATCAGGGATCCTTAAGTGAGATATATTTTATATTAAAGGATTTTTTAGCTCTAATAGATCAGCATGAGTTTAAATGTATTAATGCACTTATCTAATTCATAAGTAGATATAATAGGCATGGAATTCATGATCGTTCAAATAATATTTTAAGGAATATTTTTTATTATTGTTTCCCTTATGCTGATAACAATTTGCATAGAATAGTGTTGTCATGTTTTATGCTAGAACCCTTGGAAAGTGGATTCTTGTTACTATTATTTTGCTTTGACAAAACTAGTTTAGAAAAAAACACTATGGTCTTTAGATAAATATGTATATTGGAGCCACTTTTAACTATAGGATAAAATGTATAACATGATATTGTCTTCATTATGGTGGGAGGATATGATATGTTTATTATAATTTACTCATTATGGTCATTTTAAAATAAACTAATAGGTATGTGCCTAGGTTAAGGTATAATATTAAGTTTTTGGTATATATTTCTCACTTGCGTAGACTAAAATTAGTACATGTAAAATTAGAAAATATGTGGTATTTCTTATTTTATGATTAGGTCCTTGGGTCATACCTAACCTTAATTATATTGGTCGATATTTCAGCTTTATCTATTTATTTAACAAGGGTAAGCATTATTTATTTCTCATGAATTAAATATAATGATATGATTTTGATTTTACCTTGGTAAGAACTCAAGTGTTATAAATGATTGATCTGGTACAACACCTTTATGGTAAAGAACCTTTTTGAAACTTGTTTTAGGGTTTGGTGTTGATGTATTAACATCTATCTAGAAAAAATATAAATTTTGGAAAATGATCTAGAAAAAAAATTATAATTTATAGATGAATTAAATATTTGTCTCTAATGTTGGACTCCTAATTAGGACTAACAAGATCCTCCTTGTGAGAACATTTAGGTCCTTCGTTAGTACTATAACTCTAGTTGGCACCAATAAGTGTCGACTACTCATAAAAGGTAATAAGTTGGTGAATAAAACTATATATACTTAAGTTAGTAGTGATATTTTGGAGAATTATTGTTTTGATTCCATTTAAGAATGATAAGTTATTTTTGTGCTTTGTTTTTTACCCTATATTGGGTATTAAAAACTCATGATCAAGCAATAATAAAATCCTAGGTATTCTTCTTAATATTTTGATGATAATGTGGGTAAATGCCCTCAGATGGATGAAAGGTGATGGTGGGATTGGTTTCCCAAGATTATCATCATCCGAAAATGTGATGGAGAGCATGATGAAAACCTTGGGTTTACATGAAATTTACTTTCATGGTTTGTCCAATGTCTAGTGTGGTTGGAGTGGTATGCTGCACTAACACATAGACAAAAGTAAACTAGTATAACTAGGGGTAATTTGGTACCTTTGGAATATCTAGACAAATTTTTGATGCTATTTTACTATAAAAAAATAATATTTTATAAATATATGTTACATTACGTTGGAATTAGTTTTGAAAATTCTAACTGAACTAAGCAGTTATGGCATGCTACAATATTTTTTTCATGTTTAATTAAATGGATTTTTATACAAAAAGTTTTTAAAAAATCCCTATTTATAATATTTTTGGTTTTTAAATTTGATGCATTATTAAAATAGTTTGAAAATATTTATTTCATGAATAAATTATAAATCACAAAAATTGTCCTGAACAACAAACTACCTATAATATTTGTCTGAGGCACTAGAAAAATGCCTCTTTAAGGGGTCAGAATGTCATATTACCTAGGATTCCAAGGATGAAACCATGTATATAATGGATGGAATGGGTGGTTTCATATATTATGTATACCATTGAATAAACATTCATTAGGTGTCCACATGATTGTACCATAACATAGCCAAAATAAGGAGACTTGGTTTAGTACATAAATTATGGGACCAATTCGTTTTGTTATCTAATACTTATCTTTTAAAAGGTTTTGGTATTATATTATGTTTTTTCATTGATGATTAACTTAACACATGGAATTTATGTTTCATAACACTATCCTCATATGATTTATTTATTTGGAAATTACTATTTATATATTTTAGTTGTTATCATTGGCATTTAGTGAATATTACATGTTATTATTGCATTGATCAATATGCTTTGTTTGAGCCTATTTTAGATATTCTCAATTACTTGGATTATCAATAATTGATGATCTCAAGAAATATTTATCCTTATTATGATTTATATTTGTCTTTACATAATTTTTTTGTTTTGACAACTATTATCATTTAAGCTTCAAACATAAGATTGTAAAATGATTTTACAAGTTTTTATAGACTATTGCATAACATTGTGTTGAGAACCTTATAATTAGATGTGTGATATTTAACTAGTTTATGTATTATTAAGTGAAATTTTCCTTTCTGTATCTTTGTATGGCTTACTCTACCTTAGGTACCTTGTGGGATTTTATAGCTGATATTAGTTTGTACAAATTTAGATATTTGAATCAATCTTGGAAATGTTTGATAGTTATCTATCCTAATTTGTTAGCTTTAGTTTCACCTTAAATCAGTCAAATCCCTAGATATTACTTGGCCATTAATTTCAAGAAGGTTTGTTATCTTTTAAACCAAGTTCAAGGGTGGAATGAGTCATAATGCAATCCTAATGATTGTTTTCTCTCTTTGAAGTTATGGTAGAAGGATATAATCTTTATGCAATTAATTTATTCAAATTTTAGAACAATAATTATTTCACACTTTGTGGTGAGAAGTTGAAATTGGTTAATAAAACATTAACCTTATGGTGGGCTAGAATTTTCATATTTTAATAATCTCCTAAAATTTATTTTTGGAAAATCATAAATAACATAATTATAAGAATTTTTAATTAGATAAGGTACTGAGATGTACCAAACATTGACTTCAGTGATAAATGTATTTAGTGTTATTATCTCAAAATGTTTAATAATTTAACAAAACATGGTTACAAGTTAATCATGGAAAACCATAAAATAAATATTTTGAATTAGTTGGGAGAATCTTGACCTTGAATAGTGAGTAGAGGGTTAAGATAATGGTAATAATTAAGGGTATATCCCTATGAATATGCATGTTAATATTGTTATGTGCCCTAAAGTTGTAAAAGAGATATTAATTCCCAATACTAGGTAGTTACACATCAATAATAAATGTAACAAAAAATTAGGACATGAAAAATATGGAAAAACTAAGAAGGAAAGAACGGAAAGGGTGAAAGGAATTTTTAGAGCTACCAAATTTTTGAGCAAGTATTATCCCTTAACCTTATGCCCCTATTCTTTCAGCTTGTAACTAATTGACATTTCATGATTTAATCTGATGTTTTTTATTATGCTTAGTAGTATACATTTATATGTATATGTATATGAAAATTTATGCATTTAAAATGTAGGAATTTGCATGTAGATGTATACCTAATATTTTGTGAACATAGATTGAGTAACTTTATCTTTTCATGATGAGTCATTTGGGATTGTATTATTTTTATTGAATAAGTAGTGGAGAATTAATTTCATGGGTTTTAAGTTGTGTTTGTTGTATTCTTTGGACTAATGAGAGTAAGGGATGTTATTTGGTTTATTTATTTATCTATCATGATTTTTTATTTTACATCTAAATACATGCTATAGTTTTTTTTACTCTTGTAGGGTTGCATAAATGTGATTATATCATTTATGGATCAATATTAATTGATGCATTCTAGTTTTGGGAACATATAGTATTGACCCATATTATTGAGGGTATTTTAATTTACTATATACTATAAATACTTCATATAAAAGGTTATTAAACCTATGGTTTTTCAATATTAAAAGTATATGGACATTTGGGTAAGAAAACCCTAGTTGGTTGAGTAGAGGTCTTATAAGCCAAGGTATCATTGATAAGTAATAGATCAATGACTTTTTGGGTTGTAGAGTGACCTAGTCTAACTTATATAACTTGTCCTATATTCTATTTTGAATATGATCATAAATATTTTATAATATTTGTGAAGGTGAATGTGAGTTACTTTGGTAATATTTATTATTCTTGAATTCTATTTTTTATCAAGTCAAAAGAAAACCATTTTTCATATTTTTATTAGGAAGAACCCCATGTCTTTATTTATTTTAGGTCCATTCTTTGTAGACTCAATGACACAAGTTAAATCATGGTTTTTTGGGGGTGATTTTATTAATTTATATTTATTTACTATGTATGATTTATATATTACATTGTGAAAACTTAAGAATATTTAGGGTCCTTATTTCCAAGTTATTTATAATAAAATTCCAATTATATTTATAAATCTTGATTATTTTTAGAATATATTTTTTATTTCATAGGGTAAATATGTGGGTTTTATATTGGTCTTGAAACCACCAAGTTCAACAAAAATTCAATAGTAACAACAAGAAAAGTAATCCCTTGGGCTATCTAAAAATAAGAGTCATCAACCAATCATACACCAAGCTTATACTATATAGGAAAAGACACATGATAGAAAATAAAAATAAAATAAAAAGAGTGACCAAATGTTAACCAGATGACTCCTTAGAGTCACCATATTTGATGAGTGTTACTTGTTCAATTTTTCCTTTTTGATCCTTCAACTTATCTTTCATGATTTTACCCTTGGTATGTTTACTTGGGCCTTCAAAAGGATTTTTTTAGAAATTATTTAGTGGGTTCATAGCATCCTTGTCCATGGGAGTTTTATTTTCCTTTTTTATCTTTACATAAGCATTAATCTTCCCAATATTAGTGTTATTCTTAGGGGGATTTGGTATAATCTAATTTTTTATCACCCACTTCCTTTTCCTTTGTGGGAGCCATGGATTTCACTCCTTCAATCAATTTTTTCCCTTATCAATTCCAAATTTATCCAAGATCATTATAAACTTATTAGTTTCAACCTTAATTGTGTTTAATTACTCCATCAGTGTGACCATTGAATGCCATGTCTTGTTGTTTGTCCCCAAATTCTTTTAGGTTCTTCATGTAGTCCATGAGGAGGTCTCCCAAATATCTTTTTTCCTCCTTATTTCCTTAAAATGCCTTTATGGGTTGGTTTTTAATGTCAATTTTAGATTTATTCCACTTGATGATTATGGGGTTTTGTGCCTTACATTTTTATTTCTTGGTCCCATCCTTATCTTTCTCAATATAAATACTAGAATAAGGTGAGGTGGTCTTGGAATTTTTTGAGGCTTTTGGGATACCCATTATGTCCTCCTATGGATATCTTGGATACTCCTTTATGATTCTCTCATTAACAATCACAATCATTTAAACTTAAATCCACCATAAAAATTCCCCCTCTTGACTAGGAGGAATATCAAGCCTCAGTATGAGTTCATTTGCCAATTTTCATAAAAATAAAAAATAACGATTTCAAGGGATTTGTATAAAAGTAAGGGAGGATAATTATATGTCCCATAAATTTATTTAATATAATGAAGTGGTTAGAAAAAATAATAGTGAATTTACGTTCCAGTGTGACATATTTCATGATGTAAAGGCACACATTGGGCCAACACCTTAGAGAGATCAACCTTGGGAATACTTTTTTCTTTGTTTAAATGACAAAATCCATTTTTAATAATGTTTATAATATCTCTAGTTTAATTTGTTTATCCTTAAAGTATTTTATGTCTTGACAACTCATTCTTATCACTTCCCTAATCAATTATTCTAAGATGTCTATATTCATCCCTTGTATATAGACCATGTGATGATTCCATCCAAGGGAGAATTACTTGGAGACCTTGTCATCATGCCCTAAAATTAACAACATGAATATAGGGAGGACTCATTTATAAAATTTGATCCATACTCTATGATTGCTTTGAGATTATACACACAAAATGAGATTTTTGAATATGAGTAAAGAATAATTATTATGATTTGATTATCCTTTATATTATCTTAAATCTAGATAACATAGAATCTAAAGTTATTAATTCATACTAATGATGTTGACATAGACTAAAAATTGACTCCTTTATGTTATTTTAATTATAATAATGAATATAAAAAACTAAGTATGAAGGTATTCTATTATATATGGATCTTAGATTTATTATTTTTGGTTTTTTCAGGATTATCAAGTGATCTATATGATAGATAGAATAACTTGTATAGATTTGAGTAAATGTGTTTTATTCTTTTTTGGAATTAGGTGTTTAATTCCTAAGCAAATAAAGGTCTAAGTAAATGTAAATCTATAAATAAATGTGTCTCAATTAGACTAATAATTTGTGTAAATAGATAAACATTTTATATTTTCTCAAAATAGTAAGAAGTGTAAAGAAATCAAACTTAGCTTATTCTAGGCTGAAATGGATGAGGTAGGATCTAAAAATTGCTATTCAAGGATGGAATATTGTCATAAATAGGACTCAAAATTCTATTTCTAGATTGGATAGGAGAACCAAACCCAGTACACCCTACTACTTGACATTGTATTCTACTTTATGGAATTATTTTCCACTTTTAGTGCTATTGTCCACTTTTGCCACTGTTGCCTTAATGATCTAGCTTTTTTGGGTTCTATTTGACAAGGCATGTGACACCCTAGTAGTGAAATATCAAAGCCTAATCTATATGGAGCTCACTATGTATTTGATTCAATATTCAAAACCCTTAGGAGCTCTTGATACTTGAACTTGAGTAACAAACTTGGGAAAGAGAGAAGGGGCTAGTGTGTAAAGGATACACTAGATGCACTTCACACCCTATGTGTGGGCATACTACCTACATACCAATACTTCAAAGAAGGATGAAACTAATGTAGTTCTCCCATTTGAAGTACTTGGTTTAATTATGTGATGTAGGCAACTATAATGTGAAACTGGAATGCAATTTGTATGACTAGGGACTGGTTTGAGTGCTTGAATAGGCATGGATTAGTTTTAGAAGGCTGTATGTAGAGAATAGGGAAGAGTGCTTGAGTGTACTTGCTTGTATTTTTGCTTCTTTCCTATGAATGAGTGTTATCCTTTTAAATGGACATTTAATGGCCTTTTATAGGGAAACTAATGATCATGGGTTAGATTATCTTGTATTAGGCTAACAAGGGAAAAGATAAGGAATCATGAAAATTTGATCATTTGAGGCTAAAGTGAACTTGGAAAATAGCACCAAAAATAGAAAACCCTTAAATTATGGCACTCCTATCCAAGTTGGGCATTATTCTCCTAGGAGGATGAGACCTAGAGGGATGGATCTATGTCTAAGAGGGTTACCTAGGTCTTAAAAAGCTAAGTTTGGGAAGCTATGAGTGACTGGGACTCAATAAAAGTCTAGCTGAGAAGGATTGGGTGATCAATAAAGAGGACCTATAGGTTGGGTGCTATTATCCATGCCTAAGTCATCCAAATTTGCATTTTATATGATTTCATTTCCCCCCTCCTTTATTTTAGTGATGTATCAAAGTGAAATACTATGATAAAGTAAAAATAGAAAGCATACCTAAACTTACCTGTAAGGGAAAAGCTCATAAAGCTATGTGATGTTGGATGTACATAGAGAGAGCAAATTGTGATGTGCGAATCTAAAAATAAAAACATGAAGTAGATAATTTCTTACTAGACACACTATATCTGAAATAACAATGTATAGAAGTTGAGTAAAGGAAGAGAGAGGAATAAATACACCTCATCAGGTATACAAACCAATACAAAACTTGTTGTGATGCTGGATTGTGTTGAGTATGTGCTAAATCAAGAGTAATATCATGAATGGAGTTGAGTGATCAATTCCCTAAAATGTGTCTCAATAGTACAAAGGCTAGCCCTTTGGCTCTATCATCACCAACTATGTGAAGTTAATGAATCATGCATATGCTAATCGATGTTTGAATTGTGTATCCAATCCCTCTAAATAGGTGGCTCAAGAATACAAAGGTTGGACCTTAGATCCATCATTTCCCCATGAAGTGAAGCTATGAAGTGATACTAGTATAGAAAAGATGTCATATGAGATGGATTATATAGCCCATGAATGTGTTATAAATCTGACACTGTGGCATGGATAGTCAAATGTGTGCTAGAAACTAGGCCACTTTTGGCCTTTTTAAAAGATGGAGATTTGGCTTGTATGAAAATCACTTTAAAACTAATGTAATAGGTTTATATGAAAGCCAACATAGGAAATTAGGTACTTATAAATATAAACTTTTATGAAATGTTAACTTGAATGTGATGCCAACCACCTGTAGATGGAGTAAGGCATGCAAATATTGAGAATGCATGGAATAAACTGAACTCAAAAACAAAAGAATATCAATGTACCATGCACATTACCCCCAATCACTAATGTCTGGAACATGAATTTTGATCTAGAATTTATGCTAACTTCTCATTCTAAATTTAAAGTGATAACCATCATGCCATGTATGATAACCCCCATATCTAAGAAAACTATGTTGAAACTACTAAATCTAAAGGATTTGGAAGTATAAAAACTATCCCTAAACTAAAATTTTTTTCTTTTTTTTGGAAACCCTGAGTGTTTTCTATCTAGATAGGAGCACCAAAATATTTACACCCCCTATTTTTGGCACTACTATCTCTTTCTAGTGCTACTATCTAGTGTGAAAATTAACTGCTGATCTGAGACTATTCATGTTTTTTATTCTGATTTGACCAGTTTGACCTCTAGATTCTATGCTAACTATTCTGAATATTATTATTTTGATTACTAGGAGGTTTTATCTCTATGACAAATCCCCTATTTGATGCCCCATTTTTTGAGGTTAGGAATGATAAAATTGTAATGAGTACCCTTATAATAAAAAAGTCCTACAAGTGTATTAATTTTGAAAAGATATATGATATAGCATTTGATGTTTGATAATATATTTCAAGATATATCAATGTTTGTACCGAGAGATTGTTATATCAACAAGGGTATGCCTAGATAGATATAATAATGTGAAAACATGTAAAATATGCTAAACTAGAACTAGAAATGTTAATTGTTAGTTGTTAGTTGGAGAGAGGGAGCATGATGTCCATCATGGCATCCAAGAAAGTAAATAAAATGCATGATATGGATCATGACATTACACACATTTGACAAGTAACAAGCAAGCAAGAAGCAAGAAGCAAGAAGCATAATATATGGATGAAGGGGTCATGAAAATAAGGGACATGGGCACATGCCACTCAAACTAGAAATAAACATGGAAGGCATGTTCAAATGCCTCCTACACATACAAGTGAAATAAGAAAAATTGGCACATAGACCATAAACACATAGAGGAGTAAATATAAAGGACATTGGAAAATGTCCTAAGGCACACACATGAAAAAGAAGTAAATGACATTGGCACATGTCCTAAGGCACATGTAGGAGTAAAATAATAACTATAAAAATTAATCACACACGTTATGCTAAGCAAGCAGATAAAGCATGTAATATCTAGAAGGAGATAAGTGCATCTAACTAATCAAAGCAAATGTGAAAGTATCCAAAACATGTGTAGTACAAGATTAGGTATATGCGAATAAATACACAAGTTCTAGATACTAGTGAGATGTTGATATAGTATTCTATGTAAGCTATAAATTAATGTACATTATCATGATCACTTAGAATATGTGGTGTAGGAATGACATAACCTGGATGGTGTAGTCATGTAGAAGATGCTCCCAGTGGGTATGTATAAAAATGTATGTCTCAAATTTAAAAGTAGGAATGATCCCTTTATGGGTATAATGAAGCAATAAAATAACTAGATGTCACTACACACACTCAAATAAAATCAATTAAAGCATGGTAATGTAAAAAATTGACATACAATAGCATGAAACAAAATATGTAAGTCCTATCATGATAGTAGTGATGTAAATCATGGATGATGCATACAATCAAAATTGTTTTAGCATTTTTGAATGTTTTTGTATATTTTTTTAAAAATGTTTGAACTATGTATAGGAAGTGCAAGAGACCATATGTATAATAAATGTTGGAAATAAAATATGTACAAGTATATACATCATAATATAAAGACTAGGCTAGTGGTGGGAAGGGATCCAAAGATGGAACCTATTAGGGATGAAAATGGAGGAAAGGATCTTGGTCATCATGAAATACATCAAGATCATCATCATAAGTATCATCATATGCTATAAATGCTATGTATGTGATATCATCGTGTTGAGGAAGAATTGAGGGTTGCTCTGGTGGTGGATATGCTGATTATACTCTTAGATGTTTAACCTTACTAGTAAGTGACTTTAGTGTAAGTGGTGGAGCTAGTGTTACTTGTGGTACTATAATCTAAATAATACCTTGATCTTGTATTTTATTCAATCTTTGTTATAAGTTTTTCCATGAGTTTATATCATGGCTTGTAATCCTATAAAAGGTAAAAAATAGGTTACCATCTTGTTGTGTCAATTTACTAATAAATTTATGTCATATTGTAGGTAGTGTGATCATCCCATGATCAAGTAGTGTCTGTAACATGAACTAAGGCTGATTTTGTGTTCTTCCTACTTACATCTAAATAACTAAATTCTTATCTATAGAAGTAATATTGTGGATTATATGTGCCAAGTGAGCTACCTATGGCCATGAGTGTTGATTATACCCTAAGAGTGTAGTGTGAGGTGCTAAAAATGATGTAGGATGTGGGATGAGAGCTCTAGAGTTATCTTAGTACTCTCTTGAGCTAACTAGTGTAAATTTCAATCCACACAAATAGTCATCTATGAATATGGGTGATGTATCATCATCTTAAGAAGCTTTTAAATCTATATCAACATCTTGTACATATGGTAACTCTAACTTTACCATAAGGGGTAACTATGCTATAATAGTCTCATCAATTATAGTAGTAGAAGCAATCACTATTGCTAAAATATCTGTAGCTGGTGGAGTAATTATGGAATCAAATAGAGATGTTGGTGCATCTATCAATGATGGTGGATGTGTAATAGGTGTTAAAACTATAACTAATGAAGTAACTAAAATGGATGGACTTATAATGACTAGTGAAAGAACTGGTGTTAATGGTGTAACTGTGAGTAGAGTAATGTTGGAAGTATTAGTCTCACCAACCTCATATGTATGTATGTGATTTAGATAAATGCTATGAAGTGGTGGTTTTATTGTGATATATGGTGTCCCTTTGGATGAAATAGTCAAAGCTGACTCTATCAGTCAATAATATCTGAATGGTTAGTTGTCTTCTAGACATGTGTATAGATATCCCTTATGGAGAAACTTAATACATCGATGGAGAATGGATAGGATAACACCCATAGTATGTATCCAAGGTCATCTAAGTAAAATATTATAGTGAAGTAGACCTGGCATGACCTAAAACTATATTGGGAAGGTTTTTGGGCCCACCATGATATCCAAAGTAATAGTACCCAAAGTCTGTCATGGTATATCATCAAACCCTCAGATGTTCTTATATAATTTTTGCATTGATGCCAAATCTATACCCATGGCCTATAAGAATGTGATATCATATAAATTTATTTTGGAACCACTATCAATGAGAACTCTCTTGACTACATTGGTCTGACATGTAATAGTATGAATAATGGCAAATTTTGATCAATAACTATCTGAGAAGGCATGTCCTCCCTACCAAAAGAAATTGCATCTTCTATAGTTTTTAGAGTATTAACCACTGATGCAAAATAAGAAGGTTCCAAATAAAGAGGCATAAAATTTTGAGTGAGTTCCTAATAAATAATGTCCTTGAATACATTATTTTTCTAAAGTAGTTCTAACATGAAAATTTTAGCTGGAGTGTTTCTCAATTGATCGACAATGTCATATGATTTATGTGAATTTACCTATGCTAGTTGGTTAGGCCTAGGATGGCTTGGATTATCAAGGTGATGGGGCTCTTAGGCAGGTGGAGGAGGCATAGACATGTGTCAATTAATATCTCTAACCACATTATCTACTATCTTATAGGAGTTGTAGTTGTTACGAGAGGAGAGTGAAGATAATCGATGGGTCAAGGAGGTGGAGGAACAAAAGGTGTCAGTTGGGATCTCTAGTGATAGGTAGTGACCCAAGGAAGAGTAAAATTGACCATGTAACATGACTCGGTATGAGGAAGAGGCTCTAAGGGAGGTGATGTAAGAGATGGATTAATATTTTTTAGAAGAAATTGTTTAACATCATCCTATATAATGACAAATAAGAATGAAATGTAGAGAATGAAACTTTTTATTAACATGTGATAGACTTCATCATTCATGTACATGATAGGTCCCATTATGGTTTCTTTGTTATTTTCAAGAAATGTAAGAAGAATTTGTAAATAACTGAGCATCATTTTTGTAATTTGGCTATAAATATAAGTTGATATCTCAAGAAGTAGAAAGGAAATAGTATATACAACCTGGGATATTTCAGAAATATTATTTGTAAAATATTATGAACTTTTAAATTTGAAAGTGATTTTTCTAAGTTGGATATACAACTAAATTTTTAGAAAATGATGTGAAAAGTACTGAAAATAACTAAGAATGTATTTGATGCAACTAGGGTTTTGAAAGAATTTTTTCAAAATTGGTGAAGTGATTTGAAAATTTTATAGAAAATTTGTAGTTTTAATTTTGAAAAATTAAGGAAAAATATAAAAATATTTCTAAAATTAGCAGTATATTTTATCTAGTATTTTGCAAGTGTTTGTATACAAATAGGACCTAGTATGTGAAAACTAGGGTTTGGGTGAATTTATTAAAAATATTTCAATTAATTTGTAGTTTTTTAATTTTTAAATTCAAGAAAAATCATGAAAATTTTTCAAAAAATTATAAATAATTATCCCTAAGCTTTTTAGGGTTTTTGTCTAGAAATTTGAAGTAAGTTAGGTTCACCAAATGTTTTATTATTTTTGGGAATTAGGTGTTTAATTCCTAGGAAAATAAAGGTCTGAGTAAATGTAAATTAGTAAATAAATATGTCTCAATTAATCTAATATTTTTTTGTAAATAGATATGTATTTTACCTTTTCTACAAATAGTAAGAAGTGTAAAGAAATCAAACTTAGCTTATTCTGGGCTGAAACAAATGAGATAGGATCTAGAAATTATTGTGCAGTGATGGCATACTATCATAAAAAGTACCCAAAACTTTGTTTCTATATTGGATAGGAGTGCCAAAATCAGGAAACCCTATTACTTGGCACTATAGTCCACTTTCTAGCATTATTTTACACTTCCTATATTGTTTTCCACTTTAAACATTATTGTCTTAATGATCTAGATTTTCTAGGTTCTATTTGGCAAGGCCTATGATACCTTGGTAGTGACATATCAAAGCCTAAGTTTTTCTAGAGCTCATTGTGTAACTGATTCAATATTCAAATCCATTAGGATCTCTTGATAATTAAACATGAGTAACAAACTTAGGAAAGAGAGAAGGGTTTAGTGTGTAAAGGATACACTAGATACACTTCACACCCCATGTGTGGGTACGTTGCCTACATATCAATACTCCGAAGAGGGATCAAGCTAATTTATTTCTCCCATTTGAAATGCTTGGTGTAATTGTGTGATGTATATAACTATAATTCAAGACTAGAATGTACTTTGGATGACTAGGGACTAGTATGAGTGTTTTAATAGGCTTGAATTGGTTTTGGAAGGCTATATGCAAAGAATAGGTAAGAGGGCTCAAGTGTACTTGCTTGTATCCTTGCTTCTTTCCTATGAAAGAGTGCCAACCCTTATAAGTGGATATTGAATGGCCTTTTATAAGGTAACTGATGATCATGGGTTAGATGAGCTTGTATTAGGTCAATAAGGGAAAAGATAAGGAATCAATAAAATCTAGCTATTTGAGGCTAAAGTGAACTTGGAAAATAATGATAGAAATAAGACACCCTTGAATTTTGATGCTACTATCCAAGTTGGGTGCTATTATCCTAGGTGGACGAGACTTGGGGGGGATGGATTTGGGTCTAAGAGGGATACCTAGGTCTTAAAAATCTATTCGAGAAGATATGGGTGACTGGGAATCAGTAAAGTCTAGTTGAGAAGGGTTGAGTGAGTAAGAAAGAGGACCTATAGGTTAGGTGATATTATCCATGCCTAAGTAATTTAATTTTTCATTTTATATGATTACAAAATGATATTGTGGTTCATGATGAAATATTTATTTACTCAATACACATAGATATGGTTATGGTTTAAGGGAAATACTCTGCCAACTTAAGTTGACCCATTATTTTTTAATATAAAGAATCTAATTTGTGAGAGTCCATAGATCTTAGTTGCAAAGGATTATTTTATAAATATTTTAAACCTTTTTTTTATTACCTTCTTTTTTTTTCTAAGAATTTGACTCAAGAGAGGATGGTTAGTATCATGTTATTTTCAAAAAAGAAAACAAAATGAAAGAAACACATGAAATAACATAACATCTTTGGGCCTAGAAACTAGGGAGAGCTTATTTAGAAATAATTAATAAAACACACAACTAAAATGCAAAATAAACCTTATTTTACCTTCCTTAGATGCTCCAAAATGCTTGTTATAGTGGCTTGCTCATTTTGTGCTCATGAAGTCTTCATCAAAGGAGGCTTGGCTATTTCCTCTTCTCCTTCGCATGTTGTGGATTTGGTTTGGCTTGGATTGGAATCAATTTATCATGGTAACACTAATTGAAATGGATTTTGGAATCATTTTTTAATTATAACTTTGCGTCATCAAGACTTAGAAATGATATTCATGGCCTCTTTCTTTATAGATTTTTGTAAATGGTTAGAATCAACCTAAACCATCCATCTCAAGATTGATATGTGTAGCTAAGGATTAATCCAATTATGTAATTAAATTTGATAAATAGGCTCATCAATATTTGGGGATAAAGGAGCAATTAAGAGGCATGGAGGGCATTGATGAGGCATGGAAGGCATGAATCTTGATATTTGTGGCATTTATGGCCTAGTGATGTCTTCCCAAGAAATGAGGTCACCTGATGATGCATATATTCAATATTTATTTCCAAACATAAGTATTCAACAAGTTTCCATGGAGTTATTAATTAAGATCTAATTTTTTTTAATTAGCTCTTAAGTATGATTAAGCACTTTGTGCAAAAATTACTCAAATTGATCAGAATGCATTATTATTGGTCCAAAATTTGATTGGATAAAAATTAAAAGTCAACATTAGATGTATTAGAATCATTATCCCATTTAATATTTTGCCAACACCAAATAACAAATTCATGTGTCTTGTGTAAGAGATTTGATAGGAAAGATAAATCTAGAGCACCTAGGTGCAAACTTGGCATTTTGACTTAAAATGATCTTATCAAAGTTAGCTAACCCATAAATTTCATTACCCTATTTATTGATACTCTAGCCAAAATCAACACTTGAATATTTCAAATTCAATTCTTATAATGAATTTTAGTGTTTTAATCTAAATTATGAATTTTAGTGGAAATTGGTCAAAATCTTGATTAGAGATTATCAGTGGCCAAATTTAGGTGTGTACAGTTTGCCCCTATTTTGGAAGGCATTGCAAGATATAATAAAAATAACATATTCTTAAATAATGAAAATGTCTTGTATGCCTACAAATGCAATGATGATAAAATAATTGTATGATGCCCCTCGAGGAAATGGTTGGCACAAGTAAATTAGAAAATGATACCTTGAAAAGAAAGAGAAATGAGGGGACCAAATAAAAGAAAGATGATGGGGTGAAAACATAATTATTTTTAAAAAGTAGTCAAAATCATTGAGAATGTAAGTGGGATGGTGTATAATGGTTTTCCCAAAGGCAGTTATAAGCATTGTACCTTGATAGTGGCAATGTTGTATGATAACACAATGATTTACCCAAAGGTGGTTATAATCATTGAGAATATGGAGCTACCCTAGTTAGGATAGATAAATAAGATAACAATGTGCCCTTCTATGGGAAGAAAACATAAAGTGGTGACAAGACAATGATTTTTCCAAAGGCAATTATAGTCATTGAGAAATGCAGGTGGGATGGTGTGTAATGATTTGCCCATAGGAAATTATAATTATTAGACCCCAATTATGGAAAACATCATAAACTTGGTTGAGGATGATGATAACTTAACACAAATAGTAATGATGAATTAGAACAACCTACTAGTAGGGAGATGCTCATTTGAACCAATAAAGGTTGAAATTCTTTCATGGTTAATTACTCTATTTGGGATATTATTGGGAGTGAATCGGGATGTCGGTGCTGAAAAGATGCCACCATTATTGAATAGACTTCTTCTAGTTGAGATTTTTTGTAACACATGTTGGTAGGCATCATGGTATAATATCATGAAGAATTGGCTGACATAGGCATAAGGATTGACTCCTGTAATCCAATAATCAATAAAAAATAGTTCACCAATGATAAAAACCATTATGACAATGTAAAAATATGAATATGGATGGATTTGAGTATAAGTGTGGGTAAACAATCAACCAATAAACACACATATACGAAATCAAGGCAATAATGCTGAAAGTAAAACTGGCAAACAAACAAATAAAATAAGCAACAACAAACAAACAATGTAATAGAAACCATATGAACATTACCCCTATAAAATAGGTGAAAACTTAACAAATGAACAAAATTTGGGAATAGAATAAAAGGAAGGGGGTGGCTGAGCTATCTCCATATACACTAGGTAGGTGGATGCTTCTTACATAGTTCCATAGATGTAATACCCAATCCAAACCTTCTGATTAAATATAGTTCTCCCAAGAAATGGCAAGAATGTGATAACTAATGAAAATAAACATAATGGATGTGATATAAGAATAAGAATGGTCTTTCAAAATGGAAAGTGCATAAGAGAAAAAGGCCAAACAAGATGGGGAAACTAAGAAATAAGTGATTTTATTGCAACTTAGTAAGGGTTCCCAGAATCCATAAGGCAAAGAAGTGGTCAAATGTTTATGGTTTTTTCTAGAGATTTTATAAATGTTTTTGTAATTTTGGAAGTATCTAAAATCAATCAAGAATGATGAGACAATAAATGGTTCAAGCTCACAAAATGGTGAGAGCATTCAAACTTAGGTTACTCAAAAAATGATGAGAGCATTCACAATTAGGTTACTCATAAAATTGTAAGAGCATGGAAACTTAAGGTGATTGAGTTGACCTCAATAAGTATCAAGTGTTGCCTACATAGTCCTAGAGTAATATCTCAAGTCACTATAGTTTTACCATTATAGTGGAGGAGTTTGACTATTGTAGCAGTCAATTCAAACAAAATAGGCATAGTTGGTAAAAAGGCATTGTATGGTATAGGAAGTGGCAAGTTGGTATGTCAAGGCTCAATAAATAAATGTTACTGGTTATAACTAGGACACAACAACATAGATAAATAGTACTATTTTTCCCAAAAGTCATTATAATTAGTAGAAAGATTAGTGATAATAAAGGAATAACAAACAAATGGTGCAACTACTAAAAATTCTATCATAATGTTCCAAAATATGATCTCTATCTGAAGTACTTGAAACAATTGATGAAACTGATCAGATTCCTTGCTACTAATAAAGGTGTAACAAATAGTAAAAACCAAGGTCAAAAGGGCTGGGTGGATAGGATTTAGAACATGTTTGGTTGATAGAACATGATGGTAAAGTAGATAAGGCTAAAAGGATGGATAAGAATGATATTTGTATAAAGAAGAATAGAGACAAAATGGCACAACATGAAATGGTCCTTACAAAAAATACACCTTAGCACTCAAGCATAGTACTGCTTCAGGTAAATAATATTTATCAACTCAAGAAGTTCATCTCTATCTAGTGTGGCAAGAATGTCTCTTGATCCATAATCTATGGTAATGATGAAAGGCCCTATCCAATTTGGTTTGAATTTACCTTTATGTTTCTTCTCAACCATGGTATTCTTTTAGTTTTATTTAAGAACAAGATCACCAAGTTCAAATGTTCTATACTTGACATCTCAATTGTAGTGTAATTTGAGTTGATTATAATATGCCTAAATATTATTGAGTGTAGCTATGCATTTTTCATCAAATAGGTCTAGCTCTTATAGGTGAGCTACTCGATAGTCATGATTATCTAGGATATGATTGAAAGATATGTATAGTGAAGGCAACTTGACCTCAATGAGAAGGATGGCTTCTATACCATACAAAAGTGAATATGGAGTGGCTCTTGTGGGGGTATGATATGCCCAAAGGGTAGGGAATATCTATAAGTGTCAATCACAACTGGAATCATTAACAATATTTTTAATAATATTGACAATGGTTTTGTTTAATGCTTTGGCTTGGCCATTACCTTGAGGGTAATATGTTATAGAAAAATGTTGTTTGATGTTATATTTGGTACATATCTAGTCTACATACTTTGTTCTTGAATGATCCTTCATTATCAAATATAATTTCATAGGGGATAATGTAGTGGAAAATGAGATGGTTGAAGATGAATTTGGAAATTTGCTTTCTAGTCATGTGAGGGGTATAGCTTCAACCCACTTAGTGAAATACTTAAAGGAAATAAGGATAAGTTTATGGCTATCAAATGAATTGGGGTTGATTTTCCCAATTAGGTTGAGTCCCTATGTAGCAAATGGTCATGGTGTCAACATTGGTTATAGAGTTTGTGTTGGGGTATGAATCATATTACCATATCATTGATATGTATCACACTTCTTTATATATGTAGTTGCTTTTGCATCCATTATGGGCCAATAATAACTAGTATGCAAGATATTTTTGGATAGGACTGCCCCATTAGAATGAGCTCCACATATTCCTTCGTGAACTTCTCTTAACACTAGTTTAAACTCTATCGAAGTTAAACAACGAAGTAGAGTTCCATCAAAATTGTAGTGGTAAAGGGTGGATTCAAGTAGAGTATAACAAGTGGAGTGATGGATAAATGCTTTAGTTTATTTTTGAGATATGTTAGATGGTATAACTTGGTTATGAAGGTAGTTGTAAAGGTCCAAGTACCATATATAATTATGACCAATAATGTCATAAATCATTGCAACGGTTGAAGGTTCATGAGCTGGTGTGAACAAATTCTCAACAAGGAACTCATATTCTCTAGTTTTGTTTGTTTGTCAAATCAAAGAGCTAATAGTAACCATGGTATCTATAGTTCTATTACTAACCCTTCGTATATGCTCAACTTAGATATTTTCAATTTATTACTTTAGTGTATCGACCATAGACTTATATGGAACCAACTTGTCATCATTAGTCTGAAAATGGTCTATGACCTAATTGATGATTAATTAAGAATCACCATAAACATGGAGATGAGATATGTTATAGTTTACTACCTATCAAAGTCCTACAACAAGTAATTCATACTCAACCATGTTGTTTGTATAATGAAAACTAATTATAAATTATTTAGGGATTATATACCCCTATGGTGTAATAAATCAGAGGCCTACCCCCGATCCATGTGTAGTAAATAAACTATCAAAATATAGATTCTAGTTCTACTCCTCAAGAGGTGTGTGAATGATGGTAATTATGTATTCATCAAGAAAATGAAATTTTAGTGGATTTATGTCTATAATAGGTGCTTCATTGAGTTGATCTATAAGAACCTATCCCTTGATTACCTTCTAATTTACATACTCTATGCCAAACTCACTAAGAAGCATGATCCATTTGGCCATTCTACCTTGTAAATTTGTTTTATATAGTATATAATTGAGTGGGTCTAATTTTGAAATGACCATGGTCTTATTGTTTAACATGTAATGGCATAGTTTTTGGGCTATGAAGACCATGGCTAGACAAGATTTTTCAATAGGTGCATAGTTGTGTTCATATGTGACCAAGGTATGACTTAAGTATTATACTACGTGCTCTTTTCCATTGTTATCATGTTGAGATAAAATTTCCCCTAAGGCATTCTCAGTAGCTAATAGATACAACAAGAATGGATTTCCTAGCATAGGAGGTAACAAAATAAGTGGATTAACTAGATAGTCCTTGAGCTATTAAAAAATTGTTTGGTAGTAATCATCCTAGTTAAATGCAACTTCCTTCTTCAAAATATGTGTAAATGGATGACACTTGTCTACTAGGTGAGAGATAAAGCATCAGATTGACTTGATCTTACCCTATAAACTATGGAGTTGCTTCAAATTGGTTGGTGGTGGCATCTTGATTATAGCATGGACTTTGGTTAGATCAAATTTAATGCCCCTAAGAGACACAATGAATCCAAGTAACTTTCCTGAGGTTTCTCCAAACACACATTTCTTTAGATTGAGTTTAAATTTATATTTCCATAATCTTTTAAATATCCTATATAGCACTACTAGATGGTTAGCCTTAGTCTTGGAATTTTTTAATATGTCATCGATATAGTCTTTAATAATATCATGCATCATATCATGGAATATGACAGGCATAGCCCTTTAATATGTATCTCTAGCATTCTTAAGACCAAATGGCAATACCTAATAACAAAATGTTCTCCATAAAGTGGTGAATGTTGTTTTATGTTGGTATTCTAGTGTTATTCGGATCTGGTTGTATCCTAAAAAGCCATCCATGAGTGAAATCATTTTATAACCTACTATGGAGTTGATGATCATGTAAATATTAGGTAATGGATAGTCATATTTAGGATAATCTTTATTTATGTCTCAAAAAATAGTACATATTTAGATTCTTTCAAGATTTTTGTTAACAAACACAACATTAGATATCCATTCTGAGTAGTCAATGGATTGGATACATCCTGATTCTAAGAGTTTTTCCAACTCTTTCTTTACCAAGATAAAAATGTGAGGATGCATCTTACACATATTTTGTTTCACCAATTTGGCATTAGGATTGACCACAAGGTAGTGTAGAACCAAGGTGGGGTCCAAACCTAACATGTCATAATAAGCCCATACAAAGATATTTATAAATTCCCTCAATAGAGTTATAAATACTTCACGTTCCTCCTTAGTGAGGGATATGCCTAATTTTATCCATTTCAGGTCTGATGGAGTCTCGATGTTTATCTCTACTATATATTTGACTAGAAGGGTTGAACCATTTTCTAAGATAGTAGGCAAAGACTTAAACTATTGGACTATATCAGGGTCCTTTTTTAGGACTTACTCTTCAACATCTCCTAGGCATGATGAATCTAAGTCCCCCAATGGGAGAGTTGGCCATGTGACAAAAATAGTAAAAAAATCTTGAATAATTTGATCAAACACTTGTTGTTCAAAACTAAATTTGGATCCATAGGCAGGTTCATCATTGGTGGTCTCCTAGTCTAAATTCAAAAAAAAATGAACACCCCTATATAATAGTGCTTGAAATAGGTTTTCACTATTAGACTAGCCTTTATCTTTACTTTTTCCCTGGTCAAAAAGCACCTCAAAGAGGTTTTCACTTTGGGACCTCAATGTTTTATTTATTTATTTTTGGCTAAGGGTGTTCACCCACTCTCCAAATTAAGCTTTAGGATCTACTGTAATTGAGAATCTTGATTTATGATCTCCCAACAAAACATTGTCTCTAAGACCTAAAAAGTCATAGAATGCCTCATCATTCTAAAACTCATCAATTGATAAATTGGATTCTTTTTGGTCCCAATATATCATTTGGGGATAGTATAATGGCAATGGGTTATGATGAATGCTAGGGGTAAGGGTATAAATGGTATTGTTATTGAATAGTTTAGTCTCAACTAGATCATCAAAGGTGAGGCTATGATTACACTCTACTTCATGATCGACATCATCATCACTAGCCACTGGTGATGGAACTCAAATAAGATATGTGGGGTCATCACTAGGTGGTTTAAATTCAAGTCCATAGGATATTTTATATTTAGTCATAGACATTAGCTCAATGGTTCCTTTTGATTCAGTCTAAGGGATATTACTTCATAATCTTGATGATCAATGATCCTATTGGGATGAGGATACTTTTTACTTTTATAACAATCAATGTGGTTATCATTATAAAACCATGATTCATCTACTTGAAGAGGGTTTGGTTCTAGGCTAGATGTTAATACAAACATGACAGGTCCCTTATCTTTGTTCTTTTGTGGCCAATGCATGTATGAGGTATTTTTAGGTCTCCCAAAGGTATTTGGATTTTGAGGAAGATTGGAAATATGGAAGGTATCATGGGTCACATATTCCCCTGGGCTATTATCTAAGATGGTGAAATGATTGGAAGCCTCAAGAGGTGGCATGTGGGAAAGAGAATCCAAGGTATTAGGATCTATGCAATTATCATCTAGAGAATCAATAAATATGGCCTTTCCTTTATCCATCTTAGAACTTGGATTCATGTAGTATTGGTAATTGTATCTTTGAAACTTGACCTCAAGATGTTTGTAGTGTTCATATAGGTGTAAATCTCCTAGAATATTCACTTTCATCCATGAGTAGGAGAACTTAATACATTGGTGAAGCATTGATGGGACTACATGAATCTAATGTAACCAAGGCCTACTTAGAAGCATATTATATGACAACTCAAGATCAAGCACATGGCAAAGTGTATCATGGGTCAAAGGCCCAATGATAATTGGTAAGCTAATTGTGCCTTGTGATTCTCTTTCTTGATTATCATAGGCTTTGATAGTTATAATTTTTAGTTGTAGATCTACCATTATGAACCCAAGAAGCTTCATGAGCTTTAGAGACACTATGTTGAGGCCTGATCCATTATCTATAAGGACACATTTCACTTTATGCCATTTTATAAAAACTTCTATGTATAATTGATTATTATGGAGCGGTCCAAGGGAAGACATATCACTTTGGTTGAATGTGACTTGTTGGGATAGAGATAGGTGTCCAACTAAAGCTTCAAATTTATTAGGGGATATGTCAATGGCAATAGTGGATTGGGTTAAAAACTCATTCAAAATGTTCTTGTGGATTTTTGACATTCACAACAAATATAAAGTAGAAATTTGTGTTGGTGTTTTATGTAATTGTTCCACAATATCAAACTTCTTATCTTGGTCATTGGTAAATGGTTTATTCTGAGGTTGAATAGTAGGCAAAGTGGTAGATGGTTATGGGCATGGGATAGTAATATTTGACCTCCAAGTTTTGACTACATAATCAAGATTAGATGTTTGACCATTATTGTTAACAAATGTTGGGAATGGTGTGAGACCAAATAGGATAAGTCTCAATTGTTGGTGCACTTGTATGTGGTCACATGACAAGGGTGAGTTATTGATATAAGGTCTAAAAGTGGAATTCATGATTTTTTGGTTCACTTATGTGGGATCCTAGGTCAAAGAAGGATTATCCATATAATTTTGTTGAGTGGTATTGTTTAAAAATTGTCTAGATTGATTAGTGCTCGGTCTAACATTAATCAAGATGGTATTAACACTACCCCCTACAATATGACCTTCAATTGTATTGTATTCATGTGTAACTACATGGTAGGTTTGTTGGTTGTTACCATTCTAACCTTAGTTTTGTCTATTATTATAATGTTATGGGTTATGCTATTGATTTTGTTGATTCTACTAGTTTAGCCTTTGATTTTGATACTATTGATTTTATTGTTGCACTAGCCAATGTTATTGTTGTTGTTAATTATTCTATTGTTTCTATGTGTTATGTTGGGGAAAGGGGTTTCGATAAATCCCAAGATTTTGATTAGAGGTGGAATCACCATTACCCAATGTTATCTCCTAATTTTCCAACATATTCTAAATCAAATGTTTTACTTACACACGTTTTTATAGATTATGCTCATTAACCTGATGATATTCACAGAATTCATTTTCTTGGTACCAATTAGATTAAGGAATGCCTTTGTTGATGATCTACTTGAAAGTATGCACACATTGTAGTTCTATATGATATGTTATCTCACTATACATTTTTTTAGTAAACACAATAGCTAATTATTTATCTAGTAAACTATGGGTGAATCAACTTACAAGGGTTCTTAGTTATTGTAGATAACTTACAAAACTCTCACCAGCCTTTTATTTTGCTTGTGTTAAGTCAACCAATGAAATCTCATATTTGAGATTATAGGAAAAGTGTTTCATAAAATTATCAAAAAGGTCATCAAAATTTGTTACTGAATTCTTAGGCAAATTTAAAAACCACTCCAAGGCTTGTCTAGCCAAGCTTCTTAGAAACAATGACAAAACGTATATATCACTATATGCCACTAGTTGACATGCGATAAATAATTCAATTAAATGGGCCTTACGGTCACCTTTCCCTTTGTATTTTTTAAATTTTGGTGGTTCGTATCCTAGAGGAAATGGTATTGGAAGTACTCCATGTTGAATGGATAAGAACACATGTCATCTAACTTAAAATTTTTAGGCTATTTCCTAACCTAAATGGTAGTAATTACATCCTTCATCTGCTTCAATTATTTGGATAGGAATTGGAAGGAACATTGGTTTGAGAGAATATTGGTTTAGGTAGATGGTTGGTAGGTCACAAGTGGGATACTTTTACCATGGTATGATAGATATATCTATTGGGGTATGTTTCTTCGATTAGGAAATGGACAAGGAATATGTATACATGGATTAGGATGTACTTGAAATTGCACATTTGGTTGTGTAATATTTTGGTTTGGGTTGGCTATGGAGGTTTAACTTGGAGGATTTTATAGTTAGAATAGGGGGATATAACTATACTATGCCTATTGTGGTTGAAAAGGGACATGCTGGTGACTAATCAAACCTAGCTATTGAGTGGGAACTTGTGAACCATTTGGCACACTTTGAATTGATTATTGTCTAGTAGGTACTTGAGAAACATGAGAGTCTCCTTATTTAATGAAGCATTGTTGGGAATTGAAATCATGTTGAAGATTAGACATCTGTTACTAACCAATATTTAAATGTTATTAGCTAGTCATCGTTTGGTTTTAGATTGGCATATTGGTTTGGGACTAAAGAGGTATGTTTTTCACTAACCGATGAGGTAGAACATTAGTTTCCCCTTGTTAAGGTGGAAATAAATTTAGCCTCTATTTCATTGGTACACTAGATTATGCCTACTATTGTGGAATACTACTTGTCACTTATTGAGGAGGAGTAGGATTCATCACATTCTATTGTTGAGGTGTGACATTGGTTATTGGTTGACTACCTAATCTTGTTGGTTGCACACTTGATAAAGTAGTTGGTTGAGATTGGGAAGTAGAAAATCCTACTCCCTAGTATGATGGTCCACTCATGGAATTAACTATAGCCACATGTTGTTGACTAGTTGTCTATGTGTTAGTACCACTTTGATTTGGATTGGATGTTTCTTGCACATTGTCCACTATATTCTACTCATTATTCTATGTAAAAGAAAAAGACACTTCTTTAATAATGTACATATAAAGTAAGTTGTATACCAAAGTGTTTTTCATGAATGGTCTAAAATCTAATTGGCATGACTAGTTAACTCTATCAAAATTCCTATTAGAGTAACTAAGTCAATAAGATGTTTTCTCATCATGGACATCTGATTGAAATTGTATGCTAGATACAGGTAGCTTTGATATGCCATTTTCATTTAGTTAAAGTGGTATTTCATGAGTATTTTGCCTCAATTAGGCATATTAGGATCTTGATATGTTTTTTGGAATAGAGCCAAAGGATCACTAGAAGAACCTTGTTGATCATAAATTATATTGTGGGGCATTATTACTAGGCTTGGTAAATTCTCATGAGGGAAGTCTACTAGAAACTTTTCCCCTGCCTTTATAGATCTAAACAAAATCTCCTATTTTTTCTACAAAAAATGATGCTTAAATAAAAATGGATCATACATGGAAGGCATATTAGTATATCATGACTATTGAAGAACTGGTTCATCAGTTGTGTGTATTTTAGCTAGGTATTGTGTAGTTTATTCTTGTTCTTGTTCTAAATAAGGTTTTATATTTACCAAATATTTAGCCAATGGATCTTGGATTTGTGCCCCTAATTGAGTATTATAAGAGGGATATATATGCATCTCATAGGCAATATTATCTACGTAGGTGTCTTGCACCATTTCTTCCTATGCAACCACATTACTAATCCCCAGATTATACATGAGTCCACTACGAGCGTAGGAATACATGTTGGGATCCATAGTAAATGTTTTTGAAATAAAAGGTCAAAGAGTTATACAAAATCTAAAAAGATAATGTCTAAAAATCTGATGTTCAAACATAGTCTATATTTGTCAAGATGATCAAAAACATTTATACAAAGATTTTTGATAACACAAGCTAACATTAAGTGTCTAATGTTACACATATTACACAAATAGATTAAGTAAATGAACTAAAAATTTATATTTCAAACTCTAAGGTCAAAGTGTTTCAAATGAGTCTAATCTAGGAAAAGTAAAAGTTTCTAAGTTTTTTGGCCAAATGTGGCATAAAAAGCTAGCTAGGCTCAAACAAGGCATACACTAAGACTCATGGCCAAATGATGTCAAAAGCTAGACCTTAAAATAGATGAAATTTCTAATCTAATAGTTTTGAAACACTTCTAATAAACACTAGGCATTTTATTCTTGGACATGGACTTGATCAAATAGGTATAAGGTATGAAATAAAAGGCACTTTAGAGATAGTTTGTTTTATCACAAATAATGGTATAAAACTTGGTTCTTTTGACAAATGAGATAGACAAAGAGTAAACAACATAACTATGCTAGATAAAGGTTCACAAAGGTGTACTCAAATTGGTTTGAAAATGTAAGAACAAATTTGAACTCTATGCAAGGGGGCCTATGAAACAACATCTAAAATGTTTTTGGGAAGCATAATAGAATTAAACTACCAAAAGATGTGATAAAATGATTTTTTCAAAAACTCTTTAAGGTAAAAGATAATTTATCACCATTTTGACAGTGTAGCACTACTTTTCTTTACTCAAAATGTTATAGTGCATAGACTCAAAGTGCAAGTGTTTAGCACAAAATGACTTAAGTCTATCAAGTGGTGATAGTGATCATGAGTATTTAAATGACCTTCAACCCAAATTGGGAATTGAACCTAAGTTCCATCAAGTTTAGTGAAAATGGTGAACCCACTTAACACATCAACCCTATGAACTTATAAAGGTGAAATTACAAATTTAGATTATAAATGAAAGACTTAAAAAAACTTTGGTAAAGAGCTAGACTCAATTGAGTAGTATAACTACACCAAAGTGGATGATATGACTCCAAGTTTTGATGAATTTTAAACAAGGCAAATTGATGATTTCTCACAAATTTGACAGCATAACACTACCTTGATAAAAAAAAATTAGGGATCATGTGTTTGGTTTACATTATTTGTTTACACCAATTTTTGACTCCAAACAAGATTTTAATCTAGGACCAAACCAAGTAATTAATTGATCTTAGATCCTAAACTGATAAGGTTGTTTGGTATTGTTACAATCCATCAATATACATCATTTGAGAGGATTTTAAGTGTTAATCCAAAAGTAAATGTGAACTATATAGTAGGGTTTTTTACTCACCCCTTTCTCTTAAATGATAGTACTACGACATGGACCTTGAGGCACACCTTCCACCAACAATACTTCTATGGCAAGTGGGGATTTATCGAAGATCTACAAGTTTTTGAATGTTCTAGGGGAATCAATTTCATAATGACTTTCATGTCAAAAAATGTAAAATAAAAGTATGGATTTTAGCTCCATATCACTTAGCTTGTTGAAAAAAGGTCTAGTCCATTTTACAACCACTACATCCTATTGTTTGCTTAGTGTAGTGTGATGTCCAAAGTGCCACTACATCCCATGTGTAAATCCAATATGGAGCCAAATGAAGTTAACATTGGAATATGAAACCTTGGGTCAAAGCTTCACTAAAGAACTCATAGGAGGTAATGAAATCCCCCTTGTAAACCAAGTTTTCATGAAAATAAAAGGCTAATAGAAAGAATTTAGGATCATTTTCAAGGTCACCCAAACTTTGACAAGATTTTGGGGAGTGATTTAGAAGTCATTATTTCTAAGCTTTGGACTAGGATTTTTGCAATAGGAATGGTGATTTTGATTCCAAAGGTTACCTAAAGGGGACAAATGGAAGAGAATACACACAACACCCCTCTCTTTGTTAACCAAAATTAGATCAAACAACTATTGAAGACAAAAATGACAAGTGTGTTCAATTTTAAGTCCAAATGAAAGATTTAGTGGTGTTCATTTTACCCCTTGGTCTTAATTTGTAACTTTTAAAGTTAACTACAAGATTTAAGCAATAACACCCTAAATAATTTTCCTTTAAGAACCAAAATGAAAAGTTTGATTCATTTTTAAAAACCCCAAAAGAAGTTTAAAAGGATCTACTTAAGCATGATTTGATGATTTTTCAAGTAAAACCTAAAAAAAAATGTTATCAAGATGTTTATATTATAATCACTTTTGAAGATAAAACAACCAACTTAGAAAAAAGATCTCTCAAGTTTGTGTAAAAAAACATAGTGACCATCATCAATTATACTAAATGAAGATGGAAACTTTTATGTAAAATTATGATAGTTTGACTAACTAGAAATAGTTTTACAGATTGATGTTACTTTTACTAAATCTAACTGATGACGATTATACAAATTAACATTGGTTTACCAACTAGTGATGGTTACTGTGTAAATCTGTGACAAAGAAAAAAATGGCTAAATGAAGTTAGAAATTCAATTAGAAAGAGTTTTAAGCATCCAAATTAAAATTTTAAAGTTGCCTCATGCTCTCCTTCATACTTGGGATGCATTTGGTCCCACTAGGTGTGCCATTATGTGTTGTTAGGAATATAACTCTAGAGAGTATGGTTAGTATCATGTTGATTTAAAAAATAAAAAGAATGAAATAAACACACTAACTAGCGTAACATCTCAAGGCCTAGACACTAGGGAGAGATTAGTTAACAAAGATGAATAAAAAACAAAACTAAAATTCAAAATAAACCTTCTTTTACCTTCCTTGGATACTCTAAAATGCTTTTTGTAGTCACTTGCTCAGTTTATGCTCATGAAGTCTTCATCAAAAGAGGCTTGGCTATCTCGTCTTCTCCTTGGCACCTTGTGGTTTTGGCTTGGCTTGGATTGGAATCAATTTGGGATTGTAACACTAATTTTAATGTATTTTAGAATAATTTTTGTATTGTAAATTTGCATTATCAAGACTTAGAAATGATTTTCATTGCCTCTCTATTTCTAGATTTTTGCAAATGCCTAGAATCAACCTGAACCATCCATCTCAAGATTGAGATGTGTGGCTAAGGACTAATCCAATTATGAAATTAAAATTGATAAATAATCTCATAAATATTTGGGGATAAAGGAGAAATTAAGAGGTATGGAGGGCATTAATGAGCCATGTGAGGCATGAATCCTAATATTTGTGGCATTTATGGCCTAGGGATGTCTTCCCAAGAAATGAGGTCACCTGATGATGTAGATATTCAATATTCATTTCCAAAAATAAGTATTCAATAATTTTCCATGAAATTATTAATTAGGCTCTAATTTGGTTTAATTAGATCTTAAGTATGATTACGCACTTTGTGCAAAAATTACTCAAATTGATCAAAATGCCTTGTTATTGGTCCAAAATTTGTTTGGATTAGAATTAGAAGTTAATGTCAGATGCATTAGAACCATTATCCCATTTAGGATGTTACTAGAACCAAATAAAAAGGGCACATGTCTCGTGTAATAGATTTGATAGGAAAGAGCAATGTAGAGCACCTAGATGCAAAATTAGTATTTTGACTTAGAAGGATCTGATCAAAGTTAGCTAGCTCATAAATTGCATTGACCCATTTAATGACACTCTAGCCAAAATTGGCACTTGAATATGTCATAGTCAATTATTTTAATGTGTTTTAGTGTTTTCAGGTCAAATTGTGCATTTTGGTGGAAATTGGTCCAAAGCCCGATTGGAGGTTATCGATGGCCAGATTTAGGTGTCTACACTTATTATGTAAATCCTCTTAGAGAAGTATTGTTTATGTGATTTAGCTTAAAACCCTTATTGTTTAAGCCACCAAGAAGCCTTCAAAAGTATAATATGTTATGTTTTAAATATTAAGTGAAAACTAATCTATGAAACTTGTCAAAATCAATATGTTTATCCCTATTTTCTTAGTGTGTCTCCTTACAAAACCTTGTATATTTTTTACTTGAGGTAGAATGAATAATTTTATGTTTTTTAATTTCCTATACTCTCTCTTATTTACTTATTAAAGGAACATATTAGTCTACTATGTATTTTTATCTACTGATAATGTTATATTTAGATCAATATATTCATTATTTATGGTATAATTATATTTTATACTATTGGTAGTGTTTACTCATTCATTTCTTATCATAATTTTAGCTTGTCATATTTGAATAAAAAGGCATATTAGGACTTTTTTCATATTAGTGTTACAAATGGTGGTTTTTAATTTTAAATATTGCACATGGAAATCTCAATTTCATAATAAATATTACATTACTAGGAATAAATAGATACAATAATGGTATCATAACTATATTACCACAAATGAATTTGAAGATGTTTTGAGCTATTTGATTGATAGGTATTGTGTGAATGTTTTCACATGATATTTTTTCCAATTATAATCGTATACATTATAGATTGAGTTAATACTTGTTATCAGCAAATTTTAGCTATGGTTATTAGTGGATTGCTTGGTTTTGAAAATGTTCATTACTTTTCACCATCAATGCTACTTCAATACAAAGTACAGTTGAATGAAATTATTTAGCGATAAATTTGGATTCAATACTTGATAGTTGAGTGTTTATGTTAAGGTTCACCTCTTCAATTTAGGAACTTGTTTTATGTATGACTATGTGTTTATTTTTATTATTTTTTTAATCAAAATTTAAAGGTAAATGTCAAAAAGATATATGTTCCTTCAATGGATTTGAGGTTAATTTTTTTTCTATATTACATTATTTAATTGATATTTTATCATCATAAAATTGAGGATATATATTTTTAGAGTATATATTAAGTAATTTGTGATAAACTAATCTTGAATTTCAAATAAAGCTATTTACTCTTTATAATAATCCTAGATGAGTTAACTACTTATAGATATTCATTCACATATCTCTACTATTAGAAACTACTTAAATACCTTTTATAGTCATTCTTGAAGTATGAGAGTATAATAACTCATAGTGAAGAAGAATCATTCATCCTCAAGATTGAATTAGTGATTATCAATTACATTTTATTAATGTATATAAAACTAATACATTATTTAAATGGTTTTGAGAAACAAAAAAAAGGTATATCACAGTAAGAGATTATCCCACTTAGATATAAGGTTGATTTATTAAGTTGATATCCTAAATTGTGTTTATGAAGGTATTTGAACTTGTTGGTTTTACATATTATAGATATCATTTTTAAAATGAAAACAAATAAAGTATACTAAAATACTTTGTATTCCATTGGAAATTTAGTGGATGTCTTATTTAAAAAAATGATTTTTTATATTAAATGATAAAATTATAAATTCTTATGATATTTGAACTATAAATAAGATTTCCTTTCATGAAACTAATTTACTATATGAAGTAAAAAATTAAGTAATGTTAATTAATTAAGATAAACCTTGTAAAATCAATAAAGATATGCACAATGATAATTCATATTTTGATAATGTGTTACTATCCAATAGATGCACACATTAATCATAGTTTTAATATGATTAATTTGTGGTAACCTAACCATTAAAAAAGTGTGTTAATATTATTGCAAGTATCCTTATGTATTCTCTTTGTAGTGATATTGATTTTATTATAAAATGTAATGTGTTGAATCTATGAGTAATTTATTTGTGATTAGACTTGAACTTAAACTCTAATATGTAAATTTAGATGGTGATAATTGGGTTCACAAGTTTTTATATTCAAACTCTAAAATATTACTAGTTTAGGAAATTAGTTTAAGAAACCTATCACACAAATATTTAAGGGGGTAACTCGTAGATATGTTACATCACTATACTAGATTAATATTTTTAAGGAATATTTGATTAGTAAAGGGAAGAATATAGGTACTATTGATGAGGTAAAAAGGAAATATTTTAATGTGTACTATTTGTGTAACTACCTACAACCATTTTCTTCTGATTAATCAAATTTAGTTAAAGATAAATGATGAATCGCCTTGGTTAATGTTTATTTTACCTATATGATTTTGGAATGATTATCAATGTTGTTATAATAATTGAGTGCTCTTTATTTAGTATGGACTTATTTAGGTTCCATTATGCCTCAATATTATTTTTGTTAATATTAATGAGTATTGGTTTTAAGTTGGGATCAATTTTTGGATTGAAAAATAAATATAATTAGGAAAATTGGTTCATACATCATTTATTATAAATTTTTATGTTCATTTTTTTGAAGTTGTGAGAGATAGGGGACTCCTAACATTATTTTTTGGAGGAAGATTCCAAATTTTAGTGTTGGCTTTCCCAACCACAAAAGTGGAAGAGGTAATCTTATTAATACCACCACTATTTTGTGGAGTAGAGTTTGTATTTTCATCAAGATTTTTAATAAATTTAGTGGGGTTCTCTATATCATTAGTTTGATTGATTTTAACCATATTTCATATCATGTATCTAGAGTGATGTTGAGATAAACTAAACTATGAAGTGGTGTCTTTAATGGTGGAATAAGAGGGCCAAAATTAACAACCTATGTATAATTTTAATGGTTTTAGGCTTACTAAGAAAATTATAGGAGGTGACATCATGACATAAAATGGTATATTAACATAATGAGAGAAAGAATATATTCATATCAAATTGAAATTATCAGGCATTCTTGTACAATTAGTTTTTGGATTAGGATAAAATACAATATATGCTTAGCCAAGATAGTTAGTTTGTAAAGTCTAAGATACATAATGTATCTAGCTAGATGAAATAATATTATAAAAATATGGTGTTTATGGTAGCTAGTAAATAAAAAATGGTATCAATTATGTTGATACAATATGATATAACTAGATAGATCTAATTGATATGGTTTGATTTAGATTTAAGACTATATCGGGCTAGATAATGCATCTATGGAGACACACAAGACTATATTGGGTTGGCCAATGTAGTTTGCAAACATAAAGATATTTATCAATCTAGAAGATATAATTCATAAACACATCACATAATGATATTGGATTGGTTGACATAGTCTATAAAAAAATCAAGCTAAAATTTAACCTAACTATTTGTGAAATTTAAGATAGGAAGATATACTATAATAGATTTGATTGATTTTTAAGGTATCAAATATATTTATCCTAGTCATTATATAGTGAATATGGCCATGAAGTATATCCATAGAGGATTCCATCATAACTTTGGCTACACTATCCCATCTTTGATATCCTTTTAAGAGTAACTTCTTAGGGCTAACTGCTTATGAGTGCATATCAAAATAAAATGGATGGATTAGATCATATAAATCAAAACAATGAATACCTAGGTATTTATGATATAATATGAGGTATGTGGGAACTAAAGTTATGTATATTATTTTCTAATGGTTTGAGTATTGAGGTAGTACCCATCACACCATGATGCATGTAAAACTAATAATTTCTTAGCCCATAAAGAAATCTCGTATGTAGTTTTAAAATTCTTGAACATAGTTTCTAGGAAATGAAAACAAAGAAAATAATAATTATTGAGCATAATATATATCAATAGCTAAATTTACAAAATGCTCTAAATTTAAAATAGGTAAACAAAATGATATCAATCTAGATGTTATAATAAAAAAATAATAAATTAAAATTAAGCACATAGAACTAAATTGGGTTTGTTGATACAATTGTAAACATACATAGAACTATATTGTGTCTATAAAACATATAATGGTATAACATTGACTAATACCATTTTCATAAAGGTATAAAATTGTATCAGTTTCATTGGCATAGTTAGCCTAATGGTTTAGAATATTATGATAAGCCACTAGAAGAAAAACATGAAACAAATCCAAAAAAAGGAGAGATAAGATTCACATCATGTTCACTAGAATGTATGCATGGGATAAAATGATTGAAAAATATCATCTTTTTCTCAATACACTAGGTCTAGAATAAGGTTAATCAAATAAATCATGTGATACTTAGATGATTGGGTAAGGACCAAGTGAATTATATAGATATAGATTAGTGTAAACTACAAGTAAAAATTCAAGAGGAAATGGATATAAAGCATAAGAATATGACACAAGAATATATATCTCACTATACATCAACAATGGGCAATGGTTATAAATTATGGTTTAACTAAAGTATGGGTTAGAGTGATTGTCAATGGGTAAGGTTCAAATGTCAACTAAATGGGGTTATTTGAAATCTAAAGTGATATATCTTAGATAAATAGAATATTATTTATGTATTATTATTAGAAAAAAATATGAATACATTCATCCATATTAAAAATTAATATATTATCTAATAACTAAAGGAGAGAGTATAGGGTTAGAAATACTTACCTTGGGGTAGAGTCGTAGACATTTATATATCCCCCATGGCTTGTGTGGAGATTTACAATAGATTTTGTAGGTTGAAGACCTCAAATGGTTATATTAAGACATATATATCCTTAGTTATAAACTCTCAATAACTCCTCATATTGATTTTTAATGAAACCATAAGGCATCACTCCTCAAGATAAGGTTCTAAGCAACTAACTCTTCCACATGGTACTTAGGGTAGGTATGCAAGTGAAATAAGAGAAAATGTGTGATATATGATATGATATGAATTAAAAATTAACCATATATATATATATATATATATAGTGTTTAAATACCCAAAACTAACCATAGACTAAGTTGATGGTATATGCCCAATCGATATAGTTAGAAGATGTCAGTTGACATTGTATAGATTTGGCTAGGATAATATGATAAAAATGTTGGAAAACATAGTCATAAATATATCAAGTTGTATGATAAAATTTGTTAAGGCATAACATAAATAGTATTGTCAAGGTTGATACCATAGGAAATGGGGAGACTAGAAAATATACATTAGAGGTAGTCAAAAGGGATAATTGGCTAGACACTTAGATGAGGTCATAATAATAGTACTAATAGTGTAATAAAGATATAATATAAACATATATCATAAATAATCATGAAACATTTTCACCCCATTCCCAGTTCACCTTTTAAGGTAGGCATTTAAGGATATTGATGTGTCAACAATCCATTGCATGATAAAGCATCATTAAATGATAAAGTGAAAATATCTTATAACCTATAATTTATGTTAAATAACCATGACCTTTACTAAAATATTTATATATTTTAACAAATAATTTAAATTGATTAAGTCCCAATTTGAATAAATAATCAAGTTCTTGAGTCAGATAGATGCATTATTCCAACTCTCATTAAAAGTGAATAGTACTAAATGTACTAATCCAAAAATATAGAACCCTGATAAGTTCACTAGAAGTGATGTCAAAGTAATTGAGTGTTAATATATTTGAACGTACATCAACCACATAGATTCAGATAATTTTTTTATATAGAGATCATGATTATAGACTTGAATTATCAAAAGAGAATGAAAAGTATACATGCCCAAATCATGACTGCATTACTCATAAAATTTTATTTTAAATGAATATTATGCCTTTGGTTTTTTAGATTTTTATATTTTGAATTTTGAAAATTTGAAAAATTTAAAACTTTGAAACTTTGAAACATTTCATTTTTTATTTTTCAACATAGAATAACCGTGATAATTGTGGGAATCATTTCCCCTCTAAATATGTGGCAATGATATAAAATTTTATGAATAGATATTTTAAATTGTGAATGTATTTTCAAACTATAACTAGGATATTGTAATTATTTTTCATATGCACATGCATATGAATTAAAGTGTATATGATTGTGCACTTTGAGTCTATAAAAATTGAGTGCATGTGCATGTCATATGCCCTATAACTTCTACTTATGTGCCAATATTTTTTATGTGCTTAATTTTTGAATCATTTTGTATATTTGAAAAACTTTATTCTTATTTTAAATTTTTATTTTTTCATTGGTTTGAAACATTGAAAACCTATATTCTATATTTTTAAACCTATATTCTATTAAAAAATTTGTTCATGGAGGCTTAGATCTCTAAGAACAGACCTCTATGATTCCCCCTTTTGACATGAGATATGTAATATGTAATTCATTCATCTCAAATAAGAGTTCATTGTACTATGTGATATTATCATATAGTATAATACCCACATGATGTAGATTGTTTTATCATAGGATTGTAATTATCATTAAAACATATGTTTAACATATTAAATTTAGAGCATATAAAGTGTTATGTCTAGATAGATTTAATAATAAAGGACATAATAATGTATATTTGAAGTGGATGATGACTATAACGTTCATGATAGGAATCATGCAACCATTAATCAAGCTTATCAAGCACACCATGATGTCACACAATGTCAACTAATAAAGGGACATGTTCAAATTTTGTAGAAACAATGAGTTTTCACCCATAAGACCAAAGGATACAAGTAATGGACATGTTAAAATGTTTCACATACCAAAAAATGATCTCATATATAGATGTTTAATCCATTTTCACACAAGGGCTAAATGTGACACAGAATAAGTAGGCAATGTTAAAATTATTATGTAATAAATAAAATAGAAAGGGAGGATATAAAAAGTGAAATTAAGATATTAAATCCACATGTATCACTGACATATGTGTTAGAAAAATAATTTATCTATGTATCACAATCTAAAATATGAGTATTTTTTTTTAAAAACTTGTGGTATATATAGCTCAACAATGAATTTTAGGTCATAAATTGACATAAACTTTGATAGTGTAACTTGTAAAACAAAGATACCTCCAACATAAGCATGGACACTATGTAGAAGGGAAGTTCAAAATCTAAGAATGTAAATGTAATGTATGTCTTGCATCACACTCAAATACATCATGAAATTCATGTGTATAAAAAATGATATGCTATTCAATATAGTATATGATAAATAAAATTTATAAAGAATTAAAACTAGCATTTTTGTGTCACACTCAGAACCCTATTTTCTATTTTTTATAATATTTTTAGTTTTTTTATATTTTTCCAATATTTGAATCTTTTGGATTTTAAAATATTTAATTTTTATACATTTTGAAATTATTATTTTTTAAAATTTTTGAAACAAATGATATTTTTATATTTTTTAAATATTTGGAAGGGAAACTAGCCTAATATGCCATTAATGGAAGGATCATAATGCATGTCTCTATCATTGAATTGAAGCCTAATTTCCAATGGATGAGGAATTATCTAAGTATATACACCTGAATTTGAAAAATCATCATGTGTCTTGTCATAACTATTGTATTAATTATAATATATATTTCCATATGTGTAACCAATGAGGGTGCATGACTTAGCGATATCTAGTTTATAACTTCCTTTATACACCATGGAGAACATTGAATTGTCTTAGAAGTTTCCATAGGATGAACTATAGGAGATTTGTACTTTTATTATCCCTTATGTACTTTTTAATATCAAGCTTTCTGCTTAATAAGGTATACCTTTATTTCATTTGAACTAATTTTTTATAAATATTATTGTAAACACTCAAATTTGGTCATAAATACTTGATAATTTCAGTTTTTCCCCACTTTTATCTTTTTGCCTTCAACACTTAATCTGATCCTATTTTATATTTATTAACTTGAGGTCATAATATAGTCCTATTTTTTCAACTCACTCTATACTAAATATCTATATGGACCCATCTATTTATAAGTCATTTTTTTACAACTACAAAAATGTTTTAATCACTAGAACTCTAGATAATAATTTATAAGGATAGGCCAAATCCTAATAGTGAAATGTTACCCTTCTAGGGTATAATCAACCAAAATGGTACAATATTATAAATCAATCCTAACCCCTATGGGTCAATCCTTTCCTTCACTTAGTAAAGGTAGTTATTAAAATTTAAACCCTTCCTTAAAGGTTGATACATATATTTAGGATAGGTATAATGAGGTTTTTCCTTTTTGGATTATTATAAAGGCACATCTAAGTCACATATTCTACCATTTTGAAATTTCAATATTAAGGCATACTTACACTATTTACCTTTGATCAAATCTTATTTATTCTTCTTAAATTTAATTATATATACTTGAAACCACCTTTGTCCAATTCAATAACTTATTTTATCTAATTAAAGTAAATCATTATCAAACATTCAATCCATCTCTAGATGCATACATATAGCAAAAGGATCATAATCACAATAATAACTTTAAGTGGGATAACTACGTGATCTTGATTTAATTATTTGGACTATTAAATACGTAGGAAATAATTGATCATCATAGTGTTGTTTAGGCTTAGCACAACCCAATACACTTCCCTCTTTCTCTTTACATATTTTTCAGCTATTACAAATCACATAAGAGTTTCAATTTTGAAGAAGTCATTTTTTGGTCATCCATGCATAACCTAAGGTCAAATTTACATGTAAAATGATATTTAATGTAGGTTGAGGTGATTGTCCCATAATTTTACACATTTCCCATAAAGGACAAAATCAACCCATAGAGGATAATTTTAGAAGTCAATATTATCCCATTATAGTTAATCTTGAACCTAATTAATGAAAGTTATAATTTTTATTGCACATGCATTATAATATATGATTGATTAGTTACAACCATGTTTTAGTAACACACAATCATGTTATAGTTGGAAATTATGTAAGTCTTCTTATGTTATTCGTACTCATTTTCTTTCATTTTTTTGGGTTTTGTCCATTTTAGTACTTTAATTTCATTTTGCTACCGACATGTCATTTTATAGCATTTTCTACCCTTAAATTCACTTTTATTTAAATTATAATTAATATAAAAATTTATTCAAAATTATTATAATACATATTGATGAATTTTCACATTTTATTCAAACATTTCTAAGAAATTTTTTCTTAGGGTTTAAATAAATCCTTAAGCATATGACACTAAAAGAACTTTATTTTGACCTAAAATATAATATATGACACTAAAGGAATTTGTTTAGACCTTATATTTAATAGATAACACTGAAATACATTTAGTTTGACCTCAAATCTAATATTTAACATTGAAAGTGTAGACACCCCATTCTAGCCATAATTAGCTTCTAACTGAAATTTAGATTGATTTCTACAAAATAGTGCAAATTAAGCTTAGAAATCACTGAGCATACCAATTTCATCTGCACATCAGACATTAGTGCTTAGAATCATGTTTATCCATCCCTATTTATAATATTATAATGTATGAAATAGTAACCTCTCATAGATTAATCTGTAGTCACCGTGCAACCTAGCAATGTGATAGTTTAGCCTTTGGACCCATTAAGAGGGCCACTTGAACAATTCTTAAAATACCAAAATTCTAAGCAACATGAATTAGATAATCAAACCAAATTTAATTATTAAGTTAATTTTCCATGTGCAATTAGTGACAAAAATTGTAAAAAGGAAAATTTAATAAAATTGAGGTCATGATGACATCATCATCTTCAAGATATAAGAATTCAAAATATCTCCCTAAACAAAATAAATTCAAAAATGGAGAGCCATGATTAATAAATGGGATATCTATACCAAATATTAATTACATATCCCCTCCTTAACTTAACTAGGGTTATCCTTAACTCAATTAGGGTTAGCCTTAACTCAACTAGGGTTAGTTTAAACTCAATCATGATTGAATATATCCTAACTACACTTGGGTTAGAGTCAGTTTTGGAGGCGATAAATACAAGGCCTCTTTTGGTGTAGAGTTATTATGATAAAATATATGAAAAGATTACATTATTATGTTGTTACCATGCCCATTTTCTAAGCCAAGCCAAGCCAAATCCAACTGACATTAGCAAGGTGACAAGGAGAGGTGAAGTAATGGATATTCATTAACAAAGATTTATTGATTGCATAGATGAGCATATCAATACATGGGCACCTTACAACACTTGCTCTCATGGAAGGTAAAATCTCTTATTTTTCTTTTATTTTGTTAGTTACTTATGTAGTTCTCTATCTCTTTGAGTGTCAAGGCTACAAGTGTAAGTTTTTAGTGTGTTTATTTGATTTGACTTTCTTACTAACATGATACTAATCTCCCCTCTATGTATTTAATTCTTCACATAATGGCATGCTCGATGGGACCATGCATCTCACATACCCATTTTGGGGCCTTTTAATTCATTTTTTAATGATGTTTTACTCTTTTTTATTATATTTTTATTGTTTTCTATCTTCTAGATCAAATGATAAGGTCACCCCATGTATCATCAAGTTCATTTTCCAATCGTTGAGATCAACCTATCGAATAATGAGTTCACCCTAAGAAATAACAAAACCACACATGTAAATAATGAGATTATTTTTTTTATTTTTTTGTTTACTGTTTCTTTTAATGATCAATGATATTAACCTACAAAATGGAAAGGTTATCTTGTACATTGGCAAAATTCATTTCAAAATGATGATATCATTCTAGAAATGGTGAAATCATGAAATGTAATTGTTGTTTTTTAAATTTGATTGAGAATAGGTAATTAAACCTATTAATCGGTGAGATCAATTTTTAATAGGTGAGATTACCTTATTAATCAATGAGATCATCATACTAATTGGTAATGTCAATACATAATATGTTTTGCTTCTCTATGTAACAACACAATCACTTTGTGGATCAATGGGATCACTCTATAGAACAATGAGATTGTATGTGTCAAAAAATAGAGAGTCAAAATAACAAGCTTCAAGTTATTTTTGATATCTTACACCCTTTCTTGATTAGTAAAACTCTATTTTATAGGATTAAGACAATTCACTAGTTTACTTTTTACAATAACAAAATAAAACTTCAATCACATTTGAATTTGGGATTAAAATGAAGAATCATGGTAGCTTAAGACTCTTAAGGGTCTTTCCTTTTTGTATTTTGTTTGTTTATTAAACTAGTTTCAAATTTCTTTAACTTGATTGTTATTTTTTCAAACCAATCTTAACATGTATGTTCTCCCCTCGTCGCCTTTAGGGAATTTGGGTGACCAAAAATGTTTCACTTATTTAAATCATAAAAGGAATGTCACAAAGGATCTCCCTAATATCTAAGTGACTTGGGTGATCCCAAACTTAACTTTAAAGTCCTTTTGTATTTTTATTTCTCGCATCTTGGCTTGTGGGAAAGATTTCATCACCTCCCCATAAGTTATCTAAGTAAGCATTAACCCAAGAATTCATATCCTGACATCAATTCAACCCCACTCCATGGTGGTATATACAAATTGAGCTAGTAAATCATTGGTACATTAGTTTAAGAGGTTAAACTAATTCTGTTAGTGACTATTACCCTTGAAATAATGGCCTAATCTGGACATCACACTCACTAAGTAATTAATGGATGTAGTGGTTGTAAAAAGGACAAAACATTTTTATAACAAGATGATTAACTTGGATCCAAATGAAATGTTGTACCCTAGTCTTAAACACACATATGAGACCATTTAGGATGTGCAAAAATTATAGTTTTTAGACAAAGCCCACTTGTCGTAGAATATTTTAAATGTAGGGTGAGTAGCCCGATGTTTCATGTCACTATACGAATTCTTGAGAGAAGATGGGACCTAAACACCCTACTTTTCATGTGCATATAAATTTTTGGATTAACAAGTTATTTTCTCTCAAGAAGGATTTTATAGATAGAATTTGATGATACAAATCAACTTTGTCAATTTTTAGGAATAGGATGATACACTTATGTGTTTTTATGTTCTTTCTTTTTACTTGAACTATTTTGAGTCTAAAATTAATTCTTTTGTCAAAAACCATGTCCAAATGAGTTGTGAGTCAATCCCATGTTTATACACCACTTTTTTCCTTAAGAAGTGTTATGTCATCCATTTGATGCCACACTTTACCTTAGACATTTTTCGAAACATTTATGTGTGTGTGTCATTTATTTTAAAGGGGCATCATTACATTGCCCATTTTGTTCCAATTTTTTTCCTTAAAGTTTTGAAATAAAACCATTGTCATACCTTTTGAATGAGATAGCGTCATTATGCTTCTTATTTTATTTCAAAACCTTTACTTTGTGTCAATTTGAGTTCAAAACCATGTATGCCTTTTGATCTATTATTGGTATCATCATGCCATCCATTTTAGCCTAAAAGGCTATTTATTTAAGAAAACCAAGTCTTATAAACCATGTTTAAAATTGGTCTTATGAAGTTAAGATTCAAATGTTGATTAGTTTATACCTATGCCTTGCTTAATTTTGGCTTAGATATTTATATATCTATTTTGAATTGTAAAACATGGACTAATTCCTTACTTACTTTGAATATCTTTTGTGCCTAGATTTTTGAAGTGATCTTTTTTTTTTGCACCTTACATCTCTTTTATTTCTTAGAACAAAGTTTAAAACTCTCTCTTAAAGTGTGATTAGTTTATATTTGAGTCTTTCTCATCAATTGGGCTTAAATTTATTACTCCTTGTTCTTATTTTTTATTATTTTGGATTGAATTTCTAATTAGTTTTATGCATATTCATAAGTTCTAATGTATTTTACCAATTGTCAGGTTTGTTATTGAATCTATGTGACTAATTTGAGTCCAGGTGTTTCAAATTATTAGATTAATTACCTTTTTGCCTTTTGTTCTTCAACACGTTTTTTTTTTCAAGTCTAGTTTGGTGACTTGACCCAAAGACCTATCATTTTAAATTTCATTTTTAGGCATAGTTTGTTTCAATGTCTAGATTTATGCCATGTTTCCAAAGACCTCAATTTTCCATAATTTCTAGATTTTTTTTATACATTTTGAGCCTAGATTTGTGCCTTGTTACCAAAGACCTAGCAATGATTTTTTATTTTTAGACCTACATTGTAGTTATTTAAAACACTTTTACCAAGCTTGGATTTCATATTTATATTTCAAAATTTTACCATTTATGTGCAAGGCATTAGAGCTTGAAAATATTTTATACTAAGATTATCATTGCATTTTTGGAGAATAACTCCATTCTTAGGCCATGTTTTAGAGTAGGTTTCTATTCATACCAAATTTGGACCATTTTTCATTCATACTACATTTTAAGAATTTGTATAAATATATACCTTTATCTTCATGAGACATTAGTTGTGGATTTGGATATGCCTCATTACACACATAGTGGAACCATGTACAATCTAGATTATGATAACATGGTCATGAATGATAAATTTATTAAAGACCCATATGGTGATATTATATTTTATGAGATGGATCAATATCCTCCTTACATTGATCAATATGTGAAATAAATCCAAGATCCTTTAGCACACTATCTAGATGTCACACTTCCTTATTTCACATAATATCAATAACAAACCACCTAACATATTACTAGTGTGTTAGCTTTTATGGAACAAGTCCAATAGAAACCATACTAAATACTATGCCATCAATATATGACCCATATTTGTCTGATCATCACTTGATTGAAAACAAGGATGAGGTTTTAGTCAGAGCCATGGAGGTAGGGGTCAAGTTTCTATTGGAATTATTGTCATTGATGTTAAAGGTCTAGCATTGGTGATAAAGGACCCATAACATTTAATGATATTTTTAATATTCATATCTTGGATAATGTGTGTTGGTATTTATTTAATATTAATGAATATATTTTTGGTTGTATAAAAGTCAAAAGAGAGACAATGGAGAAGTTAAAGAGTCACGAGGTAAAGATAAAAGAGGAATGGGATGTATTTTCCCATGAAGAGTCACCTTAAGGAATTCGAAAGGTCACCAAGATAAAGATAAAAGAGTAAAGGATGCATTTGCTTATGAAGGGTCACCATGTGACTTTTCAAATGCAAGGATATGAATGGTCATGAATTTTTGGTGCCATTTTCTATGAGTATTGAAGCATCACAAAGGGTGAATTCCAAACGTCATTTGGAAAGCTATAAATAAAGGCTTGAGAAGCCATTTGTAATATGTAAGAGAGTGCATGGTTTTGTAATTGTTTTATATAATAAAAGAGGATAAAAAACTAGGAGCTATTATAGAGTTCCATTATTTGTTGAGTAAGCAATATTGAGAGATAGTTATGTTTTATAAAGAAGAGGGGTTGGTGCTTCTATGGGTTGGTGCTCACAAATAGTTTTTATGTTGGTGCTCGTCAAAAGGGTTGGTGCTCCTGCAAGTTGGTGCTTGAAAACTTTGTAATTTGAGTTGGTACTCATTCATATACTTGATATTATTCTCTATGGTTTTACCCACTTTGGGTTTCCACATAAAAATTTGTTGTCTCTCTCTCTTATGGTGCATGTTATTGTTTTAGTTTTATTACATATCTTGAATGTGTGATTCAGTGGATTAAAGAAAAGAAATAAAATTAAGTAAAAGATATATAATATATTGATTCAACTCCCCCCCCCCCACTTATTATATTTTATTCTTAAAAATTGGTATTAGAATAATTTCCTTTTGAAAAAGTTTTATAGCTTGAAGGTAGATCGGGGAAAGCACGATGGTTGGATCACATGAAGGTTTTTCTACAAATAAGGAACCTTTATTTGATCAGATAAATTATGATTTTTTAAGCATAAGGATGAGGACTTATTTGATGGCCCTTGGATTCAACATTTGGCAAGCAGTGGTGGAGGAATATGAAGAGCCATAGACACTTGTAAATACTCTGGTAGAAAAGAGGGCAAGTGAAAATAATGTTAAAGATTTAAATTCTATTTTATGTGGTTTATGTGAATCAAAATTTGTTAAAGTTATGCAATGTAAATATTCTCATGAAACTTGGGTAAAGCTTGAAAATATTTACAAAGGTGATGAAAAGGTTCAACAAGCTAAGCTTCAAAATTTTAGAAGATAGTTTGAGAGTTTGAAGATGGAAGAGGAAGAAAATATAGCAAGTTACCTTTTGTGGGTTGATCAAATAGTTAATCAAATTTAAGGTCTTGGAGAAAAGTTAAAAGAATCAGTTGTGGTACAAAATATTTTGAGATCTCTACTATTGAGATATGATGCAAAAGTTTTGACAATTAAAGAGATGAAAAATTTATCCAAACTAAAGATGGATGAGATACATGGTATTCTTACGACATATAAGATTTGGATCGAACAAGAGAAACCCTCAAAGAGAGAAGTTGAATTTAAGACATCAAAGAAAGAGAAGGATAAGATTCAAGAATCAAGTGATAGCTCTAGTGATGATGAAAATGAAAATGGAGCTCTATTAATATACAAGGCAACAAAGGGCATAGGTAAATATCAAGGAAAATTACCTTTTAAATGTTTTAATTATGGAAATATTGGATATTTTTCTAAGAAGTGCCTAAATAAGGGTAATGGTGAAAATGAAGAAGGAAATTTTACATACAAAAAGAATTTCAAAGGAAAATTCAAGAAGATATTTTAGAAGAAGTGTTTATATTCTAAAGATCCTAGCCTAGCTAAAGATAGTGAAGTTAGTGATTCAAAATAAGAAGAGATTTTATTCATGGCCATACATGAATATCCTCCATTATCAAAAGTATAGATGATCAAAAAGAAACATATGATGAAGCCAAAGTGAATCTAGAAGGAGAACTTGTTTTTGCCTTAGAAGAGTTAAAAGCTCTTGAGAAGAAGAATCAAAGATTGCATCTCCGAATTGAGAAAAATGAAAAGTAGTCAAAAGAAATAATTGAAGATCTACAAGCACACTTTGAAGAAGCCAAGAAAAATTAAAAAATCTAATGACATAGTTACAAAAATTAAGTAAATAATGTGAAAGGTATGTTATTGAAATTGCTTATTTAAAAGCAGATCTTAAGAAAACAAATAAATCAATCAATGATAGAGTAGCCCATGATTCAAAATTTGAGAATAACAGTAATATGTTGAATAATATATTAGAAAGTCAAAGATCAATGTCAAATAAGATAGGTATCATATTTTAAAAGGAGAAAGGGGAGGCCACTACTTTCATAGACAAGGTTAACACAGAAAAAGGAAAGAGCTATGCTAAAGATCTTACAAAAGAGAAAATAAAAAGGAAAGAAGTTAAGAATATAGAGGACATCTCAAAGAAATAAGGATGGAAATAATAGAGCTACAGAAGGCGATCAGGTTAGGGATACACAAGTAGGTCCTATTTTTATTGTAATGGATATGGTCATAAGAAAATAGAATGTTAAAAAAGGGCTAACAATTTCATAAATAAGGAGAAGTAAACCCATGCAAAGTCAAGTAGAAGCCAAAACTCTTTTGCTCCTCTATCAGGCTTTAATGAAGAGACCATAATATTTTACAAGTGTAATAACTTTGAACACATAGCCTGGTATTTTAGAAGCATGATCGATTCAGTCAAGAAAGACCAGAGTCTCAAACATCCATTTATCAATAAGAAAGTTTAGACAAGTTCATGGCAAAAGAAACAACCTAAAAAGTCTATGGTTGTCTAGATAGCTTTGCATGCAAGAAATGAATAAAATCCATGGTTCATTGATAGTGTATATTTGAGGCACATGTCAAGAGATAAGATCAAGTTCATAACCTTGAAGAGGATTAATGGTAGCACAGTGAAATTCAGAGATAATACTACTATTAGAATTGCCAAAAAGGTACACTAAGTTTGGATAATGGTAGAACTAAAAATGAAAAATGTTTTATATGTAGAAGGTCTTAATCATAATCTTTTGAGTGTATTTCAAATGTGTGATCAGGGGCACACACTAAATTTTTATGTAGAAGGTTTTGAAATTAGGATAAAAGATTCAGATGCATTGGTTGTAGATGCTCAAAGAACAAACAATAATTTGTATATGTTATTAGACATCAAAGGTTGAATATGTTATTTGAGTTATATTAAATAAAGCTGGTTATGGCATAGTATAATAGGATACATAAATTTTGACAATATTTTCAACATCATCAAGAATCAAGCGGTCAAAAAACTTTCAAATATTATAAAGCCATCCAACATGCTTTATGAACCTTGTCAGCATGGGAAGTAGGCCAGAAGGTGGTTCAAAACAAAAGAATTCTCAACCACTCAGATGTTAGAGTTTGTTCACACTAATTTGTGTGGACCTATGAGAACTCAAAGTACTAAATGTGAGAAAATTTTCATGTTGCTTATTGATTCTTTTTCATGTATGACTTGGGTAATGTTTTTAAAGAAAAAACAAAAGATTTTAGACATTTCAAAGAATTCAAAGCATTAGTTGAGAATGAAACTGATTTGAAGATTAAGTGCCTAAGATCATATCGAGGAGGATAATTCATGTCAGATTAGTTTATTGAGTTTTATGAAGACTATGGAATAAAGAAAAATTATTTAGTAGCCAAAACTCCATAGAAAAATGTAGTAGTTGAATGAAGAAACAAAATAGTTTAGGAGATGGTGAGGACAATGATAAATGAATCCAAGATACCAGATAAATATTGGAGAGAGGTAGTTGGTATATCAATGCATATCCAAAACAAAGCATTATTGAGAGTCAATAGTGACAAGACTCCTTATGAGCTATGAAAAGACAAACCAACTACAGTTGAATATTTTAGATTTTCTTGTAGTAGATGCTTCATAAAGAGAACTGATTAAAAATTGGATAAGTTTGAATATAGAGAAGATAAAGGTATATTTATTGGTTATTCTTTCAAAATTAAAGCTTATAAATGTTATAACATAAGAACCAAGAAAATAGTTAAAAGTGCAAGTGTCAAGATGGAAAAAGATGGAACACAAAGAATTAGTGATCTAATAGACATTCCTGAAATCATTGAAGAAGAATATTTTGAAGAATTAGATGAAGATGAGAATAAGGATAAAAAGGATAGCAAAACTCCATCAAAATATGTCTAGATAAATCATAATGAAAGTGACATCATCAGGGACATAAATGAAAGAATGAATGATGGTAAGTGAATATGAGCAAGTTAATTTCTTTTTATTATCCAAAATTTATCCTAGAACTTTTTCAAAAGATAAACATGATAAGCATTAGATTAAGGCAATGGATGAAGAATTAAATCAAATAGAAAAGAATGATACTTTAGAATTAGTGCCTAGACCAAAATATCACAATGTTATAAGAACTAAATGAGTTTACAAAAATAAGTTGAATGAAAATATAGAAGTGACTAGAAATAAATCAAGATTAGTATGTAAAGGATATGCTCAGATTGAGGGAATAAATTTTGAATAAATTTTTGCACTAGTGGGAAGGCTAGAGGCTATTAGAATGTTTCATACATATATAGTGTTTAAAAATTTCAAAGTGTTTCAGATGGATGTCAAATCTACCTTCCTAAATGGGAATCTAGATGAAGATGTCTAAATTGAGTAGTTTTAGGGATTTATTCTCTCAAATTTTAGTAGTCATGTTTACAGATTGAAGAAAGAACTGTGTAGATTGAAACAAGCTCTTAGAGTTCGGTATGCAAGACTTGATAAGTACCTATATGATCAAGGTTTTAAGAAAGGATTTACTGACATTAATATCTACATCAAAATTAAAGGTGAGCATCTTTTAATTATTATGGTATATATTGATGACATAATTTTTTGAGGAAACATTGAAAGATGCTAAAAGAATTTTTTGATAATATGTAAAAATAATTTGAGATTTCTATGCTTGGAGAATTGTCAATTTTCTTAGGGTTGCCAATATTTCAGTCAAATAAATAAATTTTCATATCTCAAAGTAAATATACCAAGGAAATGTTTAACAAATTTGGTTTTGAGGATTGTGTACCAACTGGCACACTAATGAGTACAAGAAATAAGGTGAGCAAGGATGAAGATTCACCTATTGTAGATCAATATTTGTATAGATCTATGATTGGTAGTCTTTTATATTTAATAGAATTAAGGTAAGACATCATGCATGCATTAGGTATAGTTACAAGATATCAATAAGCTCCAAATGATAGTCATGTTAAGTTGGTGAATATAATATTCAGATATATCAAGGGGGCATTGAATTATGGATTGTGGTATCCCATAGATAGATATTTCACTTTGGTTGCTTATACAGATGTAAATTGGGTAGGTTGCTTGGATGACAAAAAGAGTACAAGTGGAGGATATTTCTTCCTTGGTGATAGCTTAATATCATGGCTAAGCAAAAAATAGAATTTAGTATCACTTTCTATAGCTGAAGTAGAATATATTGTAGCGGTATTGTGTTGTACTCAAGTGCTTTAGATGAAGAAAATTTTGGAAGATATCAAGGTAAAATATGATGAATTTATTTCTATTTTTTGTGACAACACAAGTGCTATTAATATCTCTAAGAATCTAGTATTCAAGAACAAAACATATTCCTATCAGATATCACTTCTTAAGAGAGCAAGTTGTAGATCAATAGGTTAAGATGGAATATATTAGTACTATAGAAGAGATTGAAAATATTTTCACAAAGACACTACCAAAAGACACGTTTGAGTATCTACAAAAGAAGTTGGGAGTAATTTATTTTACTTCCTACCATTGAGGATCAACATCAATTTAGGGGAAGTTAAGTTTTAGCTCCAAGATAGGCCCTTTTCCATTGATGTCAAAGGGGGAGAAGAATAGAAATAGGTACAAGAATAGGTACATGTGTAAAAATAGGTATAGGTTGCTACAATAAGGGGGAGTTACTATATGTTTTTTAGATGGTAGTATGTGCAGGTTGGCATGTGCAGTATAAGTTTTAGGATGTGGCAGTTTTAGTTTGAGGTTGCCATCAATGACAAAGGGGGAGATTGTTGGAAATATTTTCATTATTTTCAAAGATCTAGCATTGGGGATAAAGGCCCCATAGCATTTAATGATGTTTTTAATATTCATATCTTGGTTAATGTGCATTGATATTTATTTAATATGAATAAATATATTTTTGGTTGCATCAAAGTCAAAAGAGGGCCCATGGAGAAGTCAAAGAGTCATGGGGTAAAGACAAAAGAGGAATGGGATGCATTTTCCCATGAAGAGTCACCTTAAGGAATTTGAAAGGTCACCAAGACAAAGACAAAAGAGGAAAGGATGTATTTGCTTAAGAAGGGTCACCATGTGAGTTTCCAAATGCAAGGATACAGAGGGTCATGCAAGTTTGGCACCATTTTCCATGAGTATTAAAGGGTCTCAAAGGGTCTCAAAGGGTTAATGGCAAAGGTCATTTGGAAAAATATAAATAAAGGCTTGAGAAGCCATTTGTAATATGCAAGAGAGTGCATGGTTTTGTAATTATTTTATATAAGAAAAGAGGTGAGAAAAGTAATAGATATTGTAGAGTTATATCATTTGTTGATTAAGAAACATTGAGAGATAGTTGTGTTTTATACACAAGAGGGGTTGGTGCTTCTGTGGGTTGGTGCTCACAAATTTTTGCAAGGGGTGTGTGTTCCTATGGGTTGGTGCTCACAAATAGTTTTTGTGTTGGTGCTTCACAAAGGGGTTGTTGCTCCTGAAAGTTGGTACTTGTAAACTTTGTAGTTTGATTTTTTTCTCATTCATATACTTTATATTGTTCTCTATGTTTTTTCCCACTGTGGGTTTCCATGTAAAAATCTGGTGTGTGTCTCTCTCTTGTGTGGTGCATGTTATTTTTTAAATTTTATTACATATCTTGAATGTGTGATTAAGTGGATTAAAGAAAATAAATTAGATTAAGTAAAAGATATATAATATAATGATTCACCCCCCTCTTAGTATGTTTCATACTTAACAGTTTCTAGAAGAATTCCCATATGAAAACTTACCTAGTCTAGTCAGAGTGTTGATAAATGTACCTTACATCCAAACTCTCGAAAAGGCCTTTACTACTTATCCTCAAGTGCTTGTGTTTATGTCATAATATCCAAATATGATTTCAAGAGGAAAGGGTCCTATGGAGGACCAATTCTCATAAATATAAAAAGAATATCATAACTACCTTAACCTAACATGAAACTTCAATGCCATGGCCATATCAAATGCTCCCCTCATAGAGATAAATCCTTCAAAAATAGTATTAGTTGATTCAATAGGTCAAGATAATCTGAGTATAGACCCATTTTCACAAAGTAATTTGGTATATGACATGTTTAATTTCCCATTCATAAAATAAGTAATTATGGCCTCTACTCAAAATAATGTGCCACAAGTGGATAAGATGCAAGTGTCTTCCAATCTGGGCCAAGGTGAGACAAATGCACCAAAAAATAATTCAAAATAATAAGTTCATTTAGTTAGTATCATGATTGGTTCATAATAACCAGGGGTAATAATGCCTACTTCTCAACCACATTAGGTTACTCCCAATCCTCAAATAACTACTTCTTCAAGCACACAACAATAGGGGATAAGATATCAAGCACGGACCAATGTTTTGCTTCAAAAACAAGTGGAAAATGTTATCCCACCTCAATATTTGATGACTAATATTCCATAACAATAGGAACAATCCAATTTACCACTATAGTAGAGGAAAACATTATGTCACCTCAATAGGTAGAAATAAATGTTCTACCTCAATAGGTAGTGACAAATATACCTCAATAATCATAGACCAATATGCCTCTATAATCATAAACATTGTCTAATGAACAACGTATTTCTATTTTTCAAAAAAAAATGATAAACACCAAAAATAATCTAGTTCACAATAGGTGTTTGTAAAATAAAGAGGAACCAATGTCCAACAAGTAACTATTAGGAAACCATTGCCTTTACTCAGCAAGTGTCATAGATTCAAAGATAGGGCCTTGATAAACATCAAGTTCCCTTTATTTAGCCAAGTTTTCCTAGTTACAAGTAAGTCCTTACTTAACCTCAATAGGCACAATACTTTACACAAAGATATATACTTCTATCACAACCCTAGTTCCCTCAGCGCCAAGGCCATTTACCAAATCCAAACTAGAATATATACCAACAATGTGTGTATTATCAATAACTACATTCCAATATATGGATGCATATTCTTGATTGATTAACCCATAAAACCAATATTTTATATCAATTCATACCTCCATTATACCTAAGTTAAGGTAATCAACCTTTTACCACCTATCCACCTTCACAACCAAATGTACCATAAATTTTCTTGGCTTAAGAACTGTAATAAATGAAGGATGTGATTGTTTCCATTCAAACAAGGAAACAAACCAAAAAATTCAATTTGGATGATGTGTGTTCATACCCATTTAATATGGATTATCTTTACATACCATTTACTCTAGGTTATGAGCCACCAAAAATTGACAAGTATAAGTGTAAAGGAGATACTAAGGAACATCTAATAGAATTCTTTTTCACTTACCAACTAGTGGCCTATAGAAAAATTTACCTACTCCTTTTGTTTCCTTGAATTATAGATAGACATGGTTTGGAGTGGTTCCTCAAGTTATTGAAAAACTTAATATCTAGTTTTGATGATCTTTTAGACAAGTTTGTGCAACATTTCTCCTAAAATCTTGAGTATGATATCATTAGTCAATTTGACTCAGGATAAGCAAAAATTTTATGAGATCTTTGAAAACTACTTGTAAAGATGGAGATATCTTGCTAACTACTTCACCCATAACTTACCAAATAAATAATTGGTCACTATGTTTATTAAAATTTTACATAATGAGATATCCTATCATCTAAAGCTTTAGTGTGGACATACCTTCAAGGAGATTACTGAGAAAGGTTAACATATTGAAAATGCCCTTATCAATAAAGGGATTATTAATTTGAACTCCTTAAATTAGAATCAAAGCTCAAATCAAAATTTAGGCCCAAGTTATAACCTTGGCCTAGTCTAAGTGCAAGTGTCTGAACCAACTCAAGATAATAACTATGAAAAATCTTAACCATATAAATGCAACAAAAATGTTGTTGGAAATTGAGTAACTGAGTCATGCCATGTCCAAATAGTACAAACACCATTTGCTTAGCCTATGTCACAAATGCATCTTGTTTCCCATCAATAGTTTATCCAATAAGAATAGACAATATAATAACCTAGACTAACTCCTCAAATACAAAAACCACCACATTTGAAAGCCCCTCCTCCAAGAAGGCTCACCCCTCGAGTATTCAAAGAAATTTTTGAACCCATTGAATTAGTTTTTTGAAATCTACCATGGCCAATATGATTATTTGGATAATTCCAAAACACTATCCTAAGGGTATAATAGCATTAGTTCTTTGAATACTATCATGTTCATGGACATTCCATATTCCATTGTGTGAAGCTAAAGCAATGTATTGAAGACATTTTGGAGAATGGATAAATCCAGTTGGATAATAGAGCATATATGTCCAATCAAAACCTAGGTATTTATCAAAATCCTTTTCCACAACATAATAATTCCAATCAATAACAAGAACAAAGGCCACTACAAAAATAAAAACATCAACAAAAAACACCAATTGAATGGGAGTAACCAAGGCCAAAATAACCCTAAAAACTAATAGACTTAACACACAGTTGCACATGACTATAATAAATTTGTGGGTTATATTATGGGAGGTCATGTATCTACCATCACCATCAATCCTAGACCAAATGCCAATATAACAGGACCATTACCAAGAAAAATCAATCAACCTACCTATGCCATTAACCCTTCCTTGACCTAGGATTGCAACCAAGTATAATAAAAATTAGGGATTACTATTTTAGGACCTTATGTCGATAACTTGTCATTGCCCTATGACCATAGCGAAGTACACCAAAAATCAATATTTACCCTCTCTAGCCTATTTCCATCATTTTTTAGTTACAACAGTCCTATATCCAATCCATATTTTGTAATAAAAACTCAATACTGTAAGATTACCACACCAAGCCCACAACCTCCTACCAATGACCTTATCCAACCTACTATGCTAGCTAAGAACAAGCCATTTACCATTGTTAAGGAAAAGTTGCATGACATTGTTTAATAACTTTAAAAGACACCCAGACAAACTTCCATCTTGGATTTGTTGTGTATGTCTACCATCCACAATAACATCCTAACAAACTCTAAGGCCAATCCCAAGTTCTAAAAGACATAACCCCAAATAAATTTCAAGCTTTGGTTAGACATGTAACCCTAGAACAATAATTTACCTTCAACCAAAGTGATATGTCATCCATTGGCCCTCTTGATAATAACCTATTATACATTGAAGTTATCATCACATGACATAAATTCAAATGTGTCCTCATAGATAATGGATTAGGCCTAGATATTGTGTCTTTGAAGCTTATCAAGCATTTGGGATATACACCAGTTGACCTTCAACCAAAAATTATTACTATAAAAGCATACAAAAATGAAAAATGGAAATCATAGGGAACCATTAGCTTGCTAGTGATCATTTGACCCTTGAACCATGATGTATTATACCATGTGTTGGACCTAGATATTTCATACAATTTACTTTAGGTCATACCATGGATACATGAAATTTAGGTAATCCTTTCAATATTGTACCAATGTATCAAGTTTCCTCATCAGGAATGGATGTCACTATCCATGGGGATCTATAGCCATATGAACACTATAAGCATTTGGAGGCCAAATATTAAAGTCAAAACTAACACTTTGGCCTAGATCCAATACCCAAGAAGGATAAATACAAAAAAATACTTGTCAAATTACCAGTGGCTAGTTTTATAGACCTTGATAGGCTTACCTCATCTTCTTATACACATCCTCATAAAATGTCTAATCATTTTAAAATTTTAGATAATGGTCCAAGAGTATATTTGACCCATGATACATTCCATATTACCAAGCTTCCATAGAACCCGAAGTCCTATTAAAGACCTACAGCTAAACAAGCTTGCATGGAATGGTGAAAGAATGGAAAAGGAAATATTCATAGCACAACACCTATTATTTTCACACCAATCACTAGACATGAAGAAGACCCACTAGCCAAAGATGAATACTAATTTTATAATGACAAATTGGTTGATTGTAACCACAGTCCAAAATATCCCATCCCTAATAGAATCATGGATAACCAAGCCTATGAAGGAGAAGGCCTCTGGCCCAATCATTAGGGTACTCTTGATCCTATTTCAATGACCAAAAATAAAATAAACTATGGTCTTAGATTTAAACTACCTAGGGGTGATACCACATATCTTATTCATGCTCCAATGCTAATGATTAGTGATAATGATGTTACCATCTAAGTAGAGTCCAATTATAGCATTTACAAAGACCTTGACAACACCAACTTATTTGACCCGCATACCATTTACACCCTTACACCAATAATCAACATTCCCCTCTTCATCTTTATCATATTCAAACTATATAATGGGACTAACAAGAGTCCATAATTCCTATATATGAGTTTGAGAATGATGAATCCTTTTACAATTTTCTAGGCCTAAGAGACAATGTTCCATTAGGAGACTAGAAATAAGGGTTTTCTATCAAATTGGATCCTATAGCCTATTTTGGATAGTAGGTGAACACCTTTATCAAAAAAATAAAAGAATAAAACATTGAGGTCCCAAATTAAAAACCTCTCTAGGGCACTTTTAGACCAAGGAAAAACTAAAGAGAAGGCCAATCTTTTGGTGAAAATCTATTTTAGGTGCCACTAGATGGGGGTGTTCACCTTTCCTCAAATAAATCTTAAGAGACCACCAATGGAAAACTTACTTTTGAGTTTGAGTTTAGTACAAAGGAATAATATGCCTTTGATCAAATAATTTTAGAATGTTCTACAACATTTATTACAATGCCATTTCTACTATTAGGCAACTCAAATTCATCCTATTTTGGAAAGCTTGAAGAACCAGTCTGACTAGAGGACTTTCCCATTGTAGGCCAATTCACATTTTTTACAACCCTTATAGAATATGGCTCAACTCTCCTAATATAATATACTATATAAGTCAACATCAAGATTTTAAATGACCAAAAGTGGATCAGTGTGTCCCTCACTTAGGAGGAACATGAAGTTTTTACATCCTTTTTGAGGGCGTTTGTGGGTATTTTTGCTTGGGCCTACTCAGACATGCTAGGTTTGGACCCCACCTTGGTTGTACACCACCTTTTTTTACACCCTAATTCCAAGCCCATAAAACATAAACTATATAAAATTCATCCTCATATTGTTGTGTTAGTAGAGAAAGAGTTGGAAAAAATATTGGAATTGAGATGCATTAGATTGATTGGCTATTCAAAGTGGATCTCAAACATTTCTCTTGTTAGAAAAAATCCAAAAGAAATAAAAATTTTCACTAATTTTAGAGACATTAATAAGGCTTGCCCTAAGGATGAATTTCCTCTATCGAATATCGACATAATAGTTGAATCCATAACTAGGAATGAAATGTTATCCCTCATGGTTGGATTTTCAAGATATAATCATATTAAGATTGCATCAGAATACCAACACAAGATAATGTTCACCACTCCATGGGGAATGATTTGTTATCAGGTTATGCCATTTGGCCTCAAGAACACTAGGGACACATTTTAAAGAGTTATGATCATTATATTTCATGACATGATGCATGATATTGTTTAAGGCTATATCGATGACATATTGGGTAAATAAAAGACCCACATAGATCATTTAGTTATGATATGAAGGGTATTTAAAAGGCTTCATGAGTATAAGGTCTGATTCAATCCCAAGAAGTGCATATTCCGTGTCAATTTAGGAAAATTTCTAGGCTTTATTGTCTTTTACCATGGCATTGAAGTTGATCTTGCCAAGGTCTAAGCCATTATTGAGATTTTACCACTTTCTACTTTGAAAAACCTCTATAATTTGTAGGGAAAAATCTAGTCTATCAGATGGTTCATTTCATAGTTGATTGATAAATTCTATCCTTTTACTCATCAAATAAAGGTGTTAAATTTCTTTGGGGTGAAGACAATCAAAACACCTTTCATCATCTAAAGGAATATCTTGCTAATCCACCTATTTTGTTACCACCAATGCTAGGGAGGACATTTTTATTATATCTATCTGCTACTTATAAATACACAGGGGCACTCTTAGCTCAACATGACAAAAATGTGAAATAACATGTGTGATATTTAATCCATACATTGGTCACATATGAACATAACTATACACCAATATAAAAATATTATTTAGCTATGGTATTCTTAGTCCAAAATTTGTGTCATTACATTTTTAACAACAAGACCATAGTCTTTGCTAAAGTAGATCTGCTTAAGTATCTACTATCAAAAATAGATTTATAGGGTTGCATGATTAAATGGATCTTGTTTTTGTGTGAGTTAGATATTTATTATGTCAATTAGAAGGATATAAATGGGAAAGTACTTGTAGACCAACTTATTGAAGCTCTCCTTTTAGATACTGAACCACTCGCTTTTCAATTCCTAATCGATTCCATCATGACCATCATAGAAACACCTCCTGAAGAGAATCACTAGAAGATGTATTTTGATGGGTCATTCACATCTCATGGATTAGGGGTAGGCCTATTATTTGTTACACCATAGGTGGATTTCATTCAGAAGTAATTTTTTATTAGCTTTCCTTATACTAACACCATGGCTGAATATGAAGCACTCATTATAGGGCTTTGCTAAGAAGTACAATGGAACACTCAATATCTCATAGTTTATGGTGGTTATTAGTTAATCATAAATCATGTTATAGACCACTTTCTTACTAAAGATGATAAGTGGTACCATAGAAGGCCATGGTGGACATTCTAAAATAATAGATTATCGATATATAGTTTAAACACATACCTTAGGCTAGTAACAAGATAGTGGATGACATGGATACCTTTGGTTATTTTATCCATAACACTAATAAGGCAAAATATTATCAATTCCTTGTTAAACATATTCTAGTGCCTGCTCATGAACTTTCAACCATTACAGTGACTATGATATTTTTGGTCCTAGTTTTATTTATTACTTATGCATATATAACTACCTTCACAATCATGTCCTTCCAACAAACCTATCACATAAACAAAAAAATGCCTTTTCCCATGAAACCTCTCACTATACCTTACTTGGTCCAACCCTCTACCATAGAAACTTTTATGGAACTCTAATTTATTATTTAAACTTGACAAGGGCCACATTAACATTGAGGGAAGTTTATTAAGGAGTATGTGGATCCCACACTAGTGGAGACATCTTGGCCAAAATAATCATACGTACTAACTACTATTGGGTAACTATGGAAGTATAAGTAGTTGCTTATGTCAAAAGGTGCAATAAATGTCAAAAGCATGCCAATTTTATTCATGGTTTGGCCATAATACTCAAATTAATATTTATACCATGGTTATTTTGAACATGGGGACTTTATCTTCTTCAGAAGATTAACCCAACCTCATATGATAGCCATAAATACATCATTACAACTATTGATTATTTCACTAAGTGGGTTGAAGTTATACAACTCACTTCACTAGAAAATATATTTCCAAATTTATATTTAACCATCTCCTATGACACTATAGTATTTATTTCAGAGAAATTTTGCTTTATTTTCTTTAGAGGAAAGAGAAAAGAAACTTGAGAAGGGTATGGTTAGTAGAACTTGATATGTTATTCACATGTTGATCTAGATGGTTTTATATACTCCTCTTTATCTTGGTAAAAATGACCTATAGATATTAAATAAATCAAATGAATAGTTTGATTAGTTAGATAGTAGGGTGGATTACCTAGCAAGATAGATCCAAGAAGTACGAGCTTCTTTGGAGGCTATCAATCAACACTAATCAAGTTCAAAAATAATAATATAATGTACTTTCATAAATGATAGAAGATACTAAAGTATAATACAACAAAGTAAATTTGACTAATTATAGCAATAAAAAAATTAATATTAATTCTAAATGGATCAGGTATAGTTCAAAAAATAGGGTAGGGTTCTATGATCAAGTGAGAGGTCAAAAACTAAGATTTGGTTAAGGTATAGTGGGTAAAAATAACTTATTGTTTATTTATCTAATAGTGACCATTAGTGGTTATGGTGATCATAGGTAGTTGGCTAATCATTAATGGTTAGGATAAACTATTGGTGGTTAGGGTGACATCAATGGTTACTATGATTTTGGGTGTGTTTAAGAGTTTTGGTTTGTCAAGTTACATAATAGAAATTTATAAAGTGGGTTTGGGTGAGTTTGGTTGAAAAATAGAAAGAAAGTAACTAATTACTAAAAATAGATACTCAACTTGCTAGTTGTTAATCTAAAGACAGGTTGAGGGATCTATTTGTGAAGCTCAAAGCAATTTTAGTAGAGTAACTATACTTGGTTATTGGCTGATAGATGGTAGTACTTCAAATATTTATTGTACTTATTGGTTTACTATTTCAATGAAAGAGTGACCTAATAAATAAATTCTAATACATGAAGCTCTTGATATAAGCAAATCCTTTTTCACCTCTTGTTCTTCTCTTTTTATAAGAATGAAGGAGAGGTGGAAGTCTAAGTTCAAAAAGAGGTTTATCTTGTTGTTTAATTTTAGTTTCAATATGCATTAATCCATGAGTGAATTAGGCAAGCTAATTATAAAATCAAGTTGTGTTTGGAGTTGGTTCTAAGTTTTTAAGTGGTGGAAAGCTAACCATCAGTGGTCAAGCCTAACCATCGATGGTTAGGGTAACCATCGTAATTTAAGGGTCAAAGGCCAAGTTTGGTCAAGGTGGGTTAGTTAGTTAGTTAGATAATCAGATAACCTGACTCATGTTTATGGTTAAATGGTTGTGGAAGAGTCCTTAAGGTGTCTTGAGGTGTATTAGGGGTTAATTCAACATCTATGATGATTGTGTACAATTTTAAAGTGTTTACATTTTGCCTCTTTTTGTTATGCAATTTGTATCAACAAGTTATATAATAAAAATGGATTATGGGTCAAATTTTTGGTTTCCCCAATCATGGGAGGAGTTTCTCCCCCGTAAAATAGGAATCGATGAGGTGAAATAGAATCAGGTGTGGGTTTGATAAGTGGATAGGTTGGTAATGAAGTAGGTGGTAGGTTTGGCATTAATGTGCAAACATGCACAAAAAGTGTGACTAATAGTGATAGCCAAGATCATGAATTGATGAGGTTGTCATGGTTGGTAAAAATTTAGGTCAATACTAGAAGGATAAGTGACAAATGGACCACATGACCATATGTGATAGCTAGGCTACACTTGTATATGCAAGTATCCTAGACAAGGTCAATGTTTTTATGGGTATCCAAGGTAAGAAGTACTCTCGTGAAGACACAAATTGGTCAGGTGTACATAAGGTAGTGTAAGTGCAAAATTTTTAACTTGGAAATTTATTTTGTGTAGTCAAAAGGACCAAGGCAAGGTCATCACAAAACATGTGATAATCAGGCCATAATAGCCAATGGTGAGGTAACAAGGTCAGTGGTCAAGGTTGGTAGAGAAGGCGATCTCCAGTGGTGGGAACTTAGTTTGGTTGTGGGTAAAGAGTGGTTTGAAAATTTATGGTATGGAGGGAAAACCTTATATTTTTACCATAAATGATTAGGGTTGACATTTAGGGTCGATTGTTAGTGGTCACCCTGACCATCACTGGTTGGGTGTCATCCTTAAAAGGGCAAGGGAAAAAATAACTGCCATAGTTTTGTTTGGTCATTTGAGAATACTAATGTTGGATGATTGTACCATTTGGTATTTTTAAATAAAAACTTTGATGATTTGGTGATTATGTAATCGACTAGGTAAGTGAGGTGATGAGTTGACCAGCGGTAGATTGGAGATTTGACCTAATCAAGATATAGAATGGATGAGGGAGATGATGGGGATAGGTGGTTATTGGACATAGGGTTCCTCTTTTATGATGGTTTAGGAATGAGGGAGGTGGTGTATTTGGATTTGATAGGTTAGATGCAAATTTTATTAGATTTTATTTGTGTTTGTTGGGTGGTTTACTTAGGTTAGTTTTTGAAATATTTGTTTGATTTTAAAGGTGAAATGATAGTTTGTATTTATATTGGTAAGGGGTTGGGTGGGTAGGTTAGGGTAGATTAAATATTAGGCCAATTTGTGAGTTATGGTGGCATTTGGGAGGGTAGATTTTAGTTTTGATCATTGGTGGTCAATTTATAGTGACCATTAGTAGTCATGTTTGACCATCATTGGTCATGATCAACCATTGGTGGTTGATAAGTGACCATCCCAAGGTCACTATATGGCAACTATAAATTATTGGTCACCTAATTGTCAATGGTCACCTATATAAATAGTTAACCATTTATGGTTAATGGGTGAGCTTAAATTTTATGGTGAATGGTTAAGTAATATTTATTTATTTTTTTGTAAAGGTTAAGTGTAATATGCCATGGATAAGGTAAAGAGGGGAAGGTTATAGGTTGAAAATGGTTAAGGTCAAGGCTTATAGGTTTAAGGTTTATTTTTTGGGTAATGGTTAAGTGATATATATTGATAGGTAATATTTTAAGTTAAGTTTAAAGGTTAATGTTGAATGGTGGGGTAATAGTTGCAGTTAATAGGTTGTATGTTGAAGGTAAAAGGTTGATTATTTAGGGATTTTGATAGGATAGGTTAAAGGATTTATGTTGTATAAAATTTGTAGGTATAGGGAGTATTAGGGAAATGTTGTGAGTTAAATATATTAGAATAGGAGGTAGGTGTAATAGGTAAAGTTCATACGCAAAATTATGTCAGTAAACTAAGTTTGTTGCTATAAAACCTTATAGGCATGAGAAAGGATTCAGATGAGGGATAGAGTGCCCTATATTATTGATGAGATTTAGAGAGGTATGATCAAGGATGATTGGGATAACATGGAAGATGTAGGCCTTGGTGGTATGAGGTATTATCAACATGTACCTTGAGATGCAATGATGTTAGTGGCACTCATCAAGAGATGGGATCTTATCACTAACACCTTTTTTACTTCCTACATGCAAGCTAACTATTCTACTTAAGGATATCCAAAAGATTGTGTGACTACCCATATAGGGAGAGGTGATCTACCATATTGAGAGGGATGAGTGGGATGAGCTTATGGAGATTTTATATGGAGATGACATAGATTTGGTGAGGTTACATTCTAGAGGCTTCCACTACATGCCACTCTACCAAAAGGATAGGGATGCAAGGAGGTTCTTCACAATGATGATTATGATGATGATACTGGTGACATGCTATGCATTTCCTTATTCTAATAGTAGGGGGTTCCCTTAATTATTATTAGGGGTGCTTATAGAGATGTTTTTAGGTTACACAGTGTTTACATGGGCACCTGTGATACTAGTTCAAATTTACTTAGAGATGTGAGGATTCTATGCCCACAAGAAATATGGGATCAATGTTTGGTTTGTTCTACATTATTAGGCTTATGAGCACATCCAGGTACTTAGATTGATAGGGTTATTATGGGAGGGTTATAATCAAATGGATTTCCTAGTTAGATACATGTGGTGGAGGGGTGATTATGCCATCTTAAGAATAGGAGGAAGGTTACACAACATAGACTATTTTAGGGGCCAAATAGAAGCCTTGGTCATTGGAGATGTGATTTGGAGACCATATGTCAGATTTCCAAGCTAGGATCATTACATAAGGCATACTCTATCTCTACAGAGCTACATATGGATATATGATAGATGAGAGGGTGAGATAGAGATGATATCATTTGATAGGGTATAAAGGCATTTTAGCCTCATATAAGATATACCTAGGGTGTTTTTGAGGTAACAGAGGGAGGATGCAGAGTTCCCACTACCTATTCCATAGCTAGTACATGATATCATTAACCACAAGGAGCTATTAGTGAGGATATAGATAGATGATGTAGGTATTATAGATGGATATCCTACTTGGTATCAACCACTTTATGTTGTAGTGGATATTGGTCCTAAGAATGGGGGTCAATAGGATATGGATGTTGATGTAGGAGGAGATGGTCAGTAGGTTTAGATGTTGTGGGTTTCCCTAGATGTATAGGTAGTGACCAAAAGAGGGACCAAGCATGAGTGGCTTTAGTCATAACATAGGTGTCCTTAGTAGCGACATAGGCATCACTAGTAGTAGTGTAAGGTCAATTGGTCATTATTACATGAGAGAGTGATCAAGCTAGGTCTTAACTAGCCTTGGTGATTTAAGAGATAGATTCTCTATAGTAGGTAGGAGGTGGAGTACCAGTAGCTATAGGGATAATAGGGACTACCTCGATGTAGACATATGTGATGACCATGTAGGATATGTGATACTATGAGGCCTTGGTCTTCAGGTATCTACTAAATGAGCCTCGATTGGGTGCATATAGGGTTATGATTGTAGGTGGTGCAGGTATACTAACACCAGGTTAATGGGTTACATCTATGGGTGGCTAGGCAAGTATAGAAGTGTAAGATCCAAGAGGCAGTGGTTCCTCAAGATCTTAAATTTATGATGAGACATTATATTTTGATGTATTATATTATTTTGATGTTAACCTGCAAGCTGATGTAATGAGATGTATATTTTATTTTGAGAGACATGTATATTTTGGCAGATATTATGATGATTATTTATGAGATATAGATGTGATTTTTTGTTTATGTTTTTTGGTTCATGGTTGTGTTGATAATTGATGATGTCATATTGACATGATTATGTTTATGAGATATTGATGTGGACTCACCTAGCTAGACATGTGATGATATGTATCTTTAATTTTTATTCATGATGGTTTTTGATACAGATTAATGTTTATTGATGTGATCATGAGGTCATGGTTATGAATGAGTATGATGATATTGATATGATTATGTGATGTTGATGTGATTATTTTATTTTATGGATGTGATCATTTAATTTCATGCTGAGGATATTGATATGATCATCATTATGGTTATGCTTAGGTGGATAAGGACATGATGTGGTTATTATTATAGTTATGGATTATGGATCATGGTTATATGAATATGATAAATGGTAGGATGTTAATGATGTTAATTATGTGGTTAAGATCATGGTGTTCATGTTGAAATTTAATGATCATATGTTTCCTTGTTCATATTTAGATATGCGTTGGATATGGTATATGTGATTGTAACTTTATGATGGTGATAGTTGATTTTATGGATGTGGTGAATATGCTAATGATGTCTATTTTTGTTATGATGTGACGATGATAGTATGTGGTGTCATTATGATTATGGTCAATTTTTTTAGATTAGGATAAATTACATAAGGTAAGTTAAATAAAAAAGTAGATGTAAGAAAGAGAAGACAAACTAGAGACAAAATGTTTGAGTAAATATGGAAAGAGAAGACAAACTAGAGACAAAATATTTGAGTAAATATGTCAACTAGTATTCAAGAATAAGAATAACGCATTATGCTTCTTCTTTGTCTAGGAGTAAAACAAACTGAAGTTGGATTGGCTTAAGGAACATAAGCCCTTTGAATTATTTGTATTAACGTGTGTTAGTTGGTTAAAAAGGTTTCTTGATCACATAGTGTCAAGTAAGCTCAAAATCAATTTATTTATATAATATGTAAAAGGGAGGGAGATGAAAATGGAACCTTCTTAAGAGACTATATTTCTTCCTCAATGGGTTACCACAGAGTCAGTATAAATAAGTCTATGTCATATAAGGTGTAGATTGATCAATGCAAGAAATATACTTATGAAAGCTAATTAAATATTCCAAAGTTATTTTGTTATTTACTGATGTTTGATAATGGGTCTTTTACTTTATTATTTTGGAGGGGCTAGGGAAGGTAATTGATATAAGCTTTAAATAAATTGATATGCTTTGACAAATGCTTTACTCAGCCATCATTTAATGGAGTGGTCTAAGTTTTACATGTTTTTTTAAGGATTTTGATAGCTATCCTTCAAGGGAGTAGTCTACCTTATATTAAGAAATTTTGATATGTTTTGGTAGTTGTCCTTTGAGGGAGTAGTCTGTGGATGCTAGAGAGTGACCCATATGAGTTATTTTGATGTCATGGACTTGCTTATATAGGCTTAAAGTGTAACCTTTTATGAAGGAAATAATGAAATCACAAGAAGTTTGATTAGGTGTGAAAGAGGTTTTGGTGACAATGACCATAGGAATCCATCCTTAGGAAAGGGGGAAAAAGTACCTTGAGAATCATGCCATGGGTAGAACCATGGTATCTATTCTTAGGATTGGGCTAAGGTTATGATGGATAATCACATGATTTAGTTTTAATCAGTTATCCCTAAAATAAGGAGATTGATTGGGCATTAAAATAAGGGATGAGCTTATGTTTGGACAAAAGGTGAGTTTGATCTTGTTTTTGCAAAAGAAAGGATGCAAATGTAAAGCATTGAGGGGCTCAAGTTCTGGGTTGCCTTCAAGAGAGGAAAACTTGTAAGATCCTGATCCATACTTGTGTATTATGATATAAGGTCTAAGCCAATTGAATAAAAACTTGCCTCACTTGATTTTATCCATGGTGACATGTTGATTTTCTTTGGGAATGTGGTTTCTGATATTGAATTCTCATACTTTGAGGTGTTTGTTATAAATAAATTTGATTCATTATTGATATACATGAAGTTGGGTGAGTGTTTCTAGATGATTATTAATAAGTATTTCAAGTTGGGATAAGTGTTCTTGATGATAATCACTTTCAGTGATGATATCTTTCAAGGATATACGAAGAGAGGGAATTTGGACTTTGAGAGGTAAAATAGTCTCTACACTAAAAACTATATAGAAAGGGGTAGCACCCATGGGGGTTTGAAGGATAGTATGATATGACCATAAGGTGAAGGGGATGTGTGAATTCCAATCTCAACCAAATGCATTAACCATTTTAGTGAGCATATTGTTGAGAGTTTTGTTAGAGGCTTCTACTTGTCCATTTTTTTGAGTATGATAGGGTGATGAGAAACTTAAATTGATGTTTAACATGTCATAAAGGCCTTAAAATTATTTATTTTTGAATTATTTGCCATTATTGATGATAATTTTGTGAGGAACACCAAAATGATAGATTATACGATGATTGATAAAGTTGACAATCTTTTTGGCTTTTGTTGAAACAAGAGGAATAGCCTCTACCCATTTAGTAAAATATTTGGTCATAGTGATTGTAGAATGGTGTAACTATAATGAATTAGGGTTAATTTCACCAACAATATTGAGACCCTATTGTGAGAAGGGCTAGAAATCTATGGATGCATGAAGACTATCGCTAGGTGCATGATTTAATTTGGCATGTTGTTGACACTTAACACACTTTTTCATATAGTTTAAAATATATTGGTTAAGGGTGGGCTAATAATAGCCAAGGCAAAGTATGTATTTAGTGATGATAAGGCCATTAAAGTGTTTCACATATATCTCATCATTTATTTCCTTGATAGCATGAGAGGCTTCATGACTATGTAGGCAATGAAATAGAAGGCCATCAAAGTCATGTTTATAAATAATTCCCCCCAGTATGGTATAACATGAGGTAATATAGATAAATTATCTTCAAAAATCCCTATAAAGACTGGAAGGAATGAGTGAAATGTAAATATAGTTGAAGTTCTACTAATACCAAAGGTTAGGTTGGGTCTCCTCCACATTAAAGATGGTGGGAAAGTCTAGTTTAACATAAGAAGGTTGGGTAAGTCAATGGGTAATGATAGATAACTTAGATTTATAAGACACACATAAGATCTAAGAAGTGAGGGAAACCATCATATTGGCAAACTTATTCATAGACCATGGAGTGGTTTAGATGAGGTAGTGTTTAAATGATGCTAAGAGTACATCAGTGAGTTGTTTGTATTATTTTAAAACATCATTATTACATTGATAAGATCCATTAATTTGATTTACCACAAGTTGAGAGTCACCAAAGATATTGATCATTTTCACTCTCAAAGCTAATGCAATTTGGAGACCTATCACTAGAGCTTTATAATTTGCCATATTATTGGTACATTCAAAATCTAGCTTTAAGGATAAAGGGAGAGGTTTGTCATGAAGGGGAAAAAGGATGATGCTAGCTCCTCCACCATGTTGACACTTTGATCCATCAAAGAACATAGTTACTTGATAGGTGAAGTATTCATGAGAGAGGCTTATGATGGACTCATCTGGAAACTCAAGAAGAAGAGGTTGATTGTCTGATAAGGGTGCATCAGCCAATTAGTTGATAATGAATTTCCTTTTAATTAAATTTTATTAAATAAAATCAAGGTCAAACTTAACTAAAATCATGATCCACTTGGAAATACATTGGTTTTGATATGGATTGGAGTGCATATACTTGAGTGGGTTAGTATTGGTTATGACATAGGTCTTGTGGTTGAGAAGGTAGTGGCAAAGGTTGGTGGCCATGAAGACCAAATCTAGACAAAGTTTATTGGTATATATGTACTGAGTATCGTACTTTAAAAATGTGTGGCTAATGTAGTAGATGGTTTACTCTTTATGTTGTTCATCTTGATGAGTGAGCATTTCCCTAAATAATGGTTAGTGGTGGAGATATAAAGGTAAAAAGGTTGGTCTTCCTTTAGAGGAGTGAGGATAGGTGGAGATAAAATGTATTTTTTAAGTGAATCAAAGGCCTTTCTGTATTCATCATTCTAGTTAAAAGATACATCCTTCTTCAAAAGGTAATAGAAGGGTTGGCATTAGTTTGAGAGTTGAGAGATAAAGCAATGAATGGATTAAAGCCTCCCTTGCAAGCTAAGGAGTTGCTTGAGGTGGGTAGGAGGAGGTATTTCAAGGATTGTTTTGATTTTTATAATATTGACTTTGATTCCATAAAGGGAGATGATAAAACCAAGGAGCTTTCTTGACAAGACCTCAAAAATACACTTCTTAGAGTTAAGGTAGACATAGTAGTGGATGAGTCAATCTAAGATAATCTTGATAATGACCAAATGATCCTTACGACATTTGGATTTTCCAATAAGGTCATCAACATAGTGTTTGATAATTTAATGAATATGTTCATGAAATATGTAGGTCATATCACATTGGTAGGTTGCACCATCTTTATTTATTCCAAAAGGCATAACCTTATAACAAAAATTTCCCCGTGGGGGGATGAAGGTAGTTTTATGTTTATATTATAGGGTAATTAGGATATGATTGTAACCTAAGAATCCATATATAAGAGATATCATCTCATGGCCAAATATAAGATCAACGAGTTGGTAAATGCTTGGTAGAAGAAAGTCATCCATTGAGAAAACAAAGTTAAGGTCATGAAAGTCCACACATTAAGGTCATAAAAGTCAACACAAATGTGAAGTCCCCTTATGGGTTTGGTGATAGGTATGATGTTTGAAACCCATTAGGGATAGTCAATGGGTTGAATGAAATTTATGGATAGGAGGAATTAAAGCTCTTCTTTGATGAGAAGGGTTATGTGAGGGTGCATTCATCAAAGTTTTTGCCTAACTATCTTGGCATCAAGTTGGTGACTATGTTTTGGGTAGTGATGGAAGATTTGATTCTCGGAATGTCATTGTAATACCAAGAAAATATTATGTTATGATCTTGCAAAAAGGAGGGGAAGTCCTAAAGTTCCTATAAATTTAGCGATTGGCCAATCTTGACAATACATAGGTTGATTAGAATGCCCAAGATGATATCCATGGTGGATTCATTTAACATGGTTGAAGTCTTGAGAGGAAGAGATTTATGGATAAAATAATATTCTATATAGAGATAGGTGAGAATAAAATCATCATCCTAACACCAAATGGTATTAATGGTAGGAGATTCATCCCCTATCATCTCAGGGTGGGTCATAGGAATGGTTACAGTCACCTCATCCTTTTGATAAGTCAAGGGTCAAAAGTTGATCATGTTGATAATAAAAAGTTAGGGAAGTGATGTTAGAATCCTTAGTTTTCAATTTTGGAGTGGATGGTGAGGATTGGATTTAATCATCAATGATGGTAAAGGGAGATGGGTTGGTTTAATGTTTAGGTGACATGAAACTGAGGCCATGCTTTTTATGAGGTTTTTAGGTTTTTATTGGAAGCAAATAGTGTGTCTTGTGTTCAAAATGACCTAGAACAAAGCCCTTCCAAGCACACCTATATAGATATGTCTTGGAAAATTCTAGTTTATCTAGGCAAGAAAAACTAGAGGTGAATGTTTGAGGTGAAAAAGACATGGAAGAAGTGTTAAGGGGTTTATCAAGTCCCCCATAGATAAAATTAGTTTGATAAGTTGAGAGTCTGAAAGGAATACTAGTTATAATATTGGGGTCATAATCAGGTTTTTGGTCAAGATTCCCATACTCTTAAGGAGTAAGAAAAACATAAAGGCTTATAAGGTAATACTTCCCCAATGAAAGATATTGGAAGGTTGATTCCACCATTGTGGGGATTTTGGTAGAAGGAATAAATCAATTAGGAGAGGATTCATGGTAGAAGAAGATATAAATTCATCTTTTACCAATGAAGGCTTATTATATGGAGGAAGGAGAACATCATTGGGTTTCTATGTCATGTTTCATGATGTGAAAGGGCTCAAGTCAACTTGTACAGTAATAACTTGACCTTTGTGCTCAAACTTGGTGCACTAGTGTAGTGTAGATGTCACACAACTGATGGAATGAATCCAAGGGTGTCCTAGTAAAATGTACTATAAATCTCCTTATAATACATAAAAGAGCTAAAGAAGTATAAGGGGTCCTAGGAAAATATGAAGGATAATAGTTCCTAAAGTTGTGGCCATGGTATCATTGAATGATTAAAGCACCATCAAGGTTTCTAACATGATGTGCTTGGGTAATTTGAGGTTGTTGTAGGTGTGGGAGGAGATGATGTTGATATTAGCTCCATCAATCATAAACCTCTTGATGTGGGTTTATATGATATAGGTGGTAATGAAGAGAGGAGGTTTTAGGTCATCTAGATGGATAGAGGGTATTTTTGAATCCTTGAAGGTAATAAGGTTGGAAAACTATAGATCTCTAAAAAAAGTTAATAAAGGTTGTGGGTCTTTTGGCCTAACCTCTATAGATTGTAATGCTTATATAATTGTTTGGTGATGATGAGGTGAGGTATTGATGATTTCTTACAAACTCATATTCACTAGCATTTCATGAAGCTATTTCAAAACTATTCATTATATTGATTTAGATGGGTTGGATTGAGAGGGACCTAAGATGGACACCGTAAGTTTAGTTGAAGGTGGTTGGTGTTGGCTAGGAAGTTGGCTAGTGGAAGAGGGATATATACATGGAATAGACACTTTTGATTTTCCCTTATCCTTTGGTTGGGTGTATGATCATGTGACCACATGGATGGTATGGATTAGGGGAGGAGTTAGGTTAGATGATTGATTCAGTTCCTCTTCACTTTGAGGTGACAGTAGAGGAGTAGGTAGGTGTTGGTCGATGGCTATTAGTTCCTAGATTGGTGTTAAGTTCATAAGAGGCTCATATGATAATAAGTCATCCTCATGATACAACTTATGGGCTATCATTTGGAGAGATTTGTAGTACTCTATGTCATGCCCAGGTGTCATACAGTATGAACATACTTATTTGTCATTGTACCAAGATGGTTTAGGAGTATGTGGGTCAAACAGTCTAATAGGTGACAAGGTTAGGCATGATACTTGTAATAGCCTCTGTAGGATGGCTAAGTAAGACTTGGGTAATGGTGGCAAAGGCATAGGGATCTTAGGTTTGGTAGTTGAGGTGGAAGCCCTTTTAGGAGTAGGCTTGATGGTACAGGTTTTGGGTAAATGATCATTTTTGGTAGATGGTTTGGGGTTAGAAGGTTTTGGGATAGACATTTGAGAGATAAGAGGTATGTTCATGGGAGTTTTAGTAAAAATAGGTGTGGATGAAATTAGGAGGGATGGAATAACCAAAATTGGTTGATGGGTTTTGATTGGGATTGTTGGTTTCCTAATTAAGGTAGAGGGATGAGGTCCCAAAATAGAGGGCAAAGTGGAGAGGGGAGGTAGAGTATTGGTTTTTGGGTTTTTAGGTGGTTTTAACTTCTTTGTCAGCATGGATTGGGGTTTGTTTGATAGGTTTAGTGGGACTAAATCCAAATTTATTGACAAGTGATTAATGTTATGAGTAGGAAATAAGCCAAGGTTCTTGGTGGGTTCGTTTAGAATGGTAGAAGGTGATTTAGTGACTTTCGGTGAGTTTGGATTTGATAGTGTTGCTATAGTTTGATAGGTAGAGGTGTCTGATGGTTGGGTTGTGGTGATAGTGGTTTTAATAGTTGAAAGGTTAGGCTTTTTTATGGTGAAGGATCTTATTTGGTTTTATATGGGAGTCTAAATTGTTTCCAAAAGGTGGCCTGATCCAGGTTAGGGTTGGATATGAATTTTAAGTTTTTAACCAGTATAGAGAAATGTTTATAGATAGGTTTGAATCCCCCAATAATTTATTAAAAGGATGTACCCAGGAGGTTAGGGGGAGGAGTTATTACCTCATTATTTTATTGATTAAGAGGTTCTAATATCTGGGAGGGTAACTCCTTAGTGGGAGGTGTAGGGAAGGTGGTTTCTTCCTTATGAGTGATTGCTAAAGGAAGAGTGGATTATTTAGTGATTGAGGAAATTGATGAAGTGGGAATGGTTTCATCCTCTAATGTGCATATTGAAGAGGAGGTTGGTGAATCCACTACCTCAATAAGTGGAGTGGGGGAAGAGGTGATCTAGTTGATGGTTTTATTGGTAGTGAGTGCACCAAGAACCATAATGAAAATATGGAACTTGTGAGTGTGACAGGATTATTATTTATTTTTGTTGTTGGTAGGAGTGTGGTTGGGAAATGGTTATCTAAATATGTCAAGTGACTAGTCTGGGGGTACATTTGGGTTATCAAACACAAGCGACCCCTTATAAATGAGAGTTTGGACAACATTCTTAAAGGTGTTACACCTACTAACATCATGTCTAATGACTTGGTGGAATGCACACAAGTCATTCTCCTTATACCAACAAGGTATAGGATGAGAAGAATTGAATTTATATGTCAGCTTGATTAGAGGGAGTTATATGAGATTGTCATTTAATAATTTCTCTAAGATCAAAGCATATGACTCTCCAATTGGAGTAAATTGTTTTTGGGTGTTGCAGTTTGGATTCATAGTGTTCTTATGGGAGGAATTGGAAGAGTTATATTTGTTAACATTGGGTATAGGGTGGTCTTAAGGATAACCAAATTTGTGGTTCCATTATTTTTAGAGTTAGTGTTGGTTTGGTTTTTAGGTTTAGAGGAGGAAACACCATTTGGTTTGAAGGTAGAATTTTTTTTTCTCAATTTCAACTTCTCCTCATCAATGAATTTATTATCTATTTTTCATGCCATGGTGAAAGCCTAGTCAAAGGTCTTGAATCTATGAATGCATAAAGTAGAGGAGATGTGTTTGGTGTAATCTCAGGAAAAGAGTTCAATCATCTTGGGTTGGGGTAAAGAGAAGGAAAATTAGTTTATCATATTTCTCTAATAGGCCATGAAGTCAACAATGGATTGATCATTAAATTGTTGAATGGAATAAAGATCAATGATGGAGACTTTCTTAGAGATGTTTATGGAAAAGAGATCTAAGAAAATATGAACTAGTTGGGAAAAAGAAAAGAGGGAGTGATTTGTAATAACACTATACCAATCTAGTGTTGGACCTGTTAAAGACATAGGGAAGGTATGAATAAGGAGATCATCATTGTATTAAATCATATAGCATGAATGATTAAAATCTCTTAGGTGATATTGAGGGTCTTCCTTACTCTAAAACTTCAAAAGTATCAAAATTTCCCATTGAGGAGGATATGGTCGAATGGGCATGTTGGGTGAATTGATTCATTATAAATTTGGTCATATGATAAAATATTATGACCTCTAGAAATGGATGACTCCAAATTATTCATTTTTTCTATTAACATTTTGACAAGGTCAGTTTGGGGTTGTGTACCCCTATAGTTGTAAGGTAGGTTATGTTGGGTTTGGGTAGGTGTAACATATGTATAGTTAGTGGAGGGTTGAGAGGCTGACACATGTTGGTATGTGGACATGGATGGTTGGGATGATGTCACATATGAATACATGGAAATAGGTGGTTGGGTGGAAGATAGAGGTATGTAACCTTGTGCATTAGGGGCATAGCTTGGGTTCAGTATGATGGGCATGTGTTGAGAGATTAGTGTAGGCTAGGTAGGAGGTAAGATTAGGCTAGTAAATAGAGGATAGGTGGTAACTTTGGTACTGATGGGTGGAAGGCTAAAAGGTATGGGAGCCACCAAGCTCTAAAATGGAGTAAATGTAGGTAGGTTAGAAATGGGATGAATGGCGGTGGCACTAGCATAGGGTACTTCTATAGTAAGGTAAGTACCGGTGTCTAAAGGTTGGGTTGCTCCTGTACTAAGAGGGTTATTATCTAGGGAGTAATGTGCTTGGGTAATACTTGGTTGTGTGGGTTGGTTTTGGATGGTGGTATTGGTAGGGTCATTGGTAAAGGATGATGCCTATATGACTAGAGGTTGAGTGGAAATGGTGGAAATAGAAGTGTCACCCATAAGGTGGGATGGAATGTTTTAGGGCTAGTCAAGAGGTAGAACCAAAGAAGGGGTATAGTGAGATATGGTGTTAAGGTAATGTTAGAGGGCTATGAGGTTGTTAGCCAGAAAGGTGGTGAAGTCCACATACTCTTAGGAAGCTATTTGATGGATGGTAGGAATCCTATAAGGATGAGGATAATTCTCTACATTTGACATGTACTCTATGGATGAGGGAGAGGAAGAAGATAGATGATTAAGAGGTGACTCCTAGTTTCCTTGGTTTCTTAGTTGTTACCTAGTTAAAACCATGAAAATGAAGTAAGGAAGAGGATACAATAAATTTCACAAATAAAACAAAGAGAAGGAAATAAAAAGTCAAGGAACCAAAAAAACACTAAATCACATTAAATCCTAAGGTTATTTTTAGTCTCTCTTGTGACTTATGCCTTAAGTTTTAAGAATTATGTGACTAAAATTGGCTTGTAGAGAAAGTACTAGAAAAAAAATTTATGGTTGGTTTCAAGTTGTGTTGAGGATCTCAAATTGATCTATAATGGAAACTAGTATGTGGCTTGATATTAGGGCCTACCCCCTCATTTTACACACTATAGTGATAAAGGTGTCAAGTGATTAGCCAAGATATATATTTCCAAAGATTATTCTTAATTAGAGAGATGAGTTGGTTCTCCCTTTTGTAATGAAATTCAAGTAGGATGGCTATAAAAGGTGACCACTACATAATGAAATCCTAGTTAGACCTTTTTTCAATATTTTTATGCTTGATTAAGTGTAAGTGGTTTGGTCTTGTGTGTGTGATAAGAGTGAAACCATGATTAATTCACTTAATTAATTAATCTATGTAAAAGCTAAAATAAGAAATCAAATAATGTATGTAATCAATTTTAATCCTAAAATGAGATTTTGATTTTGTTGTATGAGTAGAAGAAAAGAAGAAGAAGCACCTAGATGTAACTATGAACCCAAGAAAAGACTCAAAGGTCCCACTAGGCATGCCATAATGTTGTAGGGAAATTTTGCTATATATTATTTGGAGGAAAGAATAAATAAACTTGAGAATGGTATGGTTAGTAGAACTTCATATGTTATGCACACATTGATCTAAATAGTTGTAGATACTCCTCTTGGGCTTTGGAGGAATGACCTATAGATAAGAAATCACTCAAATAAATGGTTTGATTAGTTAGATATTAGGGTGGATTGCCTAGCAAGCTAGATCTAAGAAGCATGAACTTCTTTGGAAAATGTCAATCCACACTTTTAGATAATTAAGTTTAGAAATCAAAAGATAAATTACTTTAAAAAATAATAGAAGATATTGAAGTTCAATACAAGAAGATAGATTTGAATAATTATATAAATAAATGTATTAATATTAATGTAAAATGGATCAGGTATAGATTAAAAAATAGGGTAGGTTTTTTTGATCAAGAGAGAGGTCAAAAAATGAGATTTGGTTAAGGTCTAGTGGGTGAAAATAGCTTATTGTTTATTTCTCTAGTAGTGACCATTGGTAATTAGGGTGAATGTCAGTGATTAGGTAACCATCAATGATTGGGATGGACCATCAATAGTCAAGGTGACCATCAACAATCAGGGTGACCATCGGTAGCTACTATGCTTTTGGGTGTGTTCTAGAGGTCTAGTTTTTGGAGGTTACAGAATAGAAATTTGGAAAGTAGGTTTGGGTGAGGTTGGTTAAAAAATAGAAATAAAGTAACTATTTACTAAAAATAGATACTTAACTTGTTGGTTATTAATATGAAGATGGGTTGAGGGATCTATTGGTGAAGCTCAGAGAAATTTTGGTAGAGTAAAGATACTTGGTTTTTGGTTGATGGATGGTAGAACTTCATATCTCTATCATACTTGTTAGTTTTCTAGTTCAATGGAAGAGTGACCTTCCAAATAAATTATGATATAAGAATCTCTTGATACTCATGGATCCCTTTTCACCTCTTTCTCCTCTCTTTTTTATAGGAAGGAAGGAGAGGTAGAAGTGTAGGCTCAATATGATTTTTATCTTGTTATTTAAATTTAGTATCAACATGCATTGATCTATGAGTAGATTAGGTGAGCTAATTATAAAAAATCAAGTTGTACTTGAAGTTGGAGTGAAGTGTTTAGGTAGTGGAAACTTGACCATAGGTGGTCAGGGCTAACCATTGATGGTTAGGGTGACCATCAATGGTTGAGGGTCAAAGGCCAAGTTTAGTAAAGGTGGGTTAGCTAGTTAGTTAATTAGCTAACCTAACTTAGGTTTTTGGTTGAATATTTGTGGAAGAGTCCTTTGGGGGTCCCACGGTGGATTAGGGGTTAGTTCGACATCTATAATTATTGTGTAGTTTTCTAATGTCTACAATATCCAATCTGGCATTATATCTGATAATGGTGGATCTTTTAAAAATAAGGATGTTAAAGCACTCTATGTTGAATACAACATCACCCAAGTTTTTTACACTATGTGCTACCTATAAGGTGATGGCTAAGTAGAATCATCTAATAATACCATTGTCAACATCCTTTAAAATATTGTCAATGATTCTAGCCATAATTAGAACATGCTAATCTTCCATGCCCTCTAGGCCTACCACACTAATTACCAAACTCGAGCAGAAGCCACACCATATTCCCTAGTGTATGACACTGAGTCCATTCTACCCATCAAGGTTGAGTTTTCTTATCTATGTATCTCATTGAAACACATCCTAAATGGTGAATATTATAGATTATCTCACCTACAAGAGCTAGAGTTACTATATGAGAAGTGCATGGCTAGTGTAAACAAACTTCAAGCATACAAAAATTAGCTATGTGGTTAATATAATCAGTGGGTCAAACACAAATATTTATAGCTTGGTGATCTTATCCTTAAAGAAAACTATAAGAACACCATAGCTAAGATAATGAAGAAGGGTAAGTTTAAGCCTAATTAGATAGTCCCTTATGTCATTTTTGTAAATTTTGACTCTGAATCATACAAGTTCACTACACTAGATGAAGATGAACTTGATGAGAATATGAATTCCACACACCTTAAGTGTTATTTCAATTGATAGACCCAAAGTATTATCTATGAGGATAATCTATGGTGTACCATACCATCATATTATTTGTACCATACCATAGACCATTCTTACCATACCTTTCCTATTTGACCATAGTTGTTTTTAACCTCATAACCCACCCATATTTGACCTTGGTTATTATCCTTGAGTTCTTTAGGCACCTTCAATGAAAATATTTAGATGATTATTTTGTAGTTGATTCAGTAATCTATAAAGAGATAGCATTTTAGACTAGCATGACCATGGTTTGGCAATTTCATCCTTAATTTATTATTCCATTTCATTATGGTGACCACTAATTATAACCACCTTTGGGAAAAATAGTGTCCTACCCTATGCTACTAATTATAATTTCCTTTGGTAAAATTAGTATCATTTACCTATGTTATTGTTTCCTAATAATAACTACCTATGTGAAAATTAATAGCCACACCTTTACCATGCACTATCACATCACCTTCCATTCCTATTTTATTTTTTTTATTTTCCTAATTCACAAACTTTCTACTACCTAGTCATATTCATCCACTATAAGGTAGAACTAAAGTGATTTAAGATCTCATTCTGAGACTATGTAGGCAATGCTCTATTTATGTTGAGTTTAGCTCAGTCACCCCTTTCCCATGGTTTCAATATTTTTTGATAACTTTAAGTTTGAATTCTTTCATCATTTTATGAGTTGGACCATTTTGTATCTCATAATTCTTGAATGAGTTGAGATGATTCAAATATTCCAAAAACATTTGTAAAATACTTATAAAATCCTAAAAATAAAAAAATCATGAAAATTATCTTAGAATTTCCACATGAGATATAAAGCTATCAAAATTTTTAGGGATGGTCCATTTTATCTATTTAGTTTTATTTCTAGACACCCTTGGTATTTTTCCTCACATTGATGGGAGAGTTATATCAGCCTAATGTATGAAAAGACTATGTAGGTAGCACTTTGATACATGGAGTATCTCAAGTTAGCTCAGACACACTTTCCTTTATTTTTAGACCACTTATTTACCATAAGGATTATGGGACTGCAAGTTATTTCAAAAGTAACAAATTATCCTTTAGTTTCCCCATCCTTATTGGCCTTAGCCATATGCTCTCTCCATTTTGAGAGTTTATATTTTGAACATTGTGTATTTGACTTTGATACACTAATTCCCACTTGGATTTTCTTACACTCTCTATTTTATAAGACATTTTCCATTTTCAACGCTTTCATCATTTTTTGAGCACCTTTATCTTACATAGTCACAATTTTGTGATCTCATTCACATATTCTTATATACAAGTCAATAAAAAAAAATTATTATCATCAATTTTTTTCTATCCCATATCCTAAGATAACTACATTTGGCTTGAATTTCATGTTGGATCTTCCATCCATGGAACTATGTAGGCATTTTCCCCATGCCTAGTTCATCTAGAGTCCACTTGGCTACCCATTCCTTATTTTATATTCCCTCCAATTTTTTTGGTTTTTTTTCATTATTTCCTATAGCCTAGGTGAAATATTTTTCATCTTCTTTGTGTCTTTATTTCCATATAGCCTAGGGGTAACCTTGTGCCAATTTTTCTTTCATTGTTATACCTATGTCTTGTTCTCTAGCTTAGGGTTCACCCTGTCACCAAGATCAAAACATCTATTGCACATGCACAAATTTTTTTTTATATGTTTGAACTAACATTACGATAAACCATTGTTTATGTTTATTTATTTTTGTTTTGATTGTTTTGTTCACTATTTTGTTTATTGCTATTTTGTTGTGTTTCTATTTATTAGTGTTTTTCTTTTTCTGGTTGTTTGCTTTTTTACCTATTTGTTTAATTTTAATATTGTGCCTTAACCAACCCAATTTATATGCATTCATGGGGTGTTTACTTTCACATTATTCTTGAGTCCATCCATATTCATATTTCAACATGGTCATCATGGTTTTTATCATTGGTGCTTTGTTTTCAATTGTTTATTGGATCGAGTGTCGGTCTTTATGCATATTATAGCTAGGTTATCATGGTCTTTTATATCATGATGCATACCATTATGTGATTTAATAAAAATCAACTTGATGGATATTAAAATAAATAGCACTATGGTACTTCTCATTATTCACCTAAAAAATTCCTGATAAATATCCAAAAATTACCCAAATATAGATTAATTGAACCATAACTTAATTTTAATCCCTACTAGTTAGGATGTACATCTCCATACTAGTAGGTAGCCCAAAATCATGCCTATCAACTATACCAGTTTACTCTTACTCTATAAGTATGGATTAAAAACATAAGCCCCTTTTTCTAATTTTTAATATTATCTCTAACTATAGTGCCAGTGATTATAATTACATTTGGTCAAATCATTATGTTTTGATTTATCTAAATGTTAATGATTATAATTACCTTTGGGTAAATAATTATCATTTTCTTACCATACAAGGGCATGTTATCATTATGATAATGATTATAAACACATTTTGGAAAATTATTATCATTTTCCTACCCTACAGGGGCACATTTTCATTGTGCTAATGATTATAACCACCTTTGGGAAAATCATTATCTTTATTCACCCTACTAGGCCATGTTTCGTTATGTCAATGATTATAACTGCCTTTGGGCAAATCATCCTTTTTATCTACCCTACTAGAGCATCTCACTATGACATTGATTATAAACACCTTTAGGAAAATAATTCTTTTCACTCCCTTTACTTTTAGGTCCCATCATTTCTTTCTTTTTTGAGGGACTGATCATCGACCTTATCTTGTGTCTGCTCCCTCAAGGGGGCATCCAAGGATCATCCATAAATTTTTGAGGCATTAAGAATTAATGAATGTTTAATTATTTTAAAATATGTTACTATGACTTTAGCTTATAATGACTTCTCAAATAGGGGAAACTATAGACACCCCATTCTAGCCACAACTAGCTTTCAACCAAATTTTAGATTGGTTTTTACCAAATAGTGCAAATTAAACCTGGAAATCACTAAACATCCTAATTTTGTCCACACAATAGACATTAATGATCATAATCATGTTGAGGCATCCCTATTTGGGATATTATCTTGTATACAATAGTAAACTCTCAAGTATTCATATCTAGTCACCTGGCAACCTAGCAATGTGATAGTTTGGCCTTTGGACCCATTAAGTGGAGCACTTAAAAAATTATTAAAATAATAAAATGGTAAGTATAATGAATTAGATAATCAAACAAAATTAAATTTTTAAGTTAATTTACCATGTGAAATTAGTGAAAACCATTTTTTTAAATGAAAATTTAATAAAAATGAAGTCATGATTACATCATCATCCTCAAGATCAAGGAATTTAAAATATTTCCCTATATACAGTAAATTCAACAATGGATAACCATTATTAATAAATATGATATCCATCTTAAATATTAATTACATGTCCCCTCCTTAACTCAACTAGGTTTAGATTTAACTCAAATAGGGTTAGTTCAAACTCACCAATGGTTAAATATAGCCTAAATACACTTGGATTAGAGTTAGTTTTGGAGGCTATAAAACCAAGGCCTCACCCATTAATACATAATATATTTTGTTTTAAATTTATTATTATCAAATATATGTAAAAATTGCATTATTGTAGTGTTACCATACCCATTTTCTAAGCCAATCCAAGCCAAAGCCAACTAACATTACCAAGGTGAGAAGGAGAGGTGGAGAAATAGAGGTTCATTGACAAAGATTTATTAATCACATACCTGAGCATATTAATCCATGGCCAACTCAAAACACTTCCTCTCATGGGAGGTAAAATCTCTTATTTTAATTTCATTTTGTTAATTAGATATGTAGTTTTCTAGCTCCTTCAGTGTCTAGGCTAGAGGTGTAGGTTTTTAGTGTGTTTTTTTTTATTTGATTTTATTATTAACATGATACTAATCTCCCATATAAAAAAATTTAATTATTAATAGAAAGTAATTTAATTTTACATTATATTTCAAGGAAATTTACTAATCTCCATACACATTTTTTTCCTTTTTCTAGGATCTCAATTTTATATTTATATTACTTTTTTCTCATATTTAAATAATTTTATGGATATAAAAGATGAGTAATTTTTTATTCAAGATTTATTAGTTTTCATTACATATTGTATTCCTTTAATAAGGAACATAAATAACATTCATGTAATAAAAAATATCAAATATAGTAAGGTTAAAATAACTAATGAACAATCTCAAGACATGTTAATTTATTTTTATAATGAACAAAGGGTATACACGATTCCTTTCATTGTTCCTCCTCCTAAACCTCAAGGTTGTAATGTATACCATCCCACTCTAATTATTCACACATGAATTTTATTGGATTTTATAGTCCATGATATTAACACTCGAATAGGTAGGCCATGGAATCATGCCCTTCACTAACCAAATCCAACTTACATATATCCTCATGATGGTGTTTTTATGCATATCTAATTGTACGTACCAAAGTATTTTGATTTATAAGCCCTTAAAGATCAAATATTCATGTTGAGAGCATTCATAGAAGACTGACAAAATAAAAAACAAATATTTTAGTTTAAGGACCACATCACTAGAAAATAAGATCACATACATAAAGAATATAGAGCATATCGATGTTAATAATGTGTGTGTGTGTGTGTGTGTGTGTGTGTGTGTGTGTGTGTGTGTGTGTGTGTGTGTGTGTGTGTGTGTGTGTGTGTGTGTGCGTGCGCATGTGTGTTCCATCCAGCTATTTTATATCTTAAAAGATATCATCTAAAGTATGTGTTTAAAATAAACATAAATCTACAAATATTGATTCAAAAAGTATAAAAAAGGCTAATAATATTTCAAATGATATTCCAAATTAATTATTTGAAATAATTTAATCATATTACCTCATAATCATCCTCTAAGGATATCAAAATAATATTGTGCATATCATAGAATGCATGTACAACACATAGTTATTGGTATTTGAAGAAGAAAATATAAAGTATCACTGATAGTGGTAATCATATACTTAATTAAATTTTTCAAGACACCGAGTCAAACTATTATTTAATATATTAAGGAACAAGTTCAAGTAGAACAAATTGAAAAAATAGAGAAAGAAAAACTTCAAATCAAAAAATTAGAGAAATAAAATCTTCAAATGGAAATAATTAGAGAAAGAAAATCTTCAAGAGGAAAAATTAGAGAAAATCAAGGTTGAAAAAGGAAAAATATGGAAAAGTAAGTCTAAAAAAGAAAATTACAATGGAATAGTTAAATGAGTAAAAGGAACAACTCAAAAATTGGAAGTTACAAAGAGAACAATTATTGAAAGGAAAATTTTGAAAACAAGTGCAACATAAGAAATAATGTATCTTTAATAAATGGTTATTAAAAAATGTGGTTCAAAATAAAGATATACCTAATAAATTTAATGTTACAAGTGTGGTTTCAATTGAATTAACCATAAATCATGCATAATATTTAGATCTTTTGATTATTAACCACCTCATAAATGGTAATAAATGTACCCATGTTGTGATTAATAACACTATTAACATGAATGTTTGAAACATGTTACTCATAAAATTTATTGGCTATGATAACAAAAATTTAAATAATAAAGCTTCATATCAATGATTTGGGATCCATTGAGATACCTTTTACACTTGGTCCAATAACATGTTTAGTGGTATTTAACATATGTCCTAATTTGGCCCAATATAATGTTGAATTACAAATGTCATGGATAAGAGAAATGGGGGAAACATTGGGTAAATATAATGACTATGTAACATGTGAGCATGAAATTTAAGTGGTTATAATTTCAAGAAATATAAATCTATAGAGAAATAACACAAAAATGAAAATATTTATTCAATTAACATTTTAGCAAATAAAACTAATAATATCATAATAAAAACACATGATAAAACACATACATAAAATAAATAAAAATAAAAAATTTAAATCCAATAGTTTGCACATATGGTTTTGCATATATAAATACACAAGATGACAAGAGTGGCATACTAAAATTTAAGGACCAATATAAGGATTATGATCATTATTATAATTATGAAAATGATTATTGGAATAACATGTCTAACATGCACAATTAATATATAAGAATAATTAATGGTTGAAACTTATGATTCTATATCTACAAACGGGCATCCCATCTTAATTTGGGTATTGACACAAAATTAAGAATGTGATTATATATTTTATGCATAAACTTTGTGGGAACATTCTATTGACCAAGTAATTGGTTAAACTATAATATCTTCTATTTTAAGATTTATTTGATTTCTTTTTCCTTATTTTTTTATACTTTTTATACATGCAATTGATTTTATTGATCTTACATACCCAAGAATTTTCTGACTTCTTGTCCTCTTGGCTCTTCTTTTTTTTACTTTATAGATTTGAAGAGTGAAAAATAGTAACCTCTACTACCATCCTAAGACATTTAATTTTTTTTTTAATAATATTAATAGAGCATATTTATTTTTTATATCATAGACAATATCAACCAAAAATAGTCAAAATTTAATTCTATTACTATCTTGAGATGGTTTATCATGTCCTATATAATTTTGACATAGTCAATTCAAAACTAATCAAGTAAAGACTTAGTAATCCCATTTTATACTACACTCAACTTACGTTTACAAAAAAGTATTATTTAATGAAAATAATTTCTTTTCTATAGTGTATTTATAATACATCCACATTATATACCCTTATTAGTGTACATTTGATGAGATGAGGATGTACAAATCATTCCTTTGCATACCTATTTTATCCCTTACATGGTTTATATGTATAATTCACATATAATGTGGGTGAATATTTCTCATACATGGTCACACCATCATATTAAATGCATGATTTATATTGACACATGTTTTGTGCTATTCGTATGCTTTCCCTTTCTTCTAATTTTTCACCCATGGTTTTACCTCATAGTTTATATGATTCTTGTTAAAATGTGAAAAGTAAAACAAGTTCACATATTCCAAAAAAGAAATAAAATATTATAAAAATCCAAAATCAAGACTTGAGAATGATAAGACATCTATTTTATAGTATTTTCATATTTTATTTTATCTCAAGATTGGTATATAGTATAATATGGTTTTTATCCCACATGCATTTCATTGGGATTGTTATGTAATACATACAAACTCTAATATGTACTTAGATGTTGTATTTGACTCTACCTATCATCCATGCCATTTTTAGGCACCTTATCTAAATTTTAAAAATTTTACATGTGTTACCATTCTATAACTCATATACTATGTTGAGCTGTATATTATTTACAAATGTCTTACTAACTTCTTTATCTTTCATTATGTACATGTAAATTGTATTTTATAAGATACAACCATATTAAATATACATGTTGTAGACTATATTGATATTTTTATTTATTCTATTACTTTTATATAGTATATTATAATCTATTTGTGTATTGTGTGCAGCCCTTGGTCCATGTGTGCAACTATTGCTTTATCATATCTATGAGATCATTTTTTTGTTTTTGTAACATTTTAAAATGTCCATTAGTTGTGGCCTTGAGACCTATATTTTATGTGAAATTTTAACATATCCGTTATTTTTGACATTTTTAATGTCTTATGCATATGTCTTGTGGTCTTATGTGTGCAGTATTTGATTATGTGACATTTGAACATGTCCCTTGTATACATTATTTAGCCTTATTTTATGACATTGTTCTTGTTGATATTTTTTAATTTGATGAATTTTATGAGGATCCTTATCAGGCATTATTTATGTCCTATACTTCTAATACATATACTAATATGAGTTTCATTGATATGTTTATATAGATTCGACACCCTATGTAATGCCTCATATACTACATACATGCTTTCAATGATACATATTTTAATATCATTACATACATTTCACATATGATAAAACATTCAATCATTACATATTTATTTTTTATTATTTGTAAAACTATGGGTTTAGAAATGGCCCATATCCTTGTAAAAAATTGAGAGAAGATAAGACATGACAACACTAAGAATAAAGATCAGAATAAAAATAGACCAAAAAAACCACATTGGTCTAACAATAATAGATCAACAAAAAAATATAGCACCCAATTTTTAGAACATCATCAAGGGTAAAATTAAAATAAATAGTAGTAGAACATAAAACTACTAGCTAGTAAGACACTAAGGCTTGTTACAGTCTCTAAATCATCCTTCAAGGTTTGGAGTTGGTTTTTAAACTAAACATCGTCAAACATCTCAAATTCATCCACATGTTTTATCTTATTTCCCCTTATTATTATTATTATTATTATTATTATTATTACTATTATTATTATTATTATCATTATGATTATTATTATTATTATTATTATTATTATTATTGTTGTTGTTGTTGTTGTTGTTGTTGTTGTTGTTGTTATAGAACCTTCATGGGGATACCCTTCTTTCAACTTCTTGAATATTTCATGTGGTATCATGATGTTGGGGGCATAAGTTTTAATGGTGGATTCATAAGTTGAAATTTGATAGTCTACATATTCTTCTCTAACATCTCCAATTTCCTATCAACTTTGGCTAGGTCGTCCCTTAACTAATAGATATATTTAAAAAGGTCCCATTGAATGATGTGTGGTTAGGGACCTATATTATTATTAGTCTTCTCCCTTTCCAACCACATTTTAAATTATTTGAAATATTTTTTAATTTTTTTTCTCAATGAACAAGCAACTAATAATACCAAATGTTTTATTATTTTTGGGAAACTAGTGTTTAGTTCCTAAACAATAAAGGGTTTGGAGTAAGAAGAAAATATAGTTTAATATGATAAAACATTTTTTTTGTCAAATAATTTGCATGAGGAAGAGAAATAAACTTATCTAAAAATGGACTAAAATGAATGATTCAAGAGCTAGAAATTATGATGCAGGACTAGGACACTATCATGAATCTAGATTTGACCTTCATTTTATGATTGGACATGAGAACCAAAAGTGGATAGGAGTTGCACCAGTTCTATATTCCACCTCTATCACTATTATCCAAGATATATAAGCTTTTTGGGTTTTATCTACTACATCAGTGTGAGCCTATGTACTAAATTTTAGAGGCTAAAATTTAATAGAGTTCATTATAGATCCCTTTCAATATCTAAAACCTATATTTATCTACACACATACAAACAAAAAATGCATCAAAAAAGGGGATAAAAATTGGGTTGGGAGAATAATGATCACATGATCTAGAACCCTTGTTATCTTGATCATTTCCTACATTAACCCTCAAGCTAGGGTCTCAGACCAAATGTAGTTCTCCCTTAGGGAATGTGCATAATCAATGTGCATGATAGATGCAATAATGAATTTCACCTAGGTCCTTCCTTGATCAAGCATATATGTCTATGGGTGATACATAATGTTGAGGTATGCTATTGATTAATTTTTAGTTATGTATTATGCAAAAGTAGTAAGTGATAGATATAAAATGCCTTAGGAAGTTCTTTATCTAGGAGATTCATTATTTCAAATTTTAGATATTTTATTTGCATTTGGCCAACATTGGTAAAATTAAGTATGAAGCTAATAAAGGGGCCAAGACTCATTAAGAAAAGGAAACTAACTGTTGGAGCTCAAAATGACCCAAGAAAATAATGCCAAAAGTGGATAGGAGTGGCACCGGTATTGTAGTCCAAGTGTGGCGCTATTGTCTTGAGCTAACATGACCTAGGGGGATGGATTTGTCATAGAAAGAGAAGTTTGGATCATATGGGGTTAGGTCTAGAAGGCTACAGATAAATAGGAATAGGAAAAAATGTGACTCAAGCATGAAATAAGACCAAAATGAAAAACATGGCTAAATGTGAACAAAGCTCATATTCTCAAGTTGGAGTCTGCTTTGAAAGGGCTATGAAAAGACATGATATGTGTGCTTACTTGACCAATTTAGGGTGTATATATTTTCCCCTTTTTAATCTAGTGATGTAATGAAATGAAGTACTATACTAAAAGAAAGAAAATAAAATGTGAACCTGAACCTATTTAAGAGGAGATAAGTATGCTAAAAAAGAGTCCAACACACTTCCTAGCCAAGCAAGTGGATGGAGAGCCAGATAGAACCTAAAATGAGAAATAATTCCTAAAATGGATGCCCCATGTACTCAATCTAAAATTGGAATCCATGTAAGCATTGAGAAGGAGGGAAATGCTTTCCCTTGTGTTGAATCTGACTAAAAATGAGAAATGCTTAGAGGCCAAAAACCAATATCTGCCCTCTATCCTACATAAACTCATGTAATTGGAATGTGTGCATAGAATATGTATACTATGAAGATCAAAATATATCATAACCCCCACTTTGAATAATATAAATTAGAACTGAGAAGTGTTTTGAGGCCCAAAACTAATGTCTACCCTCTATCCTACACAAACTTATATAGTTTGGGCCTAGCCAATACTATGGACCAACCACTACAGATGATCATGTTGTCTAACTTGATGACAACTTGGGTATAGTTGGGTGTAATCTAAAAATTTGGTCACTATGTAAGAATAAAATGGCATGTTTTTTCATTCAATATATATAATGTTAAATGGTGAATAACATAAACATCTATGCCATGCCCCCAAATCTGATATGTGAGTGATGCATATATATAATATGGTAATCTATATAACAAAATGTGATATTAGATATCATGCAATGTCCCATGTGTAAAATTAGAGATCAAAATAATGTGCTCTAAAATATGCCTATAGTCTTATATTTAGTCTTATAATTGTGTCATGTTGTATGAAGTTATATGTGTGAGACATGTAGTAATGTGCATGCCCCCAAATCTAGTATTTGGTCTGAATCTGTATCAAAGTTGTTATGAATCCATAGAATCTGAACCATTGTATCTAAATAACCTATGTATATGTAAACTAAAGATAAGTTACTCTAAATGTCTTGAGTAATGTTGAGTGACCCATGTAGTCTGAATCACTATATATCTTGACTAGTTTGAGCTAAATCTGATCATCTAAATACTGGAGGTGTATGAAACATGGTGTATCCATATATAAGAGTGGATAGGCATGTTAGATAAGTGTAGGAATAGGAATATTAAGAATGATGCCCCTTTTTGGGTATAGAGATAAGATCTATGATAGAGGAGGTTGAGCTAGAAGTGATGACTAGTGGCGTAAGTAAAAAGAAGGTTGGCTTGTTATGAGGAAATTGAAAGTTTTCTTGATTGATTAGGATAAGTTATTTGATAGTTGAATGAATCTTTGACTAGTTAGGATTGAGTTCTATGTCTGGG